>CM055821.1:12558044-12802512 GCA_029582265.1 Zoroaster sp. YZ-2022 | reverse complement strand
GGGACTTTTTGGTCTTATGGTCGCTTTATAATTAGAGGCAACAGACATAAAGTGGAAAACTAAGTGATGAACATTTGTTCTGAGATTCCTGTCAATACATTACTGCTCCCATCATGACCACCAACGGTTTCTTATGAACAGTGCAATAACTTTAATCCATGAAGGGGACACAGTATTTTTCCAATCAAAAACAATGAGTTGTGTATTATCTAGTGTCATTAATACATCTTAGATTTTTCATTCGTTCGTGTATTTCCATCATTTAAATGATGGGAAATCAACCTGAAAATTAGTGTCAAGTTTTCATTATTGCATACAGTCCCTTTGCCTAATTATTGTATTGCTCCATGATTACACGGACTTAACATGTAAACTTGCAAATTGGCCGATGTGCATGGCCGACGTTAAATCAAAACAAACAGAGCACAGATAGTAAGTATACACCCAACGAGCATTAATAATCATCATCATCATCATCTATTTGCCTACCTTATGAACAAAATCAAAAACAGTTAGTTGTAAATTGACGAGGTCGCTGCGTTATAACTGTACTACAGTTACAAGCAAATTCCACACGGCCCCGCAGTGCTTAATCCTGCTTTTATTCTAGTAACATATTTGCTGGCTGTAAAGACCAGATTATATAGCCTGGTATTGATCTCATGCATTTGGGGAACTGAGTACAACGGGACACCAGCATAGACGCATGTTTAAATCTCGGAATTACCCACTAAGACACAAAACGAGAGTTTTACATGATTAGACGTTCTACAAAGGTAACTGTTGCTATTTAAAATAGCCTAGCTCTTCTTCAATACTATTTGGAAATGACTCTTGAACTACAAATCTGTTCGCATTTCTTTTCTTTCTCATTATTTCTCATTCAGTTGTTGAGCTCTGATTATTTCATCTTGGATCTCTGGATATGTCGTTTCACTGTTGAATAACATGACACTATCGTACCAGTGGCATAATAATAATAATAATGTGTGGATTTATATAGCGCACGTATCCACCAACTAAGTGGTGCTCAAGGCGCATTATATTATTATCCCTGCTCATAAGGCTCATAAGGCTCATAAATCATTCCTGAAACCATCTCAGCTCCCTGGGGAGTATACAGCTCAATTGCTGCCATTTCTAGCGCATATAGAGCAAACCAACTCTGCCTTCACAGGTACCCATTTAACCCCTGGGTGGAGAGAAGCAATTATGATTAAGTGTCTTGCTCAAGGACACAAGTGTCACGGCCGTGATTCGAACCCACATTATGTTGCTAACACCAGAACTTGAATCCGGTAAGCTAGACCGCTCGGCCACGACACCCCAGCTTTTGTTTTGAGGCCGGGGCGCGGAGGGAAGACACATTTCGTAGAGGAAACTTTGTCGGCACTAAATCGAAAGCCCTCTTGCCTGGGTTAGAAAATTAGAGTTTTAGTGGGGTCACATGTATGGGGACAACCTTTTTATGAGTGCATGGGTTATCTGTAGCTATACCATACAGACTGACTCCTTTTGCTAACCTCCACACGAATAAATAGCTTGAATCATCTTTTACCAAAGAAAAATAAACAAAATTATGACAATATTGCACCAACTTTAGAGTTTTAGTGGGGTCACATGTATGGGGACAACCTTTTTATGAGTGCATGGGTTATCTGTAGCTATACCATACAGACTGACTCCTTTTGCTAATCTCCACACGAATAAATAGCTTGAATCATCTTTTACCAAAGAAAAAGAAACAAAATTATGACAATATTGCACCAACTGCAGACAGTAAAGCCCATGTTGACACAACTAATGAACAGAACCTTAAGGAAAATGGAATCTACATTTAAGAAAAGACGTGGCGAAAATGTTGGTATCGTAATTAACTTGCACCCCCAATACAAACAAGCCACCGCATACGGTGCATGTATAATTGCGGTTGCTATGCTTAATGTTTGTCAACAAAACAAGAAATGCTGTGTCATTCGCAGTTTCAAAGGAGAAATTATGATGTAAGATAAGTCGCCATTTTGGGTGAAGGTAAGAATAACTTGACATTTGTATGGTATCTCAGCCTGTCGCCCTTGAGATAGGCACCCCCTTTTAAAAAAGTCAATAGTATTCAACAAGATGATGCTCTCATGAACTGCTCTGTGCTGATTTACTCAAATCTTTCAGCTTTCAAATCTAGCAATGTTCTTATAATCTCATCGAGAGGGACTTTTGCTTTTGTTTTCTGAAGAGACGCTTCGGTTTAATATCCGACCCAAAATAGGGAGCGTACACAAGATTGATCCCTCTTCCCGATTTTCCATTCACGCCTCAAGGGCCCATCCTTTCCTCATCCTCATGGTAACGTTATCGCTCTGATGAGGACAAACATCGTTGGACAATATTGTGCTAATCCCCATGGAGAAAATATTCTGTACGTCCCTCTCGAGGACGAGATCTTGGTTTTATTTGTGTCACCTATCACTTTGGGAATTAGACCGAAGCATGAACCAGCTTCATTTATTGGTGGGAGCTCTCTTGAACGCTGTTGGATTTAATGTTTTATATCTGAGCGATACACAACACAAGACACTTATCTTATTATAGAACTAAAGGCCAGTAACGAAGAATACGAGGAAGTATCTAACTATAATAACAAAACGTAGGCATACTTGCAAGCTAATGTTGAACGGCAACAAATAAAGTGTTTTAATGAATATTTCGAAGAAAACAAAACTATCCTGCACAGTCGAGGTTGTATGGAAGACGCAGTGTTGGCAACATCATGGTGATTTGCAGTTGACTCGATGAGCAACTGCAGACTTGATCTAATGTATTTAATATTAACAGTAACATTTTCTGAGACACTAAAACTGTATTCTTCATCGAAGTATGTGATGAATAATGCGATTATGGCTGCCCGTCATATGCCAAAAATCTCACAATGAGAGATGAACAATTGAGTGACGCAGACACAAACAGCTATTGCAGGGAAACGATGAGGTTGTTTTCTCAAAGGATGGAATAGGCCTATATAGTAAATCTTGTCGAACGTTTGGAAGCTAAATCGGGGCTCTAAATTTATTCGGATCGGTTCAGCAAGTCTACGTTTCTTTTGGACAATAACTATACGATTTTTATCCGGTGTGATGAACAAACATCTTTGAGGATGATTCTTCCTCGAAGATGTTAAACAGACAGCACAGTATCTCCCTGGCCGGGTGGATGTTGTGAACTCAAACTCCTTCAAGCAGACCCAGCTGAAGTTGAACAAGCAAAATCTGCGCCTGGACAATAGCCACACAAAGAGCATGCTACCCCTACAATAGGGAGTGTGGAGAGCTGAACCGATTCTTGCATAGCAACCACTCTGTGAACGGTGAGTACAGTGGTGAGAACGAAATGCAAGGGCCGAATTAAAGATGCATCCACTTCTACTGGAAGCGTTTCTCATCAACAGACTGAAAACGGGGGCAGGCTGATCTAATCACAAGGTGGTGAGACGGCGGTCAGTCTCGGATAGTTTAATTGTATCGGTGAATGGTGATTGCAAAATATCCACTGGGAATACTCCGCAAACAGGTGGGGGTGTGAGCAAACCGACGTTTCCTCACAAGGGGAAGCTGGTCGGAGCGGATTGTCTGCCGCAAATCCAGCTCCCTGTATACCGTCCCCGATCCCGGAGGACACACCGAGCTAGGAGCTGTCGAAACAGTTTTCTGATAATCCAACATCACGGAACACACCTTGTCCCCACAGACGAAAATCCCGTAACACTGTATAGTGCTGTATTGTTTCCGGCGAGATCGCCGGCAAGTTGACCGTATTTTACAGAGGGCTAAGTGTCCATGGAGGCTGTTTAAGGTATAAAGAAATTATTCAAATTAAAAAGTATTGTCTTTTTCCGAAAGGGGAGAACCTAAGCTTTAATTTGGATGTAAATTTATCGGCCTCCTTTAAAAACTTTAAAAGTTATTCCCGACCCTAGAAATGCTTTTTTTTGTAACACTGTATAGTGCTGTATTGTTTCCGGTGAGATCGCAGGCAAGTTCACCGTATTTACAGAGGGCTAAGTGTCCATGGAGGCCGTTTAATGTATGAAGAAATTATCCAAATTCAAAAGTATGGTGTTTTTCCGAAAGGTGAGAAGCTAAGCTTTAATTTGGATATAAATTTTTCGGCCTCCCTTGAGTAATTTAAAAGTTATTCCCGACCTTAGAATTTTTCCCCGTAAAACTGTATAGTGCTGTATTGTCACTTTGGGTACCAGCATCTCGAGAGGAACTTCTACTAGCACAGAGGGAGGATGTCACTCTGAAGAACCTCTGGAAAGCTTCAGACACTAATGAGGTCAAGGTATCAGGTCGGGATAACCAAGTATAAGGTGAAGAATGGTCTTTTGTATAGAGAGTTCAATTCCCCTAGAGTTAATCGTAGTAAAACTTTTACACAATTAGTTGTCCCAGGTAAATTCAGGAAGTACGTCATTAAAGTTGCACATGACTCGTCCATGGCAGGTCATATGGGTATTCGACGAACTGCAGACCGAGTGTTGTCCAAGTTCTATTGGCCAGGGGTCAACGGGGATGTTCAGAGGCATTGTATTTCCTGCGATGTATGCCAGCGCACAGTATTGGGAGAGATGCCCTTAATCGACACTCCATTTCGCCGAGTGGCGGTAGATCTCATAGGCCCTATCACACCCATTACAGATCGTGGAAACAGACACCCCGAAGCAATAGCTCTCAAGAGAATCGAAACAGAAAGAGTTGCTGAGGCACTATTAGAGGTTTTCTCATGGGCGTTCCAGACGAAATTTTAACAGACATGGGAACTCAGTTCACATCTGATTTAATGAGGGAAATAAGTAGACTGCTGGTGATCAAACAGCTAACCACAACTCCTTATCATCCAATGTGTAATGGTCTTTGTGAAAGGTACAATGGCACACTGAAGAAAATGCTTAGACGAATGTGCAGTGAAAGACCGAAGGATTGGGATCGTTACTTGCCGGCATTACTTTTCGCCTACAGGGAAGTTCCACAGGAAAGTTTGGGTTTTTCTCCTTTCGAGATGATGTTTGGACGAACTGTTAGAGGCCCAATGGCGATTTTAAGAGATCTTTGGACTGGTGAGACGGAAGAGGAGGAAGTAAGATCGAGTTATCAGTATGTCTTAGATTTAAGAGAACGGTTGGAATCCACGTGCGAGATCGCAAAGGAAGGTTTGAAGCAAGCATCCAAGAGGTATCGGAAATACTATGACGTTAGGAGTCGAGAGCGAAAGTTCAACATCGATGATGAAGTTCTAGTGCTTCTCCCAACTAGCAGCAATAAATTATTGATGCAATGGCAGGGTCCCTACCGAATCATAAAGAAGATAGCCAAGAATGACTACAGGATCCTTATGAATGGGAAGGAGAAGACATACCATATAAATCTCCTCAAACGGTACATCAGACGCAGGAGGATGAGTCTTCACAGGATAAGCAAGTTATCACTCCACCCCTCCATCTAGCTGGAGTATGTGCAGCTATCGTCGATGAGCCAGACTATATCACCGACGAAACACCAGCATTAGAAATTCCGCCATTTGAACAACAGGAATGGGTGACTGATGTGCACATTTGTCCCAACAGGAATGAAGCCGAAATCAGAACCGTCAGCTCTCTTCTAACACAATTCCCCGATGTATTCACAGACATCCCAGGTAAAACGCACTTGATTGAACATACAGTGAAACTAACCACCAATTCTAACTGTACAATACACGATAAGGAAGCAAGTAGAAATGATGTTGAGACTTGATATTATCGAAGAATCTACAGCACCTTATGCCTCACCCATAGTGTTAGTTAGGAAGAAGGATGGGTCCAATCGATTCTGCGTCGACTTCCGCAAACCTAACCATATCACAGTTTTCGACCCAGAACCAATGCCAAACATCGATGATCTTATGGCCAAGCTGTCCCCATGTAAGTATTTCACTAAAATTGACCCCTCAAAGGGATATTGGCAAATTCCGATTTGTTCACAGGATAAGGAGAAAATTGCGTTTGTAACGGGAGACGGACTTTTTCAGTTCAAGGTTCTTCCCTTTGGCATGGTCAACGCTCCAGCGGTTTTCACTAGAATGATGAGGAAGCTGCTCAGTGGTCTATCCAATGTAATCAACTTCATTGACGACATTTGTATATTTACAGGTACGTGGGAAAAACATGTGCAAGTATTGACAGAGGTACTAGATAGGCTGAGGTCGGCTAGTCTAACCGCCCGCCCCACAAAATGCTTTGTAGGGTACGAGAGTATAGATTTCTTAGGGCATGTAGTTGGAGAAGGGTTCCTTCAACCCCAGCCAAGTAAGGTAGAAGCAATAGGATTAGCTAAAAGACCTACTAGTAAGATAGAAGTACGTTCTTTCTTAGGATTTGTTGGGTATTACCGACGCTTTATTCCTAATTTTGCAGCCATTGCTAGTCCCTTAACAGACCTTACGAAAGGCAAAGGGCCAAAGAAATTAGAATGGGGTCAAGCGCAAGAGCGTGCATTTGACAATTTAAAAGCTCGTATAGCGTCAGCGCCTGTGTTACACTTACCAGATCCTGCCAAGACTTTCATTTTACGCACAGACGCATCTGACCTAGGCGTAGGCGCAGTTTTAATGCAGAGCGATGGAGAAGAGCAATTTCCCATAAGTTTCGCGAGCAAGAAGTTACTTCCCCGACAGCTAGCATACTCTACCATTGAGCGAGAATGTTTAGCTCTGGTGTGGGCCGTAGAAAAGTATAAATTGTATTTGTACGGTAAGGAATTCTGTATTGAAACTGACCATCGTCCTCTCACCTACATTTCACAAGCTAAGAACAGTAATAGTAGAGTAATGAGATGGTCTTTGGCGTTACAGCCATATCGATATGTTGTAAAAGCAATAAAGGGAACGGACAACAACGGTGCGGACTTTTTGAGTCGATGTCCAACACAATGTTAAGTGGTTGAGGTTGCCCGTGTAAATAATTGCACAATTGACTGTCAAGTCTAAATTATGTACCTTTGTGTAAACTTATAATTAATTCAAACAAGAAGTTTATGAAAAATATGTGTTTAAATGAGACAGACTAAGTTAAGTCTGAGAGAAGTTTGTAAAAAAAAAATGATATGTTATTTGCCTATTTCAAGGACATGTACTCCAGAAAATAGTTTTGTTTGTATAAAAATATCTTAAAAGGGGGGTAATGTCACAAGAGGGCTATATTTTTTACTTACCTTTCACGTCATCGCAGCAGAATTTCGACGCCCCAGAACGAATGTAAAGTAGATGTAAATTAGATGTAAATTATATGCAAATTATATGCAAACTTTTCGGGTGGGGATATATGTCACTATTCGAATAAGGTTTCAGCGGGAGATTTGTTTTATTTATGTGCGTTGTGCTGAGAAATTACTTTGGGTAACAATGGCTCAAGAGGTTAGAAACTCTGGGTATAAATACGTAAGGATATCGAGCGGGTGAGAGAAGACTGAAATCTTGGGAGTGAGTGCGGTAGCACACAGAGACAGCGGTAGCTCTAATAGTTGTTCAAGTGTTTGATCAATATTTTGGGACAAAGTTCCCCAGTATTTTGTGGCGATAGCCGTAAAATGTGAGAGAAAGCGTCGGACTACGCTTTGGAGAGGAGTGGCGGTAGCCAAGCAATTTATAGCCTGGAAGAGATTTTGTTCGGCAAAATAGTTATATATTTTCTTCAGTCTAGAACCCTACATCTCGTATTTATGCCCAAGGGAGCCAGTTAAACTGTAAGTTGAATTTATATTTATTTATTGAACGATATGTATTTCCTTAAAGAATGTTCTATAATTTCGGTACCTTTCAGGAAACCGTCAACAACGTTTTGGATACGTATTTGTTATTTAAAGTATGAGCTGCTTTAAAATGGTCGGAAGGGTTTCGGGCTTATTAGTAGTAGTTATGGATTTATTCACTATTTTCCCAGGGCTTCCTTTGTTCAACTCTATTTGAAGATATATAGTCTTTGGAGACGAAGCTATCGCCCACCATGGCTACGATGACTCCTTTTTGACATCCCTCCAACCAAGCAGATTAACGTACCTAGACGCGAGTCGTAAACGGGAAACACGGACGTTTAGGACGGTAGACTTTAACTTCCAGTGGTGGTGGTTTTGAAATTATAATTTAAAACTGCATTTTTGTATAATTAAGTCCAACGTTATTTATTTGGACTTTAATAGATGCTCTGTTTGTAGTAATTAATTGTACATAGTGTATAGTAAATAAATATTTATTTATTATTTATTTTTCTAAACAAGAAGTTTTAGTTAAAATTATTGGTTGGTGTGTTTCTTGTGAGTGACTTCGCCCAGACGCATTGCGCGTGAGGCAGGTGGACCCGGAGTTGTGACAATAGTGCTATATTATTTCCACTCGGATCGCCAGCAACTTGACGATATTTTACAGAGGGTTAAGTATCCATGGAGGCCGTTTAAGGTATGAAGAAATTATCTAAATTCAAGAGTATGGTGTTTTTCCGAAAGGGTAGAACCTCGGCTTTAATTTGGATGTAAATTTATCGGCCTCCTTTGAAAACTTTAAAAGTTATTTCCGACCCTAGAAATGTTTTTTTTGTAACACAGTATAGTGCTGTATTGTTTCCGGTGAGATCGCAGGCAAGTTCACCGTATTTTACACAGGGCTAAGTGGATGGAGGCCGTTTAAGGTATAAAGAAATTATCCAAATTCAAATGTATGGTGTTTTTCCGAAAGGGGAGCACCTAATTAAGCTTTAATTTTGATATAAATTTATCGGCCTGCCTTAAAAACTTTAAAAGTTATTCACGACCCTAGAAATGTTTTTTCGTAACACTGTATAGTACTATATTGTTTCCACTCAGATCGCCAGCAACTTGACGGTATTTTACAGAGGGTTAAGTGTCCATGGAGGCCGTTTGAGGTATGAAGAAATTATCCAAATTCAAAAGTATGGTGTTTTTCTGAAAGGGGAGAACCTAAGCTTTAATTTGGATATAAATTTATCGGCCTTCCTTGAAAGCTTTAAAGGTATTACCGACCCTAGAAATGTTTTTTGTAACACTGTATAGTACTGTATAGTTTCCGGTGAGATCGCAGGCAAGTTCACCGTATTTTACAGAGGGCTAAGTGTCCATGGAGGCCGTTTAAGGTATGAAGAAATTATCCAAATTCAAAAGTATGGTGTTTTTCTGAAAGGAGAGAACCTAAGCTTTAATTTGGATAGAAATTCATCGGCCTCCCTTTAATAAAAAGTTATTACCGACCCTAGAAATGTTTTTAGTCACAATATATAGTACTGTATTGTTTCCACTCGGAGCGCCACCAACTTGACTTTATTTTACAGAGGGTTAAGTGTCCATGGAGGCCGTTTGAGGTATGAAGAAATTATCCAAATTCAAAATTATGGTGTTTTTCAGAAAGGGGAGAACCTAAGCTTTAATGTGAATATAAATTTATTGGCCTCCCCTTCGTCAAAATATATAATACTGTGTTGTTTCCACTCAGATCGCCAGCAACTTGACGGTATTTTATAGAGGGTTAAGTGTCCATGAAGGCCGTTTGAGGTATGAAGAAATTATCCAAATTCAAAATTATGGTGTTTTTCAGAAAGGGAGAACCTGAGCTTTAATGTGAATATAAATTTATTGGTCTCTCATGAAAACTTTAAAGTTATTACCGACCATAGAAATGTTTTTCGTCACAATATATAATACCGTATTGTTTCCACTCAGATCGCCAGCAACTTGACGGTATTTTACAGAGGATTAAGTGTTCATGGAGGCCGTTTGAGGTATGAAGAAATTATCCAAATTCAAAATTATGGTGTTTTTCAGAAAGGGGAGAACCTAAGCTTTAATTTGAATATAAATTTATTGGCCTCCCCTTCGTCAAAATATATAATACTGTATTGTTTCCTGTCAGATCGCCACCAACTTGACGCTATTTTACCGAGGGTTAAGTGTCCATGGAGGCCGTTTGAGGTATGAAGAAATGATCAAAATTCAAAATTATGGTGTTTTTCAGAAATGGGAGAACCTAAGCTTTAATCCGAATATAAATTTATTGGCCTCCCATGAAAACTTTAAAAGTTATTACCGACCCTAGAAATGTTTTTCGTCACAATATGTAGTACCGTATTGTTTCCACTCAGATCGCCAGCAACTTAACGGTATTTTACAGAGGTTTAAGTGTCCATGGAGGCCGTTTGAGGTATGAAGAAATTATCCAAATTCACAATTATGGTGTTTTTCAGAAAGGGGAGAACATAAGCTTTAATTTGGATATAAATTTATCGGCCTCCCTTGAAAACTTTAAAAGTTATTACCGACCATAGAAATGTTTTTCGTCACAATATATAGTACCGTATTGTTTCCACTCAGATAGCCAGCAACTTGACGGTATTTTACCGAGGGTTAAGTGTCCATGGAGGCCGTTTGAGGTATGAAGAAATTATCCAAATTCAAAATTATGGTGTTTTTCAGAAAGGGGAGAACCTAAGCTTTAATTTGAATATAAATTTATTGGCCTCCCATGAAAACTTTAAAAGTTATTACCGACCATAGAAATGTTTTTCATAACACTGTATAGTACCGTATTGTTTTCACCATGCCACGTTTTCACCATGCCACCAGCTGACTTGCATGAGTTAACCCTTTCATTACCAGCCAGTTATGTAAGAGACTACCCTTATTTACCACAGTAATTAGGAGCCCAATGTCACTTCAGCACCAGTGTGTTTTCACAATTTCATTGAAGTGCGCCCTCACTCTGCAGTAATAGACACATGTGTACTGTACGTACTAAATGGCTCAGATATATTTGTATGTTAAACTGATGGTAAAAATGAGTATACAAAGGGAGGAACATATTGTGCCGATTTTTTAAGTGTAAAAGCAAAACAATGAAATAATTAGATCAGTATTTACACTGAAGAAAAGTAATACAAATGGGTGATATTTCATGCAAATACGGTACATATATAAGATTTCTTTTCCATGTGAAAAACAATAACTTGGGTGAGATTTTTTGGGATTTTGGGGGGGTTTTCTACTTGGAAATGAACCATTTACTTGTACATACATCACAATCCATGCCAACACCCCATCCCCCAGTTCAATGTTGGTTTGGACTGCAATCTGCGGCTTGTCAGACCTTTCCCAACATTGAATTGGGGGGGGGGGGGGGTTGAAGGCAAATAGTACAGATTTACAATCAAGTGATGTGGTATTTCTCAAAGCAAGGAACTATGCACATAGGTTGTGTACATTGTTTACAGTTCATCTTTGTTTGTTTTCGCCTGCCTAATTTGCGGTTACTGCAAACAATGCAGTCGCGTTTCTTTCCATTGGGGTTTTTGCCATGATAGTGCTGTTGCCCTGTCAACTCGATAGAAATATGTTATCTCAACTGACTTGTTGCGTTACGTTCCCAACCCAACAGCAAGCCCTGTACAATCCCTATCGAAAATCAAGGTTACTGATATTTTTGTTCCCTGCTATGCTGGTGAATATTACTCTGCTATTGACAATACAAATATTCAGCATATGGAAAAAAAACTCTTTTCCACCATTTCAAACTTCTGTGTGTATGATTGTAGTACAGAAAACATTGGTCGGCAAGATCAGTTCCACCAATGTTTTTGTTGTAATCTTCAATACAATTGGGCTTCATAACATCACGAAATCCATTTGTGCTCTTATTACACCGAATTTGCTTTTTGGACAAATCAGTGTTGCCTACATTAGTTAAAAGTGTTACAGATTTTTTGTCTTGCCAAACGATACACAATTGCCCACCTTTCACCAAAAAAATGGGTCATCTCCTTTCTTCATTTTATGGTTTTTTGGGTTTGCGGCCTGGGGTATTCCCTGTGTAGTGTAACGAACAGTTCCACAACATCTGAATCCTAGTTTAGCAAGTTTACCTAAAAGAGCTGGGCTAGTACAGTGTGTCTCAAAAAAAATGCAAACAAAATTTAACGGAATGCCAGACGTAGAATGAGTAACCAACATAAATAATATAGGTATGGTTTGAAAGATACACCTTTCCACTTTAAAATGAGACATCAAACGTTCAAATCAGATAATTTTTGACAGAGTTATTAGTACTTTTCCAAGAGGTCAAATTGACGATGGGACCAAGTTTTTAAATGCAGTGGTAATCGATTTTGTTTAGATGTGCAAGTGTTGCAATGTGGATGAACTGTTGATGATTACATCCCTTCCCCCTCAACATGCCCTCCCTCTCGCTCGATACACAGGCGACATCATCTCTCCATGTCTCCCATCGCTCTCCTAACATCTGGAGTCTGCCGCAGGACGTCAATCTCCGCTGTTATTCTGTCACGGAGAGTCTGCAGGTCCGGAGGGGGAGTCGTGTACACCTTGGATTTCAAGTATCCCCAGAGGTAGGAATCACACGGTGTGAGGTCTGGAGATCTCGGTGGCCATTCATGCACATGATTCAACGCTATGACACGGTCTCCGAACGCTTCATGAAGGCGGTCTCGGACAGCCAGTAGATGAGCCGGAGCGCCGTCTTGAGCACACTTTTCTTGGTATCAGTTTGTAAACATGTTTACTAGCTGAACGCACATGTCCAATTCCTAAACATAAATTTTCAATGGCTAAACACTATCCGTCCTCATGCTAAAAATGTTTAGCATGTAAACATGTTTACAAACTGATAGCAAGAAAGTGTTTACTCTCTAAACACATTTTTGTAGGCCAGGCAATTATCCACACAGAGGCAATTAGGCTACCTTTGTGCCAATGCCTAAAAAACTGAAAACTTGGTCCCATCGTCAATTTGACCTCTCTTGGAAAAGTACTCATAACTCTGTCAAACATTATCAGATTTCGACGTTTGATGTCTCAATTTAAAGTGGAAATGTGTATCTTTCAAACCATACCTATATTATCTATGCTGGTTACTCATTCTACGTCTGGCATTCCGTTAAATATTGTTTGCATTTTTTTTGAGACACACTATAGTAATTATCACAATATATTACGTGTCCCTTATTCTCAAGTCCATGGACCAGATCAATGACGACTTTTTCCTGCAACTGTTGCGTTTGGTGGATGGCAGTCTGACTTGGAATCTACATGTACGTCTGCATCATAAACAGTTTGGGTGTCGTCGGCTCCTGTGTACAGTTTCCAAGCACACGTGTATCCTGTTTTGGACTCGTTGAGGGAGAATGCTTTAATACCCCGTTTGATAGGTTTTTTAGGCATGTACTGAACAAAACTTAAGCGTCCCTTGAATTTCAACATACTCTCGTCTGGAGACAGATTCTGCGCAGGGTTATACAGGTTGAGAAACTTCGGGACGAGAACTTCTATCAAGGGCCGAACTTTGGAAAGTTTGTCCTGTTTAGCCAAGGCTCTACGAGGAATTTGGTTATTTGAGATGTGGAGAAACCGAAGAATTGAACTGAACCGATTACGGGACATGATCGACGGATAGAATGGGATGTGAAGAACTTCAGATGTCGACCAGTACATCTTGTATTGAGAGGATTTGTTTATGCCCATAGCAATGAGAAGTGCCACAAATGCCATCATTTCTGGAATGTTGGTTGGGTGCCAGGAGAATTGTTGATCAGGATTTGAGTCTATTGTTTGCTGCGCATAGCGATTAGTCTCGTCGACGAGCATATCCCACACGAGTTGACAAAAATACACCTTGAAGATCTCCACTGACAGTGTGGCAAAGTCGCCGGTGGGGACAGGATTTCCAGTGAACTGCACAGTCCCACACTCGTAATGGTCTCGTCGTTCCCAACCGGATCAGAAATCTAACTTTCCTGTCGTCCTCTTTGATCTCGGCCGGCTGTCACCTTGGTAGGTAGGCTGCAGCAGAAAAACAAGGCAAAGGAGGATTAATCTCGGTCCTTTGTAAATACAATATCTCAATGCTACTTTGCTGCATGTGCACAGGCCACAGGGGGTCATGCGCAAAATGAATATTGTGCTGAGAAAAGAAATATGGCGGCTTCCATCCACTCTCCAAAACTCGTTGTCGATAAATTTTCGTTTTAATGTGGGATTGTGAATGTGAATTCCCCCAACTTTTTGCATAATACGACTTATAAGGGCCTTTCGAATACGAGGCTATTCTTTTGGAAGCTTGAGACTAAGAGTAAGAGTGCATTTTCAGCTTGTTGACGCTAAACAGCACGACCGGCTATGGGTGGATGTTAAAATTTTTATGCTATATCTATACATCAACGTGCTGTTTCAATGAATACAAATATTACCCCAACAAACTACTAAAAATTGTACATTTTCACTTGACTTTTTGGACCCTGTCCAGGGGGTGGGGATTTGGTCAATCATATTAACGGGATACATTTTCTAAATTTACATTCCTCATCTCCAACAGTTGTAAACCCCTTGAGCATATAACAAAAATGCATCCAATATTTACGCTATAGCCGAGGAAAATAAGTGAAATACATTAATTTGCATTGGGCCAGGAAGAGTAACGTTAATTGTTAGTGTTACTACTACTAGTGTTAGTTATTCATTTTTACTGTGATTTAGGCCTACCTCTTGAACGAATTCCGCTGGATGTTTTAGTTCTAATGTGCTGTCGTCATCCGTTACTTCGTCATATGATTCTGAGCCACTGTCTGCCAAAATCTCAGCCGAAATGCCATCATTTATGTCCGTTTCCATCATGATTGCAACTAAAAAGTGACCGTTGTGGAAGCGAGTGGACGCTAGCACCGGTAAAACCGCAAAAAGTGACGCTTTTCTTTTCATGAACTTTTATACACTTCATTCCTGACAATAGAGGGCGCCAACCAAAAAAAAACACTCAAGCATTTTCAGGTGGTGAATTAAGTAGCCGTGGTCGTCAAGGGCATGACGATTCCCGGCACCTTTTAGAGCCCACGGGATCGAAGCGTATCACAACAAAGGCTCTTTTTAGAGCCCGTGGGATCGAAAGGGTTAAGAGCAAGAATCACTGAGGCTGTGGAGAACTTGCGGCATGATCAACAAATGGTAAGACGTGCTGTGAGAGACATGGAGAGACGATTCCGGCTTTGCATTGAGAGAAATGGTGGTCATGTGGAGGGACGAGCGCCATAATTACACACTGGTAAGCTGTTGACTAAAACCAGTAAGCAGTCTTTTTTTGTCAATGGAATCACTTTCCCATCGTCAAAAACAGCTTTTCTCCATCCCTTGAGAACTTGTCACAGCAAGGATTATTTTTCATATGTAAACAATGCATTGTTACTCATTCAGCCATGACAATGGATTCATGGTCAGGGTGTCATTGGAAAGAGGACATCCAGTTCTTTCTTAAGACATCACGCTTTATCTATATTTCTGCAGTTTTCCTATAATTGATGATTAAATTTGGGGTTCCTTTATTTTGATACACACTGTACAGTGTTACAAAAAACATTTCTAGGGTCGGTAATAACTTTTAAAGTGTTCAAGGGAGGCCGATAAATTTATATCCAAATTAAAGCTTAGGTTCTCCCCTTTTGGAAAAACACCACACTTTTGAATTTTGATAATTTCTTCGTACCTTAAACGGCCTCCATGGGCACTTAGCCCTGTGTAAAATACGGTAAACTTGCCTGCGATCTAACCGGAAACAATACAGCACTATACAGTGTTACAAAAAACATTTCTAGGGTTGGGAATAACTTTTAAAGTTTTCAAGGGAGGCCGATAAATTTATATCCAAATTAAAGCTTACGTTCTCCCCTTTCAGGAAAACACCATACTTTTGAATTTGGATAATTTCTTCATACCTCAAACCGCCTCCATGACACTTAACCCTCTGTAAAATACCGTCAAGTTGCTGCCGATCTGAGTGGAAACAATACGGTGTTTTTCCGAAAGGAGAGAACATAAGCTTTAATTTGGATGTAAATTTTTCGGTCTCCCTTGAGAACTTTAAAAGTTATTCCCGACCTTAGAAATGCTTCTTTTTTTCTTCATAAAACTGTATAGTGCTGTATTGTTTCTGGTGAGATCGCCGGCAAGTTCACCGTATTTTACCCAGGGATAAGTGTCCATAGTGGCCGTTTAAGGTATGAAGAAATTATTTAAATTCAAAAGTATGGTGTTTTTCCGAAAGGGGAGAAGCTAAGCTTTAATTTGGGTGGTTGCGGGTGGCGGGACTTGTCGCAGGACTTTTCTACGATTCCTTGTAATTTCCAGTCGCAGACGATCGTAACCTGTTGTAAGTTGTCGTATCCTCCAGTGTGACTGGGACTGGGTAGTCGCAAGACCGAATTCGGTCTTGGGGAGGTTTTCGATCATGTTCAAAAACCTGGCTGCGACCAAACTGGTCGTAGCTGGTCGTAGCTGGTCGTAGGTAGGTCTTCAATAGTCGTGCGATGGTCGTGCTACAAGTCTTGGGTGGTCTTACGTAGTCGTGGTTCATCGTGGGACTATCCAGTCGTCCAACAGTCGCACGACTATGCACGACTATTCGCACGACTTGTCATGCGAATGCACGACTAGTCACACGACCCGAGTTTGGCAGAGAAACAGAAGGGCGGAGGGCTATGCTTGTATGTGAATGAACAGTGGTGCCATCCAAATAATGTTACATTGAAACATTACTCATGCTCAGTAAACGTGGAAATTCTAGCCGTTAGATTAAGACCTTTCTACCTTCCCCGGGAATTTTCGCATGTAGGCCTAATCCATCTTACAGTATATGTGCCGAATCACAATGTTGCTAAAGCTGCGGCTAATGAAATACGCGCAGTTATTGAAGACCTGGAGATTGCCCATCCTAATGCTTTCATTGTTATTGATGGCGACTTTAATCATTGTACACTGACGAAAAATAGTGTTAATTACTATCAACATGTAGTGTCCCACTCGCGGAGCGGCAACCCTAGATTTATGCTACTCGAATGTAAAGGAGGCTTACGTTGCATCACCTCTTACTAAGCTGGGAAAATCCGATCACGATCTGATTATAAGTAAGACTAATTGCGGTGACACCATGTGGAATCTCAATTGAGTAGTAATTAGTTCTGAAAAGAACTGGGGGTACAACTCGACGTTTCGATCAGTATGCTCTGATCGTCCTCAGGAGAATGCCGGACTCTGGAAAATGCTGCTGCTTAAGTAGACTGCTGGAGGATCATCCCACGAATGGATGCTGGAGGATTAGTTCGTTGAGGCGCGCAGGCGGGAAACTGTGAGACTATGAGACTAGGATCCTAGGGGTTGGGGGAGAGGAGTGTGTGCTCACTGAACTGAATCAGTTGTTAACAAGCACAGGGGAAGGAGGGTGGTTGACTTAGGATATAGGGGATCCCTCAGTCTGGGGTGGGTTATGGACTTTGGATATAGAAGATCCTTCAGTCTGTAGTATAGGTCGCCAAATGTCGCTGATGAAGAAACCGATGTCCTGTGGCACATCTGATTATATTACTACCAAAATACCGCCCTATTGTTCAGAGGCAGGAACCTAAGCTGCTTACCGTGAAACAATGGAGCCGTGAAGCTATTGACGACCTAAAAGCCTCTTTGGAACACACGGACTGGAATGTATTTCTCGAAGCTACACAAGGTATTGATGAACTCACTCAAACAATTGTTGACTATATAAACTTGTGTGTTGAATGTGCAGTGCCTACCAAACAAATTAAAATTTATCCGAATAATAAGCCCTGGATTACGAAGGAAGTTAAATCAATCATAAATAAGAAGGGAATTTTCGGACATGGTAATAAGGATGATTTAAAATCAGTACAAAAAGAACTCGATGGAATTATAAAAAAGGAAAAGGAATTGTATAAACGCAAAATAGAGAAATTTTACTGAAAATAATATGAAACAAGTCTGGGCTGGCATGCGAATGATGAGTGGTTATACAAATGATAGTAGTAAATCATCTAAATTACCTGATACAGAGAAATTTTACTAGAGAAATTTTACTGAAAATAATACTGAATTTTACTGAAAATAATATGAAACAAGTCTGGGCTGGCATGCGAATGATGAGTGGTTATACAAATGATAGTAGTAAATCATCTAAATTACCTGATACATCCATTGAATATGCAAATAAGCTGAATGTGTTTTATAATAGGTTTGATTGCCATAATTGTTCTAAAGAAGCTGATGATCTGCAGAATTTACTATTTAGTTCTGGGACGAATTCCCAACCATTTTTAGCTGTAACTGCAGATGAAGTACGTAAGGAATTTTCCAAACTAAATTCATCAAAGGCAGCTGGCCCAGTGTCGTGGCCGAGCGGTCTAGCGCACCGAACTCAAGTTCTGGTGTTGCCAGCAGCAGGGTGTGGGTTCGAGCCCCGGTCGTGACACTTGTATCCTTGAGCAAGGTACTTAACCATAATTGCTTCGTCCTTCGGATGGGACGTAAAGCCGTAGGTCCCGTGTGTTGTATAATGCACGTAAAGTGGATTGTCGTGGCCGAGCGGTCTAGCGCACTGAACTCAAGTTCTGGTGTTGCCAGCAGCAGAGTGTGGGTTCGAGCCCCAGCCGTGACACCTGTGTCCTTGAGCAAGACACTTAACCATAATTGCTTCTCTCCACCCAGGGGTTAAATGGGTACCTGTGAAGGCAGAGATGGTTTGCTCTCTATGCGCTAGAAATGGCAGCAATTGAGCTGTATACTCCCCAGGGAGCTGAGATGGTTTCAGGAATGATTTGAGCCTTATGAGCCTTATGAGCAGGGATAATAATATAATGCGCCTTGAGCGCCACTTAGTTGGTGGATACGTGCGCTACATAAATCTATACATTATTATTATTATTACCTCGTGTACTGAAAAATTGTGCCAATCAACTTGCCAATATATTTGCAATTATTTTTAATCTCTCATTTAGTATCCAGACAATACCAGTTCTGCAATTCAAATTTGATGGGTAATATATCTCTTGTTGCTTCATCATCATACGTGAATGTGGTATCATCAGAAAGCTTGATTATTCCTCTTTACAATGATGTGTCATTTGTGATGCTTATGCAATCATGGAATGCGCAGTCCTTCTGAATATGCAGCAAGGTCAAAAATGAAATGTTGCAAAATTCGTTGTTTTCAATAGTTAATTCATCCAAACTTTAATGACAAAACAATGATGACACAGACCAAAAATTTTCTCTCACTCTCTCCTCTCCTTTTATTGAGAAATGGTTACATGTCAGTAAGTCAGTAGCGGGTAGATGACCCGAACACAGCAACCACGGCCTGACACCTCCTCCTCATGCTGTTCACCAGCCTCGTCACACGAAGCTGTGGGATGGCGTTCCACTCTTCAACAAGGATCAGCCGGAGTTGTCCAATTGCTTGGGCCTTTAGGAGATTCGATAAGCGTGGCATCTTTAAACATCTTACAAACGACCACTCAGTAAACTGCAGCTCTACCTCACACAAACATTATTGAAGGCACCATTGACATTCATGCAAGACATGCACTGTCATCTGGGCACTATTCAAAACACATTGCATCTTCACAAGAAATGGAGACTTCGGTGTTGAAAACAATGCTTTTTGCAACATTTCACTTGAGACTTTGCCCTATATTCAGGAGTACTGCACATTCCATGATTACATAATCACGGCAGATGGCACATCATTGTAAAGAGGAATAATCAAGCTTTTCAATGACACCAGTTTCTTTTTTCATACATCAGTAACAAGAAAGATATCCCTCAAACTTGAATTGCAGAACTTTTTTTGAGGGGTTTATATGGAAACAGTCATGTATTATTCCAGTACCCAAAAAACCTATTATTACATGTTTAAATGATTTAAGACCTGTAGCATTGACGTCCGTGGCAATGAAAATATGTGAGCGCTTTGCTCTAAAGCTTTTAAAACCCATGGTCGATAAATATTTAGATCCAATGCAGTTTGCGTACACGTCCAAGCGCAGTACTGAGGATGCTATTTTATACAGCCTTGAAAAATTATATTCACATCTTGAACACACAAAACGGGGTCATTCTGCTAGGATTATGTTTTTCGACTTTTCATCTGCTTTTAATACCATTCAACCTCACATTTTAGCCAATAAGTTTTAGAAATGAATGTTCGCCATGATTTTATCTTATGGATTTTTAATTATCTTACTAATAGGTCCCAATATGTTAACATCCGAACATCTAATAGCATATCCGAGATCATTATTTCGAACACTGGTGCACCTCAAGGTACGGTTTTAGCACCATTCTTATTCACTCTGTACACATCGGATGCAAGGTCAACTAACAAAAACTGCTCACTAGTCAAATTTGCAGATGACACTGCCTTGTTGGGTTTAATTACAAAAGATGATGATATTGCGTACTTAGAACAGATCAATTATTTTACAAACTATTGTGAGCAAAACTTTTTGGAACTTAATGTTAATAAGACAAAAGAAATGGTGATTGATTTTCGTAAGTCCCAAAGTGTATTAAATGAAGTTATTATTAAGGGAAGTACCGTTGAGAGGGTAGATAATTATAAATATCTCGGGGTTGTTATAGATAATCGGCTTGCCTGGCACGATCATATTGATATGTTAATGAAGAAATTAAATTCTAGGATGTATTGTCTGCGTGCGATGAATAGGTTTAACGTCAATAACAAAATTCTTGCCATGTTTTATAACTCTGTTATTTGTGGGGTATGGCAAAATAATTTGGTGTCGTGAGGTGGTAATGTTGGAAAAGAAGATGAACACCGTATTGAAGCCATGATTAAACAGGCAAGTCGTGTGATCGGGGAAAGTCAGCCAACCTTGGCCTCGTCCTACCAACGACTTCTTGGGGTTAAACTTGACAAGATTCTCCATGATGATGATCACCCGCTTCATGTGCAACTGGACAGAGCGGTGATCCCTCGAAGTGGTAGGATGAGGCTGCCGTTGGCCAGTACAAATAGACACCCCTCCTCATTTATTCCACAATGTATCAAATTTCATAATTCAAATTTTAAGCGTTGATTATGCTTGCCTGTTTGGAACCTTTCGTTGGACCTGTTTCGACCTTATGTCACTGTGCAATATGTCTTTTATTTGTTTTCTTATATTTGTCTATATACTTCTATTTTTGTACTTTTGTATTTTTATATGTGCTTAATTGTCTATTTTTATTTATGCGAGCATTCAATTACCCTATATAGGGTTTAATAAAGTTGATCTTATCTTATCTTATCTTCTCCCAGGAAAGCTAATAATTGCTAGGGGATTTCAATATCCACTGGGATAACCCCCGTAAAAGTGATGTTCACCATTTATCTACAACCTTATATTCAGCTGGGTTTTCTCAACTTATCAGTGGACCAACTCACATTCTTGGACATACGCTTGATCTAGTATTTACCAAACAGGAGGATTATTTATTTATCAAAGAATGTACAACCCATGAATCACTTATGTCTGACCATTACATCATATGTTTTACCTTGGATTTACCAAAACCAAGACCTATGGAAGTTACAACACTACGCGACTACCGTAAAAATCAAAACGACTTTGTTAGGTCTCTGAATGAGTTTGTGTCCAAACTTCCACTTCATAGTGATTGTAATTTTGTGTTTGAATGGTATGACTCTGGAATTAGAAATTCGTCGTATTAAAAGTCTTATGCCATGGTACAACGAATCGATTCATCTTGCCCGCCGTAACCGCCGTCAAGCTGAACGCAAGTGGCGAAAGTCTCGATCAGACCAAGACCGAGAATTGTTTACGACAGCAAAAAGAAATGTAACCGATCTTACTGTTATCGCTAAAGAAGCATTTTTTAAAGATAAATTATCGTCATGTAACAGCAAAGACGTGTATCGGATCATTAACTCACTGTTGAACAAAAATGTACAACACCTACCTTATGCTACAGTCACACTGTCACGATCTGGCGTTACGATTGTTCACGTATGACCACGATTAAAAAAATAAAATTTCATCCGTTGCCATACGTGTACATCCGTGGAACTTTCACTTCTACACGATTACACAAAGACTCCACTAATGCCCCAGTCACATTGGAGCTGCGATTGCCTACGACCATGTCAGTCGTGCGACCTAGGGCGGTCTTGGCCCGGTCGTAGGTTTTTTCTGCGATGTCGGCCTAGCAGTCACACAATAAGACCTGTCCCCTACTGCTCTGCGACTTGTAGCCAACTGATAGCACGACTGGTCGCAAGACCTTGAGGGACTTGTCGTACGATCACCCAAGACTACCTACGATTGTCAAGGATCAGTCGCACGACTAGTCACGACTGGTCGTGCGACTGGTCGTGCGACTGGTCGTGCGACTACTCGAGCGATTATAAATACAGCTCTCGCCAAGCAAGGTCATCAGTTCTCACAGCGATTTTGGCGAGTGCACATCTACGCAAATCACCATCTCAACACAGAAAAGTGCAGTTCAAGGCCAGTATCTACATCTCAACATCTGAAGAGTGACTATGGGTCCTCGACGAAAAGGCAAATGCAGTGGAAAAGCGAAAGGGAATACCTCCAAGAGCCCTCCCCCTTCTGAGACTGAGGCAGCCCAGCCCACCGAGCAAGAGCAAGATCCACCGCCCCAACAAGATGAGCCTCAGGTAGTTCAGGCAGAAGTTCACACAGGTTTTCACGAAGAAGAGGGAGAAGAAGAGGAGGAGGACGAAGACCTGCCGAAAATGAAGAAAAAGAAGGTACCAGACGCCCTCTCAGCAGCCCAGGAGCAGGCCCTGGTCGACTGGTTCAGTGAACACCCAATATTCTTCGACCAAACCGAGAGGGACTTCAAGAACAGAAGCAAGAGGGACAGGTTACTTGAGGAGAAGGCCAAGGAGTTTGGCATGACCGGTTAGTATTATTCAATAGCATAAAAGAAATTAGGAAAATAGCAAATAGCAAATAGGAAATTAACAAATAGCAAATAACAAAATAAAACATTTTCATGTATTCCCATGCATTTATGATTGAATTGTACTTGTTTGTTTTTACAGGAGCACACCTCCGTATATGGTTCAAGTCACAGAGGACCATCTTCGGCCGTCCCAACAAGAAGAAGAGTGGCCAGGCCAAGAAGCCGCTGACAGCGCGCCAGAAATGGGTGATAGACAACTTCTCTTTCCTGAAGTCCCACATTGTTGTCAAATCGGACAGCAGGCAGCTAGGCAAGGTAGGCATTCCCATGTATTACGATTGAATTGTACTTGTTTTGTTCTTACCATAAAGAGTCTTTTGCCTTTGTAATGAGGTACAAGGAGGTTGCTAGAAATAGTTGGAGAGGTGTGGCTGCAGATAGCTGACAAGCAGGCCCGTACGCGGGGGGGGGGGTGCGGCCGCACCCCCTCCCCCAAATCCACAAAAGCCTGAAAAGGTCCCCTTTTTTTGTAAAAGTTACGAACATTCCACCTAAAATTTCCACTTTCTGAAGAAGATTTGACAGAAGGTCCATTTTTTAGTGTAAAAATGTTGCAAGCAGATCCCAAAAGTCCATTTTAGAGGGGTAAAGTCCACTTTGTGGCCAAAAGCACAATTTTTTTCCTAAAAAGGTCCACATTTTGAAAATTCCGCACCCCCCAATAATAAATCCTGGGTACGGTCCTGCTGACAAGTGTTAATACTTATCTTTGTCCTTAATCCTTGTCCTCATGAATACTTTAAATATTTTGAATCCTTGTCTTGGTCCTTTTGTTAATGCCTGCTTTTCCTTCTTCTCCTTCTCCCCAGGTACCGAGTCCCCAAGAGCAATAAGAGGCGGAGGAGGAGGAAGATGACATCCCCTCATCACAGCCGGCCCCTCAGCAGAGTGCAGACTCGGAGGAGAGACCAGGGACCTTATTCACGAAGCATCCGCTATTACCGGGTCCGTAACATCCTTTGCGGATGGCCTAACGGATACATTAGAATTGCGCTACGCCGTATTCACGAAAGGTTCCGTTAGGTATCGGTGAACTTGCGGAGCTCCGCTAATAATGGGGGTGTCGTTCAACGAGCTTTGAGGGGCAGTTGCGACCCGGGTAACAATTCGAGAAGTTGACGGCTGACTACTTCCACTTAAATCTCCACTTGTTAATTGGAAAGAACCTTCGGCGAAAAATCGGAGGGCTGTTATGATCTGCAGCGTGGCGGGTATTGCATGTGACCTCTTTGTTGGATGTTCAACTTGATCACGGATCAAATCTATCACCTCCAACAGTACATGCCTTGGCATTCGATACCTCTTTATCAGTTCCACATCGTCATAAATGTCCAGTGGCTGTAACCTATCCCGAAATACTCGCTGGCGGCGAAGAGCACGCCTGTTTTCCTCCTCCAGCAGAACCACAAACACTGCCGCCATTTCATTTTAGCGCTATGCGGAGACCCGTAAGCATTTACGGGAATGCTGGAGTTCCCGCAAAACAATTGCTCTTTTACGGACGTGTTCTGCGGATGCGCTATTATGCGGTTACTTCGTGAATATGGCGCAAACCATAACGGAGGCTTAACGGATCCGTTAAAGCGTGCGGGTGCTTCGTGAATAAGGTCCCTGGTCCCTCTGGTGTTGGCCGCTTGCAGAGCTCGCAGAGACAGGGGAGTCAGGCTCGCAAGCGTCGTCAGGTGGATGAGGCAATACTGACCTTGGTAGAGAGAGCGTCGGGCACCAAGAGGCTGCAGGCGCAGGTCGATGAGGCGCTAACAGCAAACAACAACCCTCGCACAGCCTGGGCCAACTGGATGGGGACAGAGCTGCAGGAGCTGCCAGACCACCTGTGGACTCTATTCCAGAAAGAGTCCTTTGCGCCTGTCATGAGGTTCAATCAGGGTGCACAGGCCCAACCGCAGCCGCCCCAGCAGCCACAGCTCGCGCCCCAGGTTGCCCCTAGGCCGGCATCAGTCCCCTTGCCAGCACCCCCACGTCCTTTGAGCAGCCACAGCTCGCGGCCCAGCTGCCCCCCAGGCCGGCATCAACCCCCACGTCCTTTCAACCGCTGCATCCGCCGCAGGAGTGGGCCCAACAGCCGATAGTGTTTCAGCAACAACCTCTCCACCCTCCCCAGCCTCCCCAGGCTCCCCAGTCATCGGGATTGACCCCAACACAGGCTCCACAGCCTTCGGGTTTAACACCCTTCATGGGTATGTCATGGTCAAGCAGCAGGGCCGGACAAGATCTCAACCTATCGCAGCTGCTGGCCTACACCCAGGCAACAAGTTCAGAAACTGGCACACAGATTGTTCGTAGTACCCAGGTGCTTCTAGAGGAAGAGACTCAAAGCCAGCATTCTGACCAGTGATAGTGATATAGACTTATTATGGATATTGACTTATGGATATGGACTTATGGATATACACTTCTGGACATACACTTATGGACTTGTGAATTTTGTGGACTTGTGCTTATTTGTGTAAAATAGTGTGAAGTTTTTTGAAATTAAAGTGTAAGTAAACGTGTAATAAAAGTTGTTATTTACTAGTTATTTCCTCTTGTGGTTTTTAAGGGGAAACTCGGGTACTCAAATCTTGACACCTGACATTACCATTTGTTTTTGAAATTAAAGAGAAATGTTTTGTCTTTCTCTAAAAATGTTTGACATTTACCACAGCTGACAATACACATGACATTTTGGTTTTTACTATATTTTTTGAAAGTGTAAAAAACATGGTAATATCAGATGTTGAATTTTGGTTACCCGGTTGTCACCTTATTATAATAGTGACCTGCCAAGTGGACTTTCAAAGTACTTGCCCGACTGCGCAAGTGGATAAAAATGTTTATTTCATTTCAACTGATCAGAAAGTTCAAAATTACACTCAAATCATCTGGTCCTGCCAGGGTACTTTTCCCACGTTGATGTAATAGTGCTTCAAATAGACTCTGCTGCTTGGCTTCCCTTGTGCCAACATTGCCCCCATGCACGTTCTGCATCTCTTGAAGGACAGCGTTGTTCCTCCAGGCACCTGGAATGACTTGGTGGTCGTTTCCCTCTATGTCGAGGTCCAAGTTCTGTACAGCTGGGTAGCGCAACCTCATGAGATTGTGGAGACAGAGGGACGCCATCACGATGACCTTGACAGTGTCTGGTTGCTGCTGCATGGTAGTGAGAAGACACCGGAATCTGTTGGCCAGAATGCCAAAGCCGTTCTCCACGATGCGGCGCGCCCGTGACAGTCTGTAGTTGAAAATCCTTTCGTCATTGTCCAGCTATCTCCACGTACCAGTTTAAAACCATTAATGTCCACACAATCATTAGTCACGGTTTCGTTGAGCCAAGTAAATGATATGAGGCTAATATGTTTGAATTCTTGTATATACCGTACGCAACCGTGCAATTCGTCCATTTTGTTTTTTAGTGATTGTACGTTGCCCATTATGATTGATGGTAGATATGGCTTGAACTTACGAGTTTTGAGTCGTTTCCTTACTCCCCCTGCTTTCCCCCGCTTTCGTCTCTTCATTCCGTTAGGTAAATCCAAGTTCAATCGTTGGCAAGATGGTCGAGCTTAGGCTTCATAGTACGTAACTCAGCTGTCGTATAACGAATACTAGGCTGGTTTATGTTAGCCGAGGAATCCAAGAAATCCACATTTTCACAAAACCCGAGCGACGGTATAACTAATAAAACACATAGTCCGATAGCAAACACGACTGTATCCATATTACTAAAATATATGATCAAAAATATATATCTAAAGAGGTAAAAATGTTGAAAATACGAGAGAGAAAATGCGAGAACGGCGATTTCTGTAACAAAATTGTCAAATTCATTAGCAGATGATGGTGGAGGTCTGTACACGACAACAAAATTAATAGATTGAGAACAATTGGCAATGTGAGCATGCTCAAAAGTGCAATACATAATATCATTTTGCTTAATGAGTAACTTGAGTGGCGATTTAAACACACAAGCAATGCCACCTCCACGATTATTTGATGGACGAGATACATTTAAGAAACTATACCCCAGAGGAGTACATTCGCCTATGACAACAGAATCATCATTAGTAAGCCAAGTTTCTGTTATAACCATAATATCTACATCATGTTCATTAATATAGTCAACAAGATCAACAGTCTTATTTCTAATACTATGTGCATTCCAAAGGCAAACTTTGGTTCCAGATTTAACATCACATTCAAAACGCGGGAGAGTACACAGGCTGTTTACATTCACAGTTCTGATATTTTTCTTGAAAACAGGTGTCATCTGATGAAGTCGTGAAGCGATGTTTCTTTCTGCCATCCACTATGAGTTGGCTTGTGGAGGATGTTAAGGGATTTAACCAAACACAGAGCTTGTGCTGAAAGTTTAACATTGGGGGTGTTGAGTCTCAAAAGTTCATCTCTGCTGTAATGAAGAATACTAGTAGTATTTCTGCATGTTGAGATCATGGAGTTGTTTGCGTTGGGAGGCTTATGGGGAGTAGATTGCTCAATTCCACTGGGACCTGGGTTAGGATTGATATCTCCAGACAAGATGAGTTTAAGTTGAAAAGTTGCAGAAGAGTTGGTGTAGTAAAGTACTCTTGTACCAAGACATTTATCAGTGGAGTGATGAAATACTTTAGTTCCAATAGGTGATGCATAGTTTGTACATAGAGGCATTGGTTCCTGTGTGTATGTATCCATTTACATTACTTTTAAATCTTCTCAAGAACCTGCCGATTCCTGCATTACAACACTGGAGAAATATATTCAAGAGATCCGAAGTTGGATGAGACAAAACTTCCTGAAATTGAACGACGAAAAAACAGAATTTGTTCTAGTTAGATCACGTCAGCAATTGTCTAAAGTTTCTCTTCCATTTATTACAATTGGTGACTCGCAGATAACCCCCTCATCACAAGCACGTAATTTGGGTGTTATATTTGACTCGACAATGACTTTAAAACCTCATATCTCCAACATTGTTCGAATATCATCATTTCATATCAGAAATATTAGCCGAATAAGGAAATACTTGAATAAAAGTGCTGCTGAACAAATTATACATGCGTTTGTCACATCACGGCTCGATCATATAACGGAAATGCTCTCCTCTACGGTCTCCCGCAGAATCAAATATCTCGTCTTCAGCACATACAAAACACAGCAGCTCGTGTTGTGACTTTGTCCAGAAAGTCATGCCATATCACGCCACTCTTGAAAGAACTGCACTGGCTTCCTGTTTCACAGAGAATTGTTTTTAAACTTATGCTAATTGTTCACAAATCTTTTAATAACATTGCTCCAATTTATATTTCTGAACTACTTAAAGTCTACACTCCATCACGCAATTTGCGCTCCAGCAACATGTCACTCATCCTAAAGGAACTAATTTCAAAACGGAACTGGGGTGATAAGTCTTTTTCTGTCGCGGCTCCGAGACTCTGGAATCATCTTCCAACTAAACTCAAATCTTGTCATAGTATAACTAGATTTAAGTCGATGCTTAAAACTCATCTTATGTCACAATTCTTCAAAGATGATGCATATTTGTAATTGCATTGTAGGTACATGTATATCAGTACATTTTGTTTTCCCTTATGCTATCATTGTATATTGTTTGTATTCATGTTTTTTCTTTGTTTCTGCGCCTTGAGCGCCCAGCAGGGTGGATATGTGCGCGCTACAAATCTTTATTATTATTATTATTATACACTAGGCCTTAGGCAAGTAGGCCATAAGAGCAGCAAAGTAAGGATGAACAGCTCCATTGTGTAATCAAGGTGGTTGTAAACACAAAACGATTGTGACACATCACAATCAGTAGTATTGATCTGCTGTCAAGGTTGGCTGAGCAGGTTGTTTATGTCTACTGGGTGTATGGTTTGTCTACCGGGTGTATGGTCCAAGCTGTACCACGCTGGTCCATGCTGTACTAGAAAATCTGATGAGATGTTGTAGAACTCAAGATGAATTTCACTTTTACAGGAACAAATTAGAAGTCAAAAACTTGAAACATAGTCCAAAATGATCAGTAGGAAAATACAAAATACAAATATTAAATTCATGGTAGTAGCATGGTAGTAGCAGAAAACATGTTAAACAAAGCATAATTGAAGACACTGTGAAGAGGCTGCCATACACTGACCGGCGCTCTCTTGACAAACTATAGAAATTATCTAAATTCAAAAGTATGGTGTTTTTCCGACAGGGGAGAAGCTAAGCTTTAATTTGGATACAAATTTATCGGCAGTTATTCCCGACCCTAGAAATGTTTTTTTTGTAACACTTTATAGTGCTGTATTGTTTCCGGTGAGATCGCCGGCAAGTTCACGGTATTTTACAGAGGGATAAGTGTCCATGGAGGCTGTTTAAGGTATGTAGAAATTATCCAAATTCAAAAGTATGGTGTTTTTCCGAAAGGGGAGAACCTAAGCTTTAATTTGGATATAAATTTATCGGCCTCCCTTGAAAACTTTAAAAGTTATTCCCGACCCTTGAAATGTTTTTTGTCGTAACACTGTACAGTGCTGTATTGTTTCCACTCAGATCGCCAGCAACTTGACGGTATTCTACAGAGGGCTAAGTGTCCTTGGAGGCCGTTTAAGGTATATAGAAATTATAGAAGTTTTTCCACTACACAGACACTCGGAAAGCACTGAGTATACAGCGCTATACACACGTCGGTGTAGGGCAAACATTGAATCATCTTTACCCATGCTGACAGTATATAGTACAGATCAGTGATCTTAAGTACTTTACACACACGGAGCTCAGACTAGACGGAGGAGAGTATCATATCGGCAGTTGAAAATTCCAATAAGAATGTCTGCCCGTATTCTCGTGATATTGATATTCCATCTTACATCAAACCCAGGTGTTTTGGAAGTATAGAAGAAATAAACGAAGGACGAGATATGGAAAATGTCGTGGGTCCCCCGAAACTTGAAACCAGTATGGCAAGACATCCGGTGGCATTGGAACGTGACGTGGAATGGCTAAGCAATCAGATGCGACAGAGCGTTCTCCAGACAGGACAGCCCAATTTAGCGGACGTTGTGACTGCCTTGAGTGAGGAACGTAAATCAGATCCACACATTGTCGCTGAGGTTCAAGCAAGCAGCCCAACTCTCCCACCAATCACGAGAGGGAATGTTTCCAATGATAATATACAAAAGTCTGTTTACATTGAGAATATTCTTTCGTAGTCAAGACAGCAGGAGAGATCAGCGCGCGCTGACCGGTACCGAGTCAACAAGGCCGCGCTTCACTACCTAGGCGAGGAGACGTATTACAGCCTGGATGGTGGAACAGAATCGGGGTTCTCTACATCAAGGCGTCGAAGCAATGACTTCGGCCAGGATAGACACATGATGGTACGGATAGAGAAGAAAAGAATACGCAGAGGGGAGAGTAGTTTGAACAGGAAGCCACTCATAACAAATTGATACAAGGGAAATTGTGCTCTTCCGATGAATGGAGAGCCCAACCATGCATTGCATAAGTTTTTTTCCCCCGTTATATTTATAAATATAAACAAAGATCTAAATAATTATATATTTTTTTAATATCATGAGTTTCATCTAACTCATATATATATATATATATATATATATATATATATATATATATATATATATATATATATATATATATATATATATATATATATATTTTTATTGTGCCTCAAGGTTTTACATCTGGCTACCCAACTCAGCGTATGATTATCTTTAAAACTGAACTATAGGGTTGGTGGGGGGAAATGGGGAACACCAGGAGGGTATGTTAAGGCACTTTTTTGTTTACAAGCACTTATGTTTTTCTAAGAGATCCAAATATTAACAGGGGAAAGACACGTTCCCAATAATAGAGTAGAACCCATTCACAGTTGACACTCTGCACAGTTAAACAAGGCAGTCTGGGGAAATACCAGCATTTTATTTAATCGTTTTCACTTACCCGAGGAGTTTACATTTTTTAGGAAACGCATCCGTAAAAAAACAATAAATAATACAGCACATTACAAATTCTAAGAATGAACCTTTTAAGAGTTCAGTGAATGAATGTTATATGCATAACAGAAATATACTACCAAACAGGCGTAGTGGCACGTTTGTCGCCTTTCACCTCTGTGAACTCGTGTTCGAATCCCACTCAGACCCGAGCCGACATGTGTATTGGGTTTTCACTCCCAAAGAATGATTCTCCGGTTTTTTCCTCCCACTTCTTAAATTGAAATGTCTTCATTGTCTTCTAACTAATTACCCAAATAAAATACCTATAGATAATAGGCTGCTGGTTATATTTAAAAAAAGTTGATTTATGAAGTTACCATGTTAATTCAACACTTAAGATAATAATGGTGTGTTACATCTGTTATTACACTCTTGGTAATCTTAAAAGATGTAGACTTACATCTAAGTTAAAATTTCTTGTCCGAGGTGCTATTTTTTCCCCGAGGTGCTATCATTTCAATGAAAATTTGTAACATTATATTTATTTGTTATTAATATTATTATTATTATTAATAATAATAATAATAATAATAATAATAATAATAATAATAATAATAATAATAATAATAATAATAATAATAATAATAATAATAATAATAATAATAATAATAATAATAATAATAATAATAATAATAATAATAATAATAATAATAATAATAATAATAATAATAATAATAATAATAATAATAAAATTCCATGAACAAATCTACATTGACCAGTATCAGAATTGTAAATTAACACCATTCAAGCCTATTAAACTCATCTTATTTATACAAATCTTATAAACACCAACCAAACAAAACCATTCGACCTCAATATGTATTTACGTTATACGGAAACTTGATGGACAGCCAAACTGAACTATGGTACAGCACCATAACAACGAATAAACTAGCTGTAGTCGTGTTGCATCTGTTGTCATAGAACTACTGTACTTTATTTGATTACTATATTTCAAACACAAGAACTGGGACTGTAGATTAGATTTTAGTTTTTGAGGGAGATAAATACTACTTTGGAAACCCTATTTCTGTTTCGTCTGTTGTTTGTTATTTGAATTCACTATATTAAGAATGCTTGCCTATTTTGCAAATGGTTGTACATGGTTTGTTTATTTGTATTGGATTGTAAAACTAGATGAATGTATAATTCTACTCCATTACCCTGCAGAAACAACACTATGGCTAAAAAAGTCTCTGGTTATAGCTATCCAAACTCCAGCGCACATGGGAAAAGTGTACGGATTCATATGTATACTGTATACATCATCTTCATGTACATATACGTACATATACGTACATGTACATATACGTACAAACAGTGACCAATCGTCGTCGCGCCTTGATGCTTCTGCACATGCCCAAATTTAAGGCGGAGTCATTAATGCTAATATACCAAATTCAAAAACCAAAGACGTATTCTCATTGGTTACTGGTTGGCCCAGCAACATGATTGTGCTGTACATGTACATACGACTTTCCATTGGAATTCCAATGGGAAAATAAAGAAACACATAGGCTTTCGGTTACAGAAGGATCAAGAGTGCGGCTATAAGCCAGGCACTTCGTGTATGACGTCACCAAGTGCAGGCTCATCACATGAGGCCCACTTACGAATTCTCAATTTGTCAAAAAATGACATCATTTTGTAATATTTACACTAGTTGTCACAGCTACAATTCAATTAGCTGACGCGCTAAATGTCGCGCCAAAATTAAACACAATCAAAATGGAGTGGATCCCCAGCTGTTTCCAAGAGAGGAAACACAAAGGAAACTATATTTTTGGCTTGGCAAATGGGTTCTCAACTGGGCGCCGCGCAATACCAGATCAAACACAGTGACGTCAGACACGAAGTGCCTGGCTTATAGCCGTACTCAAGGATCAAAGCTGTTGTTTGAGTTCGAATACATACGAGGGCGCAATGCACACCCATATCCACAACGTGTCCAAGGCTGGGGACGGCGCACCGTGTGTGTACGTTTGTGTTCTGAATTTCTCGGGATATAAATCGGTACAGGCCGGGGTGGGAATACCGTGGTAAGTGCGCACTACGACAACAGCCTTGTGTCAAGGCTAGTAATACTGGCGCTAGTTTCGCTCTTCCAATTTGACAACACACTGCAAGATGTGTTATTGTTCTTATTCTCAAACTGTGTTCAAACCAAATTCGATGACACAGAAGGCAGGGGTAAAAACGTTTGGGCCAAAAACTCCATCTTTTTTATTCAACAACATTGTGGATAAATAAATAAATCAAGATCCATTGAAGCAAAAATAATAATAACTTAACAATGAAAACAGTTTACATTTCTTTGGGACATTCCTGTTGGAGGAAAATGAAGTTTGGGGAAATTTAATAATATTGTGTTCACTTCATCGGAAAGAAAGAGCAGTGAAAAAACATTTTCCAATCGAAGAGTATGAATTATTAATTGGATTGGCAGCTGGTGACGTAGATATGACGTATGCTGACGGACAACTGTGTATCATGTCGCTCCACCCCTCCCCCTTCAACAATCTTGAATCCGCCATTGTGGAGAGGAAATGAGATAGGTGGAGCGGTCTTGAGGCAATTACCTACTTGGAGGGATAAAACAAGGAGTTGAAGGGGAGGAAAGAATTAAGAAAGGGGGAGGGGAAAAACAACAATTAAAGTTTTAAATAAAACGTACGTTGCACAAAGAAGTCACAAATATCTATCATACTAAAAACATATTCAGTTTAAAGTTCTTTAATATAGAAAGAAAAACTAAATAACTGTAACAACAAAGTAAATTAACTGAATTTACGTACAAAATCAAACCTTCCATGTTAGTATGAATACGAATTCGTGTTTGCCGAATATATATTTTCACAATTTGATCAGAAATGTGTGAAAAATAATTTAGCCGAAACTTAAACAGTTTGGCTGTTTAATGTATATCTTGATTCAAAGAGCGAGAACATATATTCGTATATTACCAATGTTGTATCTTCTCCTCTAAATACCATTGCCGGATTCAACTATTTATTGACTTTGTTGGCACTGTACCAAATTTACACCAGGTAAGGTTTTACATAATAATTCGTTAATTTGGATAATCTGGTAATTACCCGATCTTGTGCCTTCCTTTTAAACCAAGCTTTTGACAACTATTTTGTGAAATATAGTCTTCTTTCTTAAAGGAAATTCTCAATGTTCCAATAAAAACACAAATTTCATGAAATTGCTTGTTAAAATGGGCAATATATCTTAGAAAATATTCAATATCCTTTTCATTTTGGCATTGGGATGTTCGCACACCATTCCAAGTCCAATTCCTATCGATTACATGTGTTACCATGTGCACAGAAGACCCAGTTGTTGACGTTTTTGATGGAAGTACCCGCTCCCTGTGTTGACATTCACCTGACCCGAGTATAGCCGCACGATCCTGCAACACAGAACCTTGCTCAAACAAAATAGCTCAAATACAATCAGTGATTTGTATATCATATTTATAAATAAACATCCTTTTTTCAGAGGAGCGTACTCAAAATGTATAATCTATGGGACGTTTGGCCTTAAGAGCAATTGAAATGACGAATCATTTGTAGAACGATATGGATTGATGTAAATTTTCCCCGCGATTGTTTGTTGAAGGTGTCGATTCACGGACGGCCATGGTTACCATAGAGAGTGTGGCTCTTCACTCGAACGCCAGTTGAATCTAAATTACCCTTATGTTTCGTGTTCTCAACAGGTAAGCATGCAATGCAAAACTGCCATCATTTCATATTTTTGCTTGGGCAGTGTTACAGTGATGTGTTTTGAGATTCGAATGCAACAAAGACTGCATGATCATTGCTCGGTGAATTAAGACACATTGGAACCATCTTCGTGTTTTACAGAACGGTATAACAATACTCAGGAAACAAAGGTTACCGCAACGACATTTTTAAAACAAACATTGGTAAACGAATGATAGCTTTGTGTCAATCAGGTAGAATGCAGAGATTTTATGATTCCCTTTAGTTTCACCTACGGGACGGCCTCCTCGTCACAATGAAGAGGGCGACCGTTAGAAGGGCTGAGTACCTCTCCCACCAGAACAAATTGGCCGAGGCGCAACTTGGAGAAAGATCAGCCAAGCTTGACAAACAACTGATAACGAAAAGCGCCGCCTACGAACACGAGCGGAGACAAGTCGCCCAAGAGCTCCGAGACTTTGCCCGAGAGAAAAGAAGAATGATCCCCCAGTCTCAATCTCCGCCGACAACGCTTATGATCAATAATTCCCTGGGCACTACCAGAAAACATTCGGTGCCTTGGAAAATACAACCTGCATCGCGTCATCTTGATGTTCCGTCAAACAGTCCAGGCGGAGGGACTTTCTTCAGACGTCCAAGGTCTAAGTCAAAGAGTCCGATAGACATACCAAATGAAATACAAATGCTGGAAGGTGAAAATAATGATGATAGTATCACAAGCTACGATCATCTCCCTCATGTGAAGCGCTCTAACGAGTCTATGTCACTTATTAAGGAAAATGCGGGAAAAAAATCATACTTACATGTATTAAAACTCCATAGAAGCCTTTCTTCGTCAGCGGCCGACCATCTCCCGCCGATTGCGAAGACAGAAGGCAAAAACCATTTGCGTAGTCTGCAACAAGATGACTCTCCGGATCGAGGAAAGGGGGAACTGTTGTCGATCGAGTTTGACGTTCCTTGTCGTGACCAAGGAACCGTTCCTGGACAGCGGCAACAAGGTTTGCCTTTTCGACAGTTGAAGATTCGAGAACGAACTAGTAATGTAAGCGAAGAGCCGGATCGTTCTTCTCCGCTGACAACAAATCATGAATTGACAAAGCCAACGTCCAAAAACAATTCCAACAATACATCGGATCGCACCGAGAACAAACAAAATACTACATATAAGGTTCTGAAAGAGAAAATGGCGGAAATTCATCCAAAAATTCATGCTTGCCCATCTTCTCCTCGACAGAGGAAATATTTAGAAGGCGAGAGGGTCAATACAGAGGAAGAACATACAGAAAAAGAGGACAGTTCTCAAAATCATCAATTTATAAATAATCAAAGCAAAACTAACAACCCGAACTGTGGAGTAAACCTGACTGCCAACCACGAGTCACAAGAAACTCCATCAGAGAAGAAATTCCCCGTTCCTCCCGTACGTTATTGTCCACCAAATCCTGATTCATTCGAACAATTTGAGGTCGACACAGATCAGACTGGAGTGTCAGTCAAATATTCCCAACAAAGTCGCCACTTGTGCAAAATCTCTACCGGGTCCCAGCAGGGCTACTTTGCATTGGGCCAGACATCCTCGAAGGAAATCCTTCAGAAGGATGTTAGGAAGGTCTCAACTGACGGTGCTCCCTTGATCAACACAGCGGCTGCAATACACAGGAAAACCCGTAGAGTTGGGATGGGGATGGCCCCAAACTTGACCAACGTTTTCCTGGATTCTAGCGCGTACCAGTCAGGGGAGTCCGGGGACGGTAATAATGGATTAGCACTGGATTCGGAATCGGTGACGGTCTCTAGTGACACCGCGCCGGGGAGACGGCTTTCTCACGGTGTGCCAATGAACGCAGCCGAACGGTCTCGGGAGCGTGGATCGCTGGCTCTCCGAGGAAACCGAGTCCGGCAAGAGGACCCGTCTACTGCGGACCTGATCCAGTACTACCAGGATGTGCCTGAGGCTGCAGCTTTTGCTGGGATTAGTGTGGAGCCTCTGGACCTATCTGAGCTTGAATCATGCCGGTATTTGAGAAAGTACGTTCCTAAATCAATGAGGGAGGACGATTCTTCGATAGAGACAGACAGCTAAACGGTTTACCAGACTATTATCAACGATGATCCAAATTAGCGGTTAACCAGGCTGGATTAATGGATAACCAGCTTACGAGATGAGATTATCAGATTGGTGGTTTACGGGTACCAGACCAGATTAACATGGTTTAGGTATAAGTATAATGAATCATAAATTTCTTGAGAGTTGAAATGAATAATGCTGGGGAAAGTATAAGTTCTTCTGTTTGTTTTATTTGGTAACTTGTTCTTTGTGATATACACCACATTTTGTATTTAATGTAAAATAACACTTTTATAGTAAAATGTTGTTATATAGACGATGTGACCTATGGCATCACATATTAACAAAAGAGACCCAAAGTTGAAACAGGAAACCAAAAATCTGAAATTTTGAGATATCAGCATGCATGCAGCAGAACAATTCTTAATTTGATTAATTTTGAATAAGGCACTAATATTACATCTCAAGTGGGTAGTACAAAATGTACAAACTCTGCATACAAATACACACACTTTTGTCCAACAGGAAATCACCCTGGTACTCTAAAGGTCACTGCAAACTGTAAACAAGTTACATGGTCTATAATTATGCAATAATTTTAGGATCTAGAATAATAAACTAGTTTGTGAAATGAAAGACCTAAATAAATCATATAGGCTACTATAACTTAATTTTTGCAACTTGGGACGTTGTGTCAGAAACAATCAGACTTCGTCAGGCAGCTGGTGACCAACCGGGGCTGGCCAAGTACCTGATGGCACGGAACACGCCCAACCGGTAACCAGCATGTCACGTGGTCACCAGTTGTCGCGTGCTCACCTGTTAAAGTCCGATGGCTGTTTTCGATGCGACGTCGCAAGTTGTAGCAGTTATTTAGTCCATTAACACTCTTCAATAACTGTGGTGTCCATATTGGGTCACTCATCCAATATGAATACCATTAAAGAGTTACACTATCGGTTGACACTATTGGCGTTATTTTAACAACCCAGTTTTTGCAGGGTTACAACAGAAAACTGTCAAAATAAGTTGATCATTTACCGGCCAACACCTTGTTTTTTGTTAACACGTTGCTTACTGTAAAACTTTTCCCTTGAGGCCTTTTCACATGAGTTCCACTGGTACTGCGCGCAGTGCCCATTCACTGAACTCTCTTGTATGGGTTACCAATGGTTTTAGTTTCCTCGAAAAATTATATCGTTCCGCGAAATCATTCATCACTATACTACGTAAGTTTCTCGAGTTTTATTTTCCGGAAAAAATTCTCCTTGTTTCCCGACAATTTTTACTCCTAGTTTCCTGACAATTTTCTCCTCGTTTCTCGACAATTATTACTATAGATATCGGCTCAAAGTATTCTTGCAGAAACTCTGACCATGCTCTGACAATCGATTCTCCGAGTGAGAGTCAGAGTACTCTACGTTAACGTTAATTCTCAAAAATGTTGCTCCTCATTTTTCGACAATTTTACACCTTGTTTCCCGAAAATTTTTACTCCTAATTTCCTGACAATTTTCTCCTCGTTTCTCGACAATTATAACTATGGATATCGGCTCAAGTACTCTTCCAGAAACTCCGACAATCAATTCTCGGAACCTAACGTTAACGTTAATTCTTCATCAACGAAAAAGACGAAGACAAACGGGAAAGACGCACAAGTTCTTTACACATCTGGTATTGCAAGCTGGTCTAGTGACACGTACTGCACATGCGAAATGATACCGCCAAAGCAAGGGTCCCCTGTTTGTGCACACTACTAAGCGTTTCACACGACCTGTCATGGCGATTTTAACATTGCTGCGATTTTTTAGAGGAGGTCCGTGGTCATTATTTAACAAGGATAGCTTTCACACGACTGGGATTTGCTATTTTTATAACATGGATGCGATTTATTGCCAAGGTCCTTTGTTAAAACGGTCTCGTGTGAAACGGCCTTTAGAGATCAAGACTGTTTTATTTATTTATTTATTTATTTATTATTTTATTTTATTACATTTTACATTAATTAATTTAATTAAATATAAAACCAAAACTCTAAAAAACAAAAAATATACAAAAATTCATTCAAGCATTTGATATGTTTTAATAACAAATAATAAAAAAATAAATCACCCCTGGATATAATCTTTTCCCAAATTCATTGATGTCATAAAACCTTATCAGTATGCTTGCGTCTCGGATTTTGACATTAATGTTGCATTGATATTCCAGGAGAGATCAGTTTTATATAATAAAAGAAATACATAATAAAAGTAACATTTGAAAGTTTCATCATTAAAATGAATTATACGTTTTTGAGAAAAAAAAAACGAAAATGTATTTCAATGTTACCAGTCGGGAACATTTGTAAATTTGACCTAACTATTCAATTTTTGTTCTTTCTCTAAGATAAAATCACTTCAGTCTGAATATGTATCGGATGGTTTATATACTTGTACCAAGTAACTTTTTACTCATTACGCTTTTAGGTAATATTTCGTTAATTTGATAATCTTGTAATTACCAATTTCCTTCTCCTTTAACCTTGCGTAGTTTTTCTCATGCCGTATATTGTGGTGGTAGTGGCTTTTCTCACTCGCTTGCCATTATTTCATCCCAACTGTTTAGTTAGTTCGCCGGTTTCTGGTCTCCGCGCGCGTCGCCTCAGACCCGCGCGTCGGCATTTTTATTTATTTATTTATTTTTTTTTTTAAAGCTATGAAACGATGTCCAATTGCAGCCAATATTGTTGAAACGATTGGAATTCTGCCCCGCTGTGTTTTAAATTAATTTTTCACACATAGGGGTATATAGGAGTGTCGTGGCCGAGCGGTCTAGCTTACCGGACTCAAGTTCTGGTGTTAGCAGCAGAATGTGGGTTCGAAACCCGGCCGTGACACTTGTGTCCTTGAGCAAGACACTTAACCATAATTACTTCTCTCCACCCAGGTGTTAAATGGGTACCTGTGAGGGCAGAGTTAGTTGCCCTATATGCGCTGTAATGGCAGCAATTGAGCTGTATACTCCCCAGGGAGCTGAGATGGTTTCAGGAATGATTTATGAGCCTTATGAGCAGGGGTAATAATATAATGCGCCTTGAGAGTTGGTGGATACGTGCGCTATATAAGTCCACACATTATTATTATTATTATTATTATTATGAATGTTTGCCCGATTTGTGCGGCCTCTCTTAGCCACCATACTTTATATGTGTGGGGAATATGGTCTGATTCAAATAACCGTGTATAGGCCTACATGTTAGCATGTACCGCACCGATTTTGAAGCCGACCTATGACCAGGACTGGGGACCTTTTTTGGCCTTAAAGTGTCAGCAACTAAACATAAAGAAATGTTTAATAGCCACAGTTTTCACAAAATAAATTTCACCTTACAATTCAACTATTTTTGAATTAGGAAAGTTTTCGGGAGCACCATGTAACAAATCTCTAAAGTAGAGGTGTTGGCTCTGAGAAGAGCCGGTTTTTGTTCTCAACGTTTCGGCAAGTATGCTCTGGCCGTCGTCAGGAGAAATTTTCCTGACGACGGCCAGAGCATACTTGCCGAAACGTTGAGAACAAAAACCGGCTCTTCTCAGAGCCAACACCTCTACTTTAGAGATTTGTTACATGGTGCTCCCGAAAACCTTCCTAATTATCATTTCCCACCATGCAAAGCCTTAAATCCTATATTTTTGAATTGCTTTCTATACCTTCCCTTTAATCGTGTTATTCCATGACAACATTAAAATGACCTCAGCGTGGAGATTATGGGAATAAAAACACATTTCCGAAACTTGCAAAGCTCAAACGTGCTGGTACCTTTCACCATATACATTAACCACTGCAGAGAGTGATGAATACAAAATAACACGCATACAAAAGAGAGGGTTTTACAATAACAACACTGTCATTTATATAGCGTCGTTTCCAAAGGTTACAAAGCGCTTCGGCCAATTTTGTTGCCATTCCAGAAACACTGGGGCACGCCTCTTTTATTTTACGATAAGTGTCCGTGCATTATCCAGTACAAAGAACATTAGAAGTGTATATTGGTTTTTATTGGGTTTTACATGACAGTACCTTGGGGTATAGTGGAAAATATTTGTATTTCTGTTCATAGAAAATGAGTTGCATTTAAATACATGAAGCTACTGCATAAAACATAAAGACATGGACGATCAGAAGAGCATTATGTGTCGGAACTTAATACCAGTATATTTTTGGTAAAATCTCTGTAAATGTATCCATTATAGGAATCTAGAGACATGAATCAAAGCCATCCTGTGAAATTTTAACTTATTTCATTGCGTTGTTAATGAAAAAATAGTGAAAATGCATTCAGATTGTTCATATTCATTCCAACATGGAACTTCTCTCTTTGTATGACAGAAATTCGATTATGGGAATTATTTTACTAAATTGTACTAACGATAGCACCCGAGACAGACTTGTTTCACGTGATGTTTGATATTATACCACCCTCAATATTTACCTGTTGTGAGACAAAACGGATTGGAAGTTTAGCAATGGTATACTTTCCCCATGGTCGTAGCCAAATGGGGTGTATAGGAATGTGACACCCCCAATATCGAGTTTAGTCGCTACATCGTTCCTCAGTCGGCATATAAATCATCGAAGCAGACTTGTGGTTTTCGTCCAGGGATTTTGAAGTTGTTTACCGCTTCTGAAGTCAGACCCCAAAGATTACGCCTTCACTGTGGCCCTGCATTTCCCTTTAATACAACTTCCCTTTATTACATTGGTTTCAGCGAATATCCAAGGTCAATGTTTCTCCCTTATTCACGTGTGGAAGTCGGTAAAAACAAAATGCTGGTATGCAGGTATAGTCAAAGCATTGCCAACTGTAAGGGTTAGTATAGTTATAATATAACACATTTCTGGATGACTGCATGCAGATATTGAGTCATTCGACAGTTATACTAACATATTACTCTTGGGGAAACATTTGAGATGATTCTGTACGTGACATCAATCGTTGTAATTTTCGAGCCTAATTTTGAGGGAAAAATATCGGAAGTCAAAGAATGAACTCTAATTGTAATATAAATACAAGCGCAAAGAGGGAACGCCATGTTCAACATACATGTTGCAAGAAGCAACCCAAACTAACACGATCCTTGGTTGATTTCCAACCGACGTATTCTCAACAACAACAAAAATTGCTGCCAGTCGCTGATGAAATTTTGCAATCCTCCGAGTTTCCCGGTCGACGTGGAGGAGTCGCCGTTGCATCCCTGCCAACATGAAGCTATGGAAGAAGTCGTTAGTTCTCCTCCTTGTTCTCTTCATCTATCTATTCCTCGGCGCCATAGTCTTCAGACTTCTGGAGAGCGACAATAATGAGATTGCACAGCAGTCTTTCCTGGATGAGATCCAACACTTTCTGGATAACCACACCTGCGTCTCTCAGGACGAACTCCAGGAGTTGTTCAAGGCGGTGGAGAAAGCCTTGCGTGGTGGGGCGTTTAAGCTCGACAACGACCCAAGCAACGACGACGATCTGGTCGTTTGGGATTTACCCGGCGCTGTGTTCTTCACAACAACCGTCGTTACCACAATAGGTACCGGTAATAAATATTTTATACAAACATGATAAAAACGGGATTTTAAATGATTATTCAAAGTTATCTTTAATCGAAAGCGCCTATAAAATGGGAATTGTTTAACTTTAAACATTATCAACAATTCTGTATACATGTTGACCTCACCTTTCTACTACTAGTTAACTGCCAAATTGTGGGTAGGTTTGCTCTTTGTTGGGCCATATACAAAAGAAACTATACATATTCATGAGCAAATCAGTGATGTCATTGCGGGATCAAATGCAACATCAGGGTGGATTTGTGTTTATTTATTTATTTATGAATTTCTCGTTTTTTCAAAAGTCAGTTATCACAATTTTGCTGAGTGATTGGTAATCAATTAATTTATTGAGCTTTGGGGGTTTTGATTTTGTGCACTTTCAGTGCTGCCACCGGTGGTGCTGCTGTGGCACTAAGTTCCTGTCTCACAAAACAGCCCCCTCTTGTGTGAAGGTTAAGCATGATCATTTTTTAAATTTTAAATAGTAGGCCTGTATTCAATCTTTATTTTATTTAAACAAAAATAGACTTCCCATTGTGTTTGAACTGTCTAAAAGCATGAATAATTGCTCAATATTATCTAAATTAAGGGATTGCAAACCATTGGTAAACAAAATATATAAATGCAGTTAAGCATTTTTTTTTTTTATATATATATTTTTTAATCACTATAGGAATCCAAAAGGCCGAATTGTACAGTGGAAATTGTATAGTAAGAATATTGATTATATACAGTGCTTCATAAATACGTCGGTGTAAAGGGCAAAAATCAATTGTCAATTCAGTATACAAGTTAATCAATACTTTATTATCCCAACGCAAAAAAAATACAAATTCTTGAAAATCTAAATACAGTTCGATAGATTAAAGATTACACTTTCAGTGCTGGACTACGAAGTATAATAACAAAATAAGTCCCTAGAGTATGTATGTTCAAATGAATAGAACAAATCAAAGTCCAGTAGATTAAAGACGAAACCTCCATTGCTTGACAACAATGAAGGTCAAGAACAAAAAAGGTACAAAAGGGGGGGGGGGGGATTTAAAAACGTATGGTAAATTTTCGTGCCCGGTGATAAAAAAGAGGGCACAATTCCCCTTTGCCTCTCCCTAGTTATGACAAATGCTAGACAAAGAAGAAATTAAGCCTATAGTTTTGTACAATTTATTTTATTTTATTTTCGGGGGACACGCGTGCATGCGGCGATAGAATCAGGAGTTTTTTTCTTTGCGTGGCTTAATCAAGGCGACGATAATGAATTGAGATGTTAAAATAACATCAGTAATGTAAACTAATTTTTGCCATGATGTTTACATTGGGAGAGTTGCCTAAATATGAACACTACTTGTGTAGTTGTGAACACACCAGTTTTGGTAGTAAGTAAGACTAATTGCGGTGACACCATGTGAAATTCTCAATTGAGTAGTAATTAGTTCTGAAAAGAACTGGCGTTCGATCAGTATGCTCTGATCGTCCTCAGGTTTTGGTAGTGTAAAAACGAACAATAGAAATAAAAAAGAAGAAACGGGGGAATAAAGATGACATGGTAACAATACATTTGATGAATGGTAGTGAACTAATGATGGGTTTGTATCGTTTTTATTTCAGGCTACGGCAATCTGGCGCCCAAAACTTCAATCGGTCGCGTTGTCTGCATGTTCTACGCCCTGATTGGTATTCCACTGACTTACTGGTTGCTCTCTGCTGTGGGTGACACGTTTCAGGGCTGCTGGCGGCCGTGTCATGGCTTAATTCGACGGTGCACCAAGCACATAAAACCTGGTATGATTCGTACGACCATCGAGGTTGTCATCATAGGCACCGCTCTGTACATCCTCGTTGTAGCTCTACCGGCTCTCCTCTTCAGCTACCTTGAAGACTGGGATTTCTTCCAGTCGCAGTACTTCTGTTTTATCTCGCTCAGCACCATAGGGTTTGGAGACTTCGTCCCGGCAGAGCAGTCCGATTTGACCCCGCTCATCCGGTGGCTGTACAAGCTCGGCACTGTAGCTTACCTCATTCTTGGCTTGAGCATTCTTTCAGTGGCTTTCAAGGGATTCTTGAACTCGCAGCAGACGACACTCAACAAATGGAAGGCCAAAAAGGCGGCAAAGCGGATCATATCGCTACACCAGCAGCAACACGCACCGCCTGATGCATCAGACTGCGCAGGAGTGGTGAATACTACAGTAGAGTTAGAGGACGTCCCCTCGCAAGAACAGATTGAACACAAATCCATTCAAATTGATCAGGATGATGACAATCTAGACAAAGATTAACGTATTCTACACCTTAATATTTTTATGACATTCCAAAAGTGTTGGCTTAGAGTGACATTGAGCAACCATGCTGAATAGTCAATAGGAAACGACACTGCTGTGCTCTGATGCAGATACAAATGAGAAAACTTTATTTTATACATAAAACATATGGGTAAAATGTTATGTTTATGACGGCAGTTTATTACCGTCATGAAATGCACCATACTATAAGGCGCAGGCACGGCCTGATGAGGACGCTGTTAAGTCAAACCATCGTTTGTCGCTATAGGCCAGTTTGTCACTGGCACTATGCGTGCGCTAAGAGTTTGCCTCTGTTAAAACGATACAAAAATGGCCGACGAAAGTCTCTTTATTCTGTTTAACTCCTCATACTCCAGAAAATTCTTCAAACAAACAGGAAATGTAGGCCTATGTTTTGGAAAGAGGTGGGTGAAACGATGGAATGCAGCAGGAAGCATTTCTGGTTTATATTTAAAACTATTTTATTTATTGCATTATTTATTCACTACGTCGAAATCATTCCATAATTTTGCTTGTACGTATAAGGACCGTTAAATTGGTGTCTCGAAAATTCACCGCTAGAGGGCCACGATATGCACGAAGTGGATAAGCGACGGGCAGCTCAACATACACTGCTGTCCATCAAGATTACATCCAGCAAGGGATCAAGCCAAATATCCGTACCATGGCGAAGTCACTATAAGCATGGAGGAAGAAAACAGACCTCCTCCATGCTATAAGGGACAAAGGACAAGGTACAGTTTGGCGACACTACGGTACTCAACTTTACGAGGGGAAACAAGATTTTAGTTAAGTAAGACTAATTGCGGTGACACCATGTGGAATCTCAATTGAGTAGTAATTAGTTCTGAAAAGAACTGGGGGTACAACTCGACGTTTCGATCAGTATGCCCTGATCGTCCTCAGGAGAATGCCGGACTCTGGAAAATGCTGCTGCTTGAGTAGACTGCTGGAGGATCATCCCATGAATGGATGCTGGAGGATTAGTTCGTTGAGGCGCGCAGGCGGGAAACTGAGACTATGAGACTAGGATCCTAGGGGTTGGGGGAGAGGAGTGTGTGCTCACTGAACTGAATCAGTTGTTAACAAGCACAGGGGAAGGAGGGTGGTTGACTTAGGATATAGGGGATCCCTCAGTCTGGGGTGGGTTATGGACTTTGGATATAGAAGATCCTTCAGTCTGTAGTATAGGTCGCCAAATGTTGATTCGAGCTCGATGCATGGAACACTTACAGTTTTGTATCACGGTACCCTTTTAAACTAACAAATTTTCTTCTCAGACACTCATATAAAAAATCTAGTTTACTGTCCAGATAATCAGGTTTTATATTCGAAATTATGTAATTATTTCCTTAGAAGTAATATTTTTGTAGGTTGAGAAAGTGTCTTCAACTTACTTAGGCCAAAAAAGTCTGCGGTTTCTGGTTTCTGCGCCCGTCACCTCAGACCTGCGCGTCGGCATTTTATTTATTTTTTTATATGAAACGATGTCCAACTGCAGGGAAAATTGCTGGATCCATTGGAATTCTGCCGTGCTGTGTTTTAAACGACTTTTCACCTATGACCAGAAACCGGAGACTTTGTTTTTGGCCTTAGGTCGAGAAGCCAGAAGAAGGTTGTGAAAAATAGAAAATAACTTTTACCTTTTTGAGCATGTATCGGTACTACTTAGGGCCAGTGACGTAAAACCAGGAAGAGTGTGGTGTGATCATTCAAATTTGTACTTTTCTCCAGTATCTCATTCATCGCGGATGAACATCTCAGATGGCATGGGACAATTATAGTTAGCCTACTATATATAACGACTGACTCACATGTATAAAGACGGACGCACAATCTTCTAGGTGCAGTTTGTGACTTTCAAACAGTGACGCAGCCAGGATTTTCAGTGGGGGAGTGGGGGAGGGAAACATTTTTGGGGTAAATTTACCGACACAAAATTCAAATGAACCGACAAATTATATCAAAATACAGATTGAATTCCCGACGTTCTGAAGTTCAGAAATACCAAAAGGTTTGTGAATTTACCGACAGACACTATTTTGCCAACAAGTGGGGGAGGCTCCCCACCCCCTTGGCTACGCTACTGCTTTAAAACATACACATCGTCGAGAGAGGGCGCTTTTGTTTTCGTATAGGGATGGCAGTGTTCATACATTCAACATATCTGTTTGTCATTTTTTAAATAATAACTATACAATAGTGGATATCTAGAAAAACAAAAACTACATATTAAATGATCCGGCAACTTGGTTTAAAGTTGATGATGGTATCAACATTCCTTAAAATATAGTTACATTAGGTGTTATCGATTAGAAGTACAATGAGTGAATTCATTTCCAAAATTAATTTCTGTCTTCTCGAATACAAACTGTCTGAGCTTTCTTTTTGTTCTCGTTAACACAATGAAAATGAAACTTTCAAAGATTGGTTTTTAATACATATCTGGATGTTTATAAAGTATTGGTGGATTTACAGACATTTTACCAAAATAAATGTCTACTGGCTTTGCGTGTATCAATGGAAACATAGTTTCTAAATAGTTTATCTGATTTTAGACGGTTATCTCGATGGAACAGTACACTGAGAATGTGTGTATGCATTAATGTCATTCGTTGATAGGTTATTAAAATCATATTTAATCCAAGGACCATTTGTGTACATGATGTGCGCATCTCAACAGTCTGTATCAACAAATTGGTGTTTTATATTGGTCTAAAATAAAATGCACATAATGGTCTCGTTTATTTGCTTTATGTCTTGTAAAATTCCTGTATGGAAGATGATATTATTACAAATGATTTTATAGTTTTATTTCAAATTATGTTGTATGTGAAATATTATTTGTGTTCAAATTAAATGTCATGAAGACAAACGTGTACAAGATTAAACATTGTGTTCATTTTCACCCAGTTCTCCTGAAGCTTATAAATTATTGAGTCAATCCGTTAAAGTTTGTTGCGATTTTGCAAAATGATCATAATTCAACCTTTACCTAAAATATATTATGGTTATACCCCTTAAAATTGTAGTCCAGCGGATATATGTTATAATGACATGGATTTTCTTTTTCATAAAAGCAACACATTTGTCACTGACATTTATTGAAAATAATCATTTCAGATCATTATGGAGCCACCGCGTATCCCCTTAGCAGAGGCGGCCATTTTAAAAACATGGCCGCCGAGAACAACATTCTGTTAGTGTATAGGGACATTGGGGGGTGGCACTCTGCCGCATATCGAGCATGGTATAGATTTAATATATCAATGAAATTAGTCTGGTCGCTGACCATCTGATACACACTGTACCCACACTCCCGTATAAACAAAATTGTATAGAATCGTATACTAGCAGTTTTTGAAAACCAACTAAATATTTATTTTATTATTACCTTATTTTATCTGAAACATTTGTTTTATCAGTTATAACTGTGAAATATATTGGCTCATTTCACATAATGTTGAATTTTTTGCAACTGTCATATGATGATTTATTTGCATTTAGTATAATAATTATATTTGTTTCGTAGTATCATTACCGAGTCGAGAGACAGCCTGTGTGTTATATCGTTTGGGAGCACTGGCTGTCCTGAAAGCAGCGGCGTAGCCAGGACTTTTTCAGTGGGGGAGGCACAGGGGGGGGGGGCATTGCTTTTCAGTGGGGGGGGGGGGGCCCAGGGGGTATGGGTTTTTTCCCTTTTCTTTATCTTTTCTGTTTTTTGGGGCACTATGAGGATTTTTCGTGGGGCACCTGGGGGGGCACTGGAAATTTGTGGGGGCACGTGCCCCCAGGCCCCCGTGTCACGCTGCTGCCTGAAAGAGACCAGTGGTTGTGATCATGGGCAGTGGAATCATTTATAAAGTGTGTGGGGGGGGGGAGGGGGGAATACAAACCAGGGAAATGAGCTCATCATGGCGTGGCGTCCGGGAATATTTTGCATCCAGGAAACTCTTTGAATAAAATGTCATTTTATTGGGTCGATTTTGGAAAATGATTTTTTTAAATTTTGTTAACCACAAATTCATGTTCTGGAAAATAATGAACAGAATTCAGTCTTCAAAATAAATATTGATTTGATAGAGAGTGTTACATGAGCTTACAACAGCTCAACTTTGTGGAATAAACATTAGGAAACAAACAACTCCCTTCCCACAGTTTGAAATTTAGGAAAATTTACGTGTTAACGTGAACAATTATTTAAGTTATGAATTTTAATCATACATTTCCCCCTCTGAAAATATGCTCGTTAAACTACCGTGGGTATAATACTGGTTATACTGCAACGACTGACATATATGGGCAGTTTGAGCAAATGGATGGGTATCCAAGAGCAAGAGTTACTGAGAACAACAAAGGAGAGGGAGCTGTGGAGGTCCATGATCACCAACGTCCTGCGTACTATAATATATTCATTGAGAATTATATTATTATTGTCTTTTAAGGGCTACCTTTATTATTTTGCACGTTTGAATTTATGCCATAATATGGAATAATTGTATACAAAATTGTAGGAAAATTATTGGATGGATTATTGTTTTGGTCATCCCCCTCTAAAAAATCATTTGGGAATATATACCCGCATTCCAAGGAATGGAGCCCCTGAGCATATTTTGTTTATTTTTCTTTATCCAGCTGTGAAATAGAAAATTTTCGGACGGCCGCTGGTGGCGTATAGTACGGTAAACATGGTGGGGTTATCGCCCCAACCTAACTTTTGAAACATACATTTTTAAATAAAACATAAAACAGAAAATTGTGAAAGATTGTATTATAAACCATAATTATTTGATTTTTGTTTTGGTTGAAATTATTGAAAATGTAGGGAATAATTATAATTATATGGAATGTTTTGATCTGTTTTTGAGAATTCTGAATTTACTTTAGAGATTCATGAACTGCAATGGAATACTCACGACTATCTTTGGTTTGAAAGTGGGGGAGGGCATAATCAGGACTGGGGGATGGGTGTGATCGGGGAGGGTCTCACGTGATCCGAGGCTTGACGCACATTGTAGGCCATACCATTAATGTGACAGGGGAAATTGCGAAACGATTAAATATTTAACTTTTCAGATCTGTTATCATAATTTAATTAACTATTAATATCACCATAAAAAATCAGCTCTCATATTTTTCAAAATATTTCGTAAAACTGAAAATGTTATTTGTTTTTACAGAACCTCATAATGAAATTACACCCCTGAATTGCAACAAAACAGTGTCTACGAACAGAAGATTTTGTACAATTTTACCGTTGACCCTCTGACTTTTTTCCCTTAATCTGAATAAATAACGTTGATTTACCTTTCAAGAGAATATTACAGAAATCTGTCCGTTGACCTGTGTCGATATCTCGACCCCTATTGCATGCATGCATGAACCGGGCCATGGGCCAGTGGCCCCCGGTTCGTGCATGCATGCAATAGGAGTCACTGAATCCGTTTACCAATTATCATGTTCAAAAATGGCAGACAGTATAGTCAGCAAGATGGCTGCCGTTACAAGTTGCCTTCTATTTTCATCCAGGACAACAATATTGATGTGGTTGCCAATAGGTTTATGGTGTTAATGAATCCATCCTTCAAATCAGTTTATACTTATTAAGGCATCCGTGATATTAAGGATCCCATAATTATGGCCGCCAATAAATAGTCACCATGCCAAGATGGCTGCTGTAACATTATAAAGGTTGCCAAGCTTGCCTTCTTTATATCGTCTAGGACAACCAAATTGATGCAGTTGAATAGGTTTTTGGCTGCAAATAATTATGTTCACCAAGATGGCTGTCGTAAAGTTGTCATATCTTGTATGTATCACCTGTAGGGCACCGAGGACATCTAACGTGCGGTCTTTAATTGGGTTTTAGAGGTCAGTGTTATAATTTTACACGGTGAAGATGAAAGCAATACGGTACTGAGCAAGGAAACTCCTTTTTATAGAATACATTTACAATTATATGGGTCATTTATTATACTTTCAAATGTAGCACCATGTTTGTATCTCTTTCCGTTCTGAAAGAATATGTTGGTTCTGGGAAGAACCGGTGTTCTGCATCTCGACGTTTCGGTACCAGTATTCTCATGACACCTTCATGAAAATCTGGATATAAAGGGACTTACATCTGTAATTATATGTGAACAAGAAACTGGGCGGAGTATCATCTTAAAGCTTAGATGGCAATGGTTCAAAATTTAATGAGAAGTTACTCCATGTTGTCATTTTCGAGAAAACGCATAGATACAAATTCAAATTTGAAATCGATCATAAATTGGTTAATTCAACTGAATACAAATAATGCATTTAACAATTGTAACAAAAGAAAAAATGATGATGTATTTACATCTCTTGATTCATATAAAGTATGGATACCATTGGCGGATCTTAGGGGGAAAGGGAAGGCATGTGCAGCCTTTTTATCACCGTGCATGTACATCATTAACCATACATTTGTGTTGTGCCCCCTCCTGTTTTGGAAGTTCCCCCCTTTTGAGACCCATGGATACGCCCCTGATGGGTGCATTTACAGATAAGCCTACTATATTTTATTGAAAACACATTTTATATGAAAGGATAGCTACCTGAATTGTTTATCTATTATTTAAAATAAATGACTTTATAGTCGTAAATTTTCTTGTGAAGAATAGCAGCTGTCAATAAACTATCATTAAAGTTCCTATAAAATATGTATTTGTAGTTATTTGTAGTTATTTGCATATTCAAGAGCAAATCAGTGATGTCTCTTCGGGATCAGATGCAACATCATGGTTTATTTGTCACAACATCAAAGTTGACTGAATTCCCGTCAAAATCTACATCCTATTTCGCTTATTATTCCGGAGAAGCATGGATATTTGCTCAAATATGTATCAATACCAATTTGAATATCATAGACAAAACAAACAGTAGAGACATGCGTGCAATAAATCAAAGGACCGAACTCAAATAACCAGCACATTTAGCAGATCTTTTATGGTTCGGTTTCACAAACCATATCAACTGAATGTACGGTACACAAAAGCATAAGCTCAACTTTGCATAAATTAATAACCAAGCAGACAACATTCATTATTTTGGATGTGGACGGTGTTTAGAAACCAATTACTGTGAAGATATGAAAGCATGGGCAAAAACCCTTATTCTTCTCTCACTCTTTATTGTGTACATATTTCTGGGGTCCTTCGCTTTCATCAAGATGGAACAGCCGCAAGAATATACCGCAAAGGAAGAATTCTACACTTATCTTCAAATGTTTGTTCGTAATAACTCGGCCTGTGGGCTGTCGGTAGCCGAGCTGCGGACTCTCCTCGGGCACGTAAACTTGGTGAAGGCCAATGGGCTCCGTCACGCCGAGAGAATTTTCACAGATGGGGTGTCGAACGTATGGACTTGGCCGAATTCTATTGTATTTGCTGCTACGATAGTCACTACTGTCGGTAAGTATGTGGTCTATCTAGTTATACTCCACAAGCTCATTAACCTTTGCTTGAGTTCAAAATAAGTACTGACAGAAATCATTTAACAAAATTATCACTTTGATTTCTAGTCATGCAGTGATCCATTTCTTTTATTTATTATGCAGGCACTTAAAGGGATTATACACTATTGGTAAATATATGTAAATGCATCCATACTTTGTAAGAATGAGAATTTATGTACAGAAACCATCATCACCTACCACTTTTGACAAACTTTGAGACGTGGGCCACACGATGAGTATGTAGAATTATAGATTAGGCTTACGAAGTTTACCAACTAAGCGCTGGGGGAAATGGTATATAGTCATATCTAGCTGCGTCGCCAATGGTTGAAATGAACCGTCTCGTCTCCAATGTCGTCATCTCGTTAGCCCTAGGACAAAGACAATGTTTATCAGAGGATAAGACAGAATATTAACTCTGTTACACCCGGGTGGGGACTAATAGTAGTAATCCCACATTGATGCGTTTCCTGATAAATGAAAACAAAGACACTTCCATCAATGTTGTGTTCACATGTGAGTCTTATTCAAGAATGCTTATATAAAACAACTCAATCCGTTTTATATCTACAAAATATCTAATTTTACTCTAGCTTTAAATATCAATAATATAACTATAACAACTTTGACTGGGAACAAAATAATAATTCACTGTATTATTGTACTCTCTGCTATTGATATATTCTCTGGAAAAATCAACACTATATCGATAATAGTCCAATTCCGATTTCACTGGGCAACTGCATAAAAACAATACAGTCATTTACTACACTCAGCATACCTAGCAGTGTGTGTCCCTGAGTTAAGGTCATGTCACCATTATCAGTCCACTGACCCTCTAGCCTGGCTGGACCCTAATAGCCCATTAACTACTGAGTTTATGGTAAAACCATCTGGATTTGGTCATAAAACTGGTCCATGGAACTTTCTTACAACAACAAGTAATTAAAGGTGCAACCCATTTTATGTACACAAAGATTTTGGAGAGAGCACACACACATTTCCAGAGCTCCACTTTTGCTGTCAATTGTGCTGTTATAAATGCAAACCAGCGAGCAATTTTATGATCAGGCATCTCACCTAGTGACAGTGACTTCACTAGACCAATTTCTGCTGGAGATTCTTCAGGGTTGTGGAGATTTTCAAGTGAATTTCCAACTGATTTACACATCTCTGGAGTGGGAAGAGAGGCCATTTTGCCAACAGGAAGCTTCCTGCTCATTGACCCGTGGAAGCCCTGTGCCATGTCACAATGGCTGTTTATCTTGGTAAGCTGCTTCTGCTGGCCATACTCCTATTCAGCTGTGACCACCAAGAAGGAGCTTTTGTTCTCCCTGGATTCAATGTGAATGCAAGATCTGGACGTGCCAAATACAGCAATCGGAGGATCCTGTACTACAGTAACTCTGAATGCACATTTCAACTTCAGTTACTCAGATCTGGTGATATCGAACTTAATCCAGGCCCTTCACGCCAGTCTGATGATGCCCCCAAACATTTTAATCTGAAGTGTGTACTGCTCAATGCCCGTAGTGTCGTCAACAAGACTCTCGATCTTCAGTCTGAGCTGACTATCCACCATATTGATATTGCCTGTGTGACCGAGACTTGGTTATGCCCCGACATCGCTGATAGCGAGATTCTGGACTCCTTGAAATACCAAATATTTAGGCGTGACAGGAACCGCAATGGTGGTGGTGTACTGTTTGCATGCAAGTCCAGTCTCATGCCATCCAGAAGAATAGAATTTGAACCATCCGCTGACATCCAAGCCAACTTCAAACAATGTGAACTCGTCTGGGTACAAGTTATCCTCCCCCAGAATAAAGGCAAGCTACTTTTTGGCACTTGTTATCGGCCTCCATCTTCAACAACAGGTTTTGACGAAGCACTGACTTTCTCCATCAACCGCATCCTCCCATGTTCCCACCAGTTTAAAGCCATCTTTCTTCTCGGAGACTTCAACCTACGGATACCCTGTACGACTTCCTTGGATGAGCACAACCCTTTCTCGACAATCGTTCTGCAACGGTACTGAACATAACTGAATCTCTGGGCATGTCTCAACTGGTCTCCTTCCCCACAAGACGCAATCCACATGGTGACGATACCATGCTGGATCTGATCTTTTGCAACGACACCAGCTGGGCGAAAAACATCCATAGAGGACCTGGTCTGGGCAACAGTGACCACGATTCTGTTCATTTTGAGATGACTACATCATCCACACATCAAGTTCTTCGCCGTACATTTCATCAATTCCACAAAGCTGACGTATTGGATTTTCAGACGACATTGGATTGTATTCCATGGGAGCTGTTTTTCGATGAGACCGACATTGATGAAATATGGGACAACTTCACGTCACTCATCCATGCTGCAGTGAAGGATATAGTCCCCATTGCTACCTCAAAAGGACAACGTCGATCCCCATGGATAACTCATGACATTATCAAAGCATCCAGGAAAAAGAACAGAATGTACTGGCAAGCAGTTAAGAACAAGAACAATGTTGACTTATGGAACAGATACAAAGAATTAAGATCACTAATTAAACGGTTAACAAGAAATTCTTATAATGACTATGTAGAAAGTCTTTCTTTAGAATGTAAGGTAAATCCAAAGCGTTTTTGGTCCTTTGTAAAGAGCAAAAGAAAGCCACAATCTGTTGATACTTTCAAACATGGCGATCAAACGCTTACTACCCCCAGTGCAACTGCTAATGCATTTAATCTTTCTTTTCAAAGTAACTTTTCTCCACAGCAGTCCTCATACCAACTTCCCAATGACAGTGATACCTGTGAGGCTCACCCTGGAGTTATTCCTCTGCAGAATCTTCATGTTAGTCAAGCAGACGTGCTAAAGGCCATCGATAATCTTAACTCCTCTAAACCTCCTGGTTTGGATGGCATATCTCCCAAAATACTGAAACTTGCTGGTTTGTCAATTGCTCCAGTATTAACTAGAATATTTAATCTCAGTCTTTCTACAGGTGCAGTTCCACACCACTGGAAACAGGCAAATGTTGTTCCCCTCTTCAAACATGGTGATAAATCTCTTATTGTTAACTACAGACCAATTTCTCTTTCCTCTGTTCCTTGTAAGATGCTCGAAGGTTTTATATCTAAGAAATTACTTTATCACTCATCTCAGTATAATATCATACCAAGTTCCCAACATGGATTTCAACCTAAACGTTCTTGTATTACTCAATTAACAACTCTCTTTGACGCATGGGCCCGAGCATTGGATGTTCCTAAACCACCTAGAATCGATGCCGTCTTCCTTGATTGGTCAAAAGCCTTTGACAGGTGTGACCATTCGATTCTCCTCCAGAAGTTACACCGATATGGCGTCTGTGGAAACCTGCTTTCATGGATCAATAATTTTCTGTCAAACAGAGAACAACGAGTTATTTTTTCAGGAGCCAAGTCTGACTGGGTACCAGTTACATCAGGGGTACCTCAAGGTACGGTTCTTGGCCCTATACTGTTTAATTTATTTACGGCCGACCTGTCTAATCATGTTCAATCTGCCCTACCTCAATATGCCGATGACACCGTTTTGTATCGTATTATTAGATGTAATGATGATAGTGTTGTCTTACAGAATGACCTAAACTCTATTACCGAGTGGTGTACAGAAAATCGTATGCAGCTGAACTCAAATAAGTGTAAAGTTATGCATATCACCCGTTCCAAGAAGCAATCTTTAACTCCTTACTCTCTTTCAGGTGCTGAACCTTTAGAAGTCGTCAGTTCATATAAATATCTTGGTGTTATTTTTTCAAATGACCTAACCTGGACAAAACATGTAGGCATGATTCGTTCCAAATGCTCTAAACTGGCTGGTTTCATTCGACGTACTGTCAAATCTAGAAATGCTGAAGTTCTACTAAAACTATTTTGTTCTCTTTGCAGACCTGTTCTGGAATACGGTTCACCAGTTTGGCTACCGCATCAGAAAAAAACATATTCAATGTCTTGAGACTATTCAACGTCGCTTTACTAAATCATGCTTTCCCTACAATGTTGCCATTTCACTTTCATATGAAGAACGCTTATCAAAACTTCACTTGCCTCCTCTTTACAACAGACTGGTGTTTTTGAGTGCCTCGTTTGTGATTAAATGGCTCTACAAATGTATTAACGTCCCTTCACATTTTCTTCTGCAGCCCAATACAAGGAAAACAGATACCTTGCTTTTCAAACATCAATACAGCCGGACAAATTGTGTCAAGTATTCTCTATTTACTCTCTTCCCTAGGTTTTACGATTCACTTCCTTGCGATCTTCAAAACCTCTGCCTTGAGCCTTCACCTAAAGTCGTCATCAATTCTTTACGTGACTACCTTTTCAATCATGACCCAATCTCCCACGCATTCTAGAGTATCCTGCACTTGGTTTTAGACAGTTTAATACATAATGTAAACTAAACTTAACTTGAAATCGCTAGGTTTTATTTTCACCTTTCCTTAATAAGTGGTCTTGCTTTGCTCGGGTGTACATGTGAAACAGTCAACATTGTAATGTGTGTTTTCTACATGTTAAATTATCTAGTTATTATTTTCATTTACAGTGTACATGATTTATGGATTGCTTTCCTGTTACATGTACTTGTCTGCGTACATGTTGTCTTTGTTTTTACATACATCAGGTTCATTTTTAAGGTCATATTTTCTTGCACTAAAGTGTAATGTTAGTCTGTGTATTTTACACTGTATATTTGATTTTATAAGTTTATGGATTGTAGAAATTTATATATTTACGTATTTTATATCCTTTTGATTACCGTACTTTACAATCCATTATTATTATTATTGTTGTTTGTTTGTTTGTTTGTGTTGTTGGGTTGTTTGTTTGTTTATTTTTTATATAGATTCTTTATATCCTCTGTCCAGTCAGTTTGGAGAGCCCCTCGACAGAAACTTGTTTCTTTTGGGCAATCCTTCGGGAGCTGTTTGGATTTAGTCCTGTGTTCCTTCCTGTACATTTTTGTTTAATTATCTTGTCGCTTGTATTGTACTTTATGTATCCCGGAAAATGAAAAAATAAAATAAAATAAAAAATAAATATGTTCACGTACATGTACATGTACACTATACATGTAAAAGTTAAAGTTGCTGTTACATTAATAAATTGCTTCACTTAGAACAGAATGATATTTAAGTATTTTATATCATTGGTTTTCCTGTTCTTTACTCTTTAGACAACTTTTAAACTTGCTCTATAAACTAATAATATACTAATGATTGTATCTTCTCTTCCTACAATAATGCAACTAATTCTAAACAATTATGAACTCTCGTGAAGAGCAGGAGACTGTCCATATTTATAATGAATAGCAAGGAAACATAATATTTATAATGAAGTCTTTGGTTGAAATTAATAAGCTTGTTTTATTTCCTATGTCTTAGGAAATAAAGGAATTGTAAACTACTTCCATAGCTTTCTAAAATTAAACTTCAGCATATTTAAATATACACAGAGTAACTACTAATTTATTTATAAAGATGAAATTCAACTGATAAAGAATAATGAAAATTAAACATACCTGATAAATGAAAACAAAGACACTACCGTCAATGTTGTGTTCACATGTGAGTCTTATTCAAGAATGCTCACATAGGCACAAACATCCCTGAGATACCAGGTCTGTTGGATTGTTAGCAAGGTAGTCTAATCAAAAAAATAGGGGTGCTACAACATTTCTAACTTTGTGAGGGGAGGGGAAGAATGCAGAACCCTACAACTCTTTTGACTAGAAACACATCGGGGTTTACACCTTTCAATTTATAAAAGTGTGCCTTAATCCAAACAACCCTTCCGATACTCCCCTGATTCACCAGTGGCAGGGGCGGATCCAGGGTCTCAAAAATGGAGGGATAGAAAAAAAATGTTGTCACGCTGCTAAAAGGTGGGGGCGCACAACAAACGTATGGTTATTCTTGCGTCGGGTGATAAACAATTGATTTAGTTTTGCCCTACACCGACGTGTGTATAGCACTGTATACTCAGTGCTTTCCGAGTGTCTGTGAAAAAAAAACTTCACAGGCGACTCGGGCGGGATTCGAACCCACGACCTCCTGCTTACTAACACTGAGTGAAGTTTTTTCGCCTGTGAAGTTTTTTTTTCCACAGACACTCGGAAAGCACCGAGTATGCAGTGCTATACACACGTCGTTGTAGTGCAAAATTAAATCAATTATAAATCAAACGTATGGGCAATTTACATGCATGTCGAGTGAACCGTTTTTGTGATATCAACTAATGCATTTTCTGATCAATTACAGGTTATGGTAGGCTGGTTCCCCGCACAGTAGGTGGTCAGGTTTTCTGTATCATTTACGCTGTGTTTGGCATACCACTCTGTTACTTCATGTTGTTGGTAGTTGGCGATACCTTTCAGAATATCTGGCACCACTCTATTAGACTCTTTGACAAGCTCGTCGCATGCATTCATTCGAAGCGCACACGTAAGGTATTGGGCGGTCTGGTAACCTGCGTCGTGTTGTGGATTTTCATCGGTACAATTCCCTCTGTCGTCCTCATATACATGGAGGACTGGTCGACCGTTGAGGCTCAGTATTTCAGCTTCATCTCGCTGAGCACGATCGGATTAGGAGATATCATGTACGGGATGGAACACAAACATGCTTTGACCGTCAATGAATGGCTCTATAAGATCTGCATGTTGGCGTACTTCATTATCGGCCTCGCCGTAATCTCGATCATCTTCCGAGGGGAATGGAGAGCTCAGAAGGCAAGACTGAAGATGGCCCATGAAACAACCCGGCGATTTCTGCAGAACAGGGGCGGAAGGCGTAGCAGCTATGCCCTTGGGATTCCCCCGCAGCATTCGTCGTTTAGGAACAGTTTGTTCAAACGCAGAAACGTGTCCAGATATCAGGAGAGTTTTGATGAAGACGATGACATGGACTCTGTGATGGCTATGGATGCTGTGGGGCCGGGGATGAGCCGAAGAAAATCCTCCGTATTCGCCATGGCTTATACGAGTGTATTGACCCTTAACCCGGCTGGCAAGGACTTGGGCAATGGGTCATGCAATAATTCACTCGTAGACGTGGAGGTCAATGCGGTCGCAGGGAAGTGAGGATCAGCCCTGGGTACGGTAACTACTGCGTATGATTTTGTAAATACCAGCTTAAATATGTTTGTTGGTTTTGGACCTGAGAGCTAGCCCAGCTGTTGGCTGGCTAGGAAATAATAGCCTAAATGAAAACTAATAGGGGCGTGTCTATGTCTTAGCAGGAGGGGGACGTTCATGGCAGAAAAAGGGGAAAAGAAATCCTCGATTCATTGTTTTGTGCATAAGTATTAATAAGACGTTTAAATACATGTGGGAAGGGTGAATAGTACTGGTGAGGGTATAGGTGATCCGAGCTTATAGGGGGTGGGGTTGGGGGCCAGATACCTTTTTATTGGGGCGGGGTTGAACTCCCTCCCCCAAATAAAAAAAGAGAATCTCGAACATCGCTCGCACGGGGGCGGGGGGGGGGTAGATGTGCAAATTAATTTTTTGCACGCATGCCCTTATTTCTTTGTTTCTTCTTTTTATGAAAATAAAACCGACAAGCCCATGGGGGTTCCTTTACGCAATTTGCATCAAAATAACAGCAAGTAATTTTTGGGTTAAACTGTTCTCGCATTTAAGTCTTGTTTATATTACCCCCCCCCCCTAAAATCGTTAAAAAAATAAAATTAAAAAAAACAAATTAATAAAGGAGAGAAAATGAGAGGGGGGGGGGACGGGAAGGGAGAACGCACTCCCATTCTCTCACTGTGCTTTGTTTTTCTCTCCCTTTGATTATTTCATTGTAATTTTTGTAGTACTGAAAAATAATTGTTTTTGATTCTCAGCCCCCCCTAAAAATGTTCTGGATCCGCCCATGTTACCAATAGTTTATAGTAAGTTTACACTAGGCAGTATATACTTTGGTATTATATCCGTTTATGGAGGCATCCATTGTAAGAATCAAGAGATATTATAGAATCCACCCAATGAAATCTTCACTTTATTATTTCATTGTGTCTTCTTAAACGAGAAAATGCATTCAGATTTGTTGTAACGAGAAATAAGGGTGGTCAATGCATTTCCAATGGGCTTCTGATGACGTGCGAAGTGGGCGTGTTTTATGTTGGAATTACTTCACACCAACAGGATATGCAAATCTCCACGTGTTCCATGCGTTGTATAGCGACATTACAGTACCAACCCCTGCAAACGCCTCAACCTTACTGACATTCGTTACTAAGGTGAGCAAATTGCCAAATTCAATACCGTCAACTATTTGGGCGGGGTCATCCTACCTTAAGGGCCCGGCGAGTGAGCGAGATTCCAATGCAATGGTATTGTAACAGTACAATACTCACCAATGCACCAAACAACATTTTACTTGGTCATTGGTCATTCACATGCAAATTACTCTTACTATTCAGTAAGTATTTTATGGCAAATTCAGTAGGAGAAATTTCCAACGTATTATAGAGTCCAAACTATGTGGCTGCAACCTTGAACATGTTTGGACGAAACTTATATAGCAGAGCAAAAGTACATGTGGTAATATGAAATTTAAGCTGGAACTCTTCAAAAACATAATTTTGAAAAACCTAACAAAATAAAATCCCATAAAACAATACAACACTCGACAGGAATTTGAATCACTTTAATTCACCTCCTGAATCATCATTCAGATCATTTGACAAAAATCTAGTTCATAAAGTTTCAGTTCAGTTCAACATGCATGATGGAAGCCACTATGCAGAGGTCCAACAAGAAGGTTTGTTTTTTCTGAAGCATAGCACTGTTCCCTTGCAGCCCAAGCACGCCGTACTCGATACTTCAGTTGAATTAAAATAAAACTTTAAAACACCGACTTTCGACTCCACAGGTGATAAATTCCTACGGGATCTTGGGACTCATCCTGCTGCAAAGAGCAGACAAAAGGGCTACATAACTCATTTGAATTTAATAGACGCCTACATGTACATATCTGATAAGCGTGTTTTTGAGCCCCTTTATACCAACAGTCGAGGCCTAATTTCACTGATCTGCGGCCAGATGTTTCCACGGGGTACCCGCCACGCAGCAGTCAGAGTGTACGTATACATGTTTGGACGAAACTTATATAGCAGAGCAAAAGTACATGTGGTAATATGAAATTTAAGCTGGAACTCTTCAAAAACATAATTTTGAAAACCTAACAAAATAAAATCCCATAAAACAATACAACACTCGACAGGAACTTGAATCACTTTAATTCACCTCCTGAATCATCATTCAGATCATTTGACAAAAATCTAGTTCATAAAGTTTCAGTTCAGTTCAACATGCATGATGGAAGCCACTATGCAGAGGTCCAACAAGAAGGTTTGTTTTTTTCTGAAGCATAGCACTGTTCCCTTGCAGCCCAAGCACGCCGTACTCGATACTTCAGTTGAATTAAAATAAAACTTTAAAACACCGACTTTCGACTCCACAGGTGATAAATCCCTACAGGATCTTGGGACTCATCCTGCTGCAAAGAGCAGACAAAAGGGCTACATAACTCATTTGAATTTAATAGACGCCTACATGTACATATCTGATAAGCGTGTACATCATGACAGTAATTTAGTGAGCAGTAGAACATTAATGTTGCAAAAAGTATTTTTTTAAATTTTTTTTTTTTTTTTTTTTAACCGAACCGCTGTATTTTTTACTATAGGGCCTACCGACAAACAGCCAAATTCGGTTTTCAATAAAATACCGCTGTTTTTTCGTCGCCAGCTCTGAAATATTGAAGAAAACAATTTCAAAGCATTTTATTAACGATAAAATCATCTCTTTTTGAGCCCCTTTATACCAACAGTCGAGGCCTAATTTCACTGATCTGCGGCCAGATGTTTCCACCGGGGTACCCGCCACGCAGCAGTCAGAGTGTACGTATACATGTACAATGCGTTAAATGTATGTGTTGGGTCACGTGATATGCTAGCGAGAAATGATCCTCTTTACTCGATGATTTAACATTTTCTCATTAAAATTGATATGAGGCAAACATATACAACTTCTGATGGATGAATTAATAGCCGGCGACAAATGTGGGGATGTTTGTTGGGATGTAGGGTGTGAAGCCCATGGGAAGTCTATGTTTTTTAAGTTTGCAAATAAATTATTGTTAAGTAAAGTACTGTTGTATAAATAAATAAATAAATAAATAAATACAACTAGTTTTCTAACTGTAATGGTAAGCGCGTGCGTACACTTTGTATGCCTGAGGGCGCCCCTGCAAGATGGCAATTTGGTCGGTGTCACTGACGGTTCTTCAGTGACTAATATTTAGCAAAATAAATGGATATTTTTATATAATTCATTATTTCATTTATTGAATAAAATGTCTGGTAACAATTTATTATAGGCCTAATTATATAAACAAGATAAATATATATAATAATATATTTTATATATATATATATAAAGTTACTCGGCGAATACCAGGCATTCAGGAGCAGCGATTTATCAGGATTGATCCCTACCGGCGCTTTAAAGTCGTATAGGGTCCCTTCACCGGCTTCCATTAGGGCCATTCAGGTCAGGCGTCCGAGTTCGGCTCACCGATATATATATCCTTCCCTGCCCCGATACCTAGCCAAGAAGGCCCTGCACCTTTTGGGGAGAAACAAGGCAGCTCCCAAGCATTACCGGAGCCAGTTCCGTTGAAAAGCCAAGTTCCTAAATTGGGCGCAGACGGTAATCGAACCCAGACCCCGGTGGTCTGAGGGGACAGTACCAGCGCACTATCGGATCGTGCTACGACTACGAGTACGTTGGTAGTTTTTGAATGCAATTTAAATGTGTTAAAGTATTCAAGGATAATTTGGGTAAAAAATTCTTGTCTCCGGTGGGAGATGAACTGGTGACCGTTCGCTTCACAGTCGGTCGCTCTACCGACTGAGCTATCAGTGAAGATGGAGATAGATTTCCTACATTTTCCTATAAATTTACATGTATTTTTTACAGTGTACTTTCTCTCACAGTGCTGCAAAGATACTAAGGGTGGGTGCATTTCAGTGGCCGTTTTGCAGGGAACAAACAAATTCCAGTATCATCCGCCCTTCCCCTCCCCACATTTCGACACTGCTTTAAACCAGTGCGTCATACGCTTATACACAGGCTGCAATAATACAATAGAATGAGATTACTGCAATTCAGATCGCCGTTAAATTCTCACAACAAACGAAGCATCCTATTTTGAAAAAAGGTAGAAAAAATGAGCTCCCAAGCATTACCGGAGCCAGTTCCTGCGAAAAGCCAAGTTCCTAAATTGGGCGCAGACGGTAATCGAACCCAGACCCGGTGGTCTGACGGGACAGCACCAGCACACTATCGAAACGAGCTACGAGTACGTTGGTAGTTTTAGAATGCGATTGCAATTTAAATGTGTTAAAGGATATCAAGCTACCAAGAGGGTAAAAAACATTCTTGTCTCCGGTGGGATTTGAACTTCGGACCACTCGCTTCGCAGTCGGTCGCTCTACCAACTCAGCTATAAGTGACTTTGCCGATTACTGCAAGAGTGCGAGACATAATACCTTGAAGAACATCTGTTAACAACTTCATGTCAATGGAGGGCGCTATATATATTTTATGAAAGGCGATAGTTATGGACGTCCTTTACTCTCAATTATTTGCAACTTTGATTAAATGGAACATAACTATTCTTGTTTTCTCTGAAGATTAAAGCACTTCAGACAAAACAATATATCAGGATGGTTGACGCCTGACGTGAATGTTTAATAATGTGGTAATTACAGATGTCGTCACCTTCCCTTAAGCTGTTGTATAAACAAGATGCTTCTAAAATCTCCCAAGCTTTCGAGTTGCTCGGTAGCATAGTGGTTTACACGCTCGCATATTATTGACGTGGACCAACTCAAGTTGCCCAATGAAGGGTTTTTTATTGCGCAAAAAATGTATTCTAAACTTTAAACAGGTTTTAAACATCTGTCAAATACCAATGGTCCAGTGACGTCATGGGCGGCATCATTATGGTGGAGGGGACGCTAATGGCAATGTCCTTACCCTACCCTTGTGCATATTATTTTTGCAAAATTTGCTACTAGGTAACATGTAAAATGTACGATCAGGAAAATGATTATATGTGGAAAAAGTCGTTTAAAACATAGCAAAATGTCTGCAAATCCACCCATACTTTATAAGAATCAAGAGAGATGTTTTTGCCGGCATTTTCCGGAAATGTTTGTTTTCATTGTGTGGTGACCGGTAGGTTCTTTCCACCTGTAAGAATCGGTGACAGCGCCACCGTGCGGCGAAGAGACTGTGACACATCCGCCTTATATTATATTTATTATATTATAAATTATGCCATCTTTTGACTGTGTGATGTATGTACCTCAATATCGATTGTGCCTCTACCAGTCGTTTGTTAATTAATTTCGTCTGCGCAATATAAAAGTATATAGCAGTGTATTTAAAAATATTTGAAATATGGCCGAACCATAAGAAGAATCGAGTTTCGGACCTAAAAATACACAAACTCTGCCAAAGGGTTCTGCAAATAGGGCGATACCGGCAGACCATTGTGGGTGGATAACCAATGTATAAGCTCCAGTGGAGTGCCTATTAGTATTACACTGACAGGGTTATAGGATCATGTCAGTTCGCCACGACCAAAGCTAGTCATTAACTGAACAACTAGTAAAGTCAACGGTCATGGAAAACAAGAAGAAAACAATCATTCTGCTAGTCTGTGTAATTATCTACCTGTTTATTGGGGCGCTGGTGTTCATTGCCGTCGAGAGTGAGACACACTCACCGCTGGAAGCTAAACGAGAGCTTTATCGGGCATTTATCAACTTCACTGATGAACATTCCTCGTGTGGACTAACCCATGATGACCTGATGTCGTTTGTTAAAGACACTGTACAGGTCGCTATAGAGAGAGGGGTCTTCCGAGTGGATGCCGATCCCAAGTTAGGAGTCCAGGATGAATGGTCAATGGCAAATGCTATCCTCTTCACCACTTCAATTGTAACAACAATTGGTAAGAATTAAAACAAGGGAATCAATGTGGTCGTAGCTACGAGAAGGAAGGGGGACTGGTTTCCCTGTCCTGGGTACCTCGAGTGAAAGTAGAACAACGAAAAAGGGGCAAAACGCAAATAGTCTTAGTGCCTATGTCACTGAGCAAATGATACGGCTTAGGCCTATAGGTAAGGTATAGGAATTGGTTATTTAAAAATAATCAAATGGCCTATTTGTAAATGTGAAACTATGCTGATGATGGTATCAATCTTACCTAGAATGGTATTTGTCTCTTTTTAGAATGCTGAAATAATTTCAAGTTCGAATTTAGGAAAGAGTACTGTTTCTTCATTCAGCATGGAATCGGAGTGCTAGTTTTAGATTAAGTCAGTTCCCACATGATATGATCATAATACAGTTGATGCTGCATAAATGAGCTAGTATAATTTTCATTCACTGTGCTAATCTTAAACTAGGATACCGATTCCATGTGCCATGTTGCTCTGATAATGACGATATTGTCCCTTTAAAGGGGAGGTACAATATTGGTTTTTGAAAACATGTGTTCATTTCAACCCTCTAATTTCAAAGAAACATAAAATTAAACTAAAGTTTCGTCACAATAGGTCATCACGTTTTATAAGAAAACATCGAAAAGCATGTTTTGTTTGTTATGTTTTTATGCCAAATGGCAACTTTTTGTCCTAAATTCTACATAACGATTCATTTTGCTCTCCAATATGAATAACACTTCAGGCAGATTTTTTTTATCAGGATGACTGATATATACTACTCAAAACAATTTAGGGAACAAAACAATTTAGGGAACACGGGAATAATCTCATGATAAAGGATGCATGTAGTGATTACACATTTCATGACATGACTACTGAAAGAGAGAGGGGGTTGCAAATGAAAATCCCGGTTCATGGAACATTCCAATAACGGGTGTGACCACCTCTTGCAGTAAATCCGGTGTTCCCTAAATTGTTTTGTTCCCTAAATTGTTTTGAGTAGTGTACTAACCCTTGTACAAACCTTACATTAAGTGAAGTATCGATATACCGATTCTGTAATGTGATTATCTGGTAATTACCAATGTTGTACCTTTCTATTGGCAAGATGAAATGATAATCTTTGCTACGTATGTTCCCCCACTACAGGTCATGGCGTCATGGTACCACGTACCTTAGAGGGGCGAATCGTCTGTTTATTATACGCCCTATTTGGTGTCCCGCTCTGCTACCTTATGCTTGCAGTTGTGGGTGAAACCTCGCTGGTACTCGCGGATAAGATCGACGACATTATCAGCTGTGTTCACTCCAGAATTATACTGCGAAACGCCGCCCGTCTTTTCGTAATAGTATTTTTATTTTGGATGTTTGTGGTAACGATTCCAGCCATTGTGTACGGCAATGCAGAGGGCTGGCAGTGGATCCAGGCGCAGTATTTCAGCTTTATCGAGATTAGTACCATCGGGTTCGGGGATGTGACTCCCAGCTTGTTGAGGTATGGCGGTTCTCGCATGATAGACTGGTGCTATAAGATAGGCACTGTCTTGTACTGCTTTATAGCCCTTTACGTTGTGTCCACCATTTTCAAAGTTTTGTGGCGATGGCGAAGAGGTCACTTCAAAGTGAGGAGTAAAAGACTCCGTCGGTTCAGGTGTAAAACTAGAAGTGGATCGACAGCTGACACTACCCCTTAATATCAACGCCTTATAAAAAAAATATTTCACTTTAAATGGAAAACATGTCATTGATGAACTTCTATTACGCTATGTCTCAAACCATGTGAATACAGATATTAAAGGGACAATGTCGTCACGATCAACAGGGCATGGAATCGGAGTGCTATATAGTTTTAGATTAACTCAGTGACTGGCAATAACCCACATGATAATAGGTCATATTACCAATGCTGCTGCAAAAACGAGCCAGTAATTTTCAGTCGCTGTGTTCATCTTAACATAGGACACCCATTCCATGCCCTGTTGAAAGTATGCTCTGATCGTGACGAAACTGCTCCTTTAAATAACAATAGCCAAGTGAATGTGCAGTTTTTAATAGGCACAAATATTCTGACAGACTGACGGACAAATCAATCCCAAACTGCTGGGAAAAAAATCTTCCAACCAGTGCGATTTGCCATCAGTGACACATGGAAGCAAAACTTGTACTCTGGACAAAACAATCGGGGGAAAATAAGCAACGTTGGAATTAATATGAACGATCTGAATGCATGTTCATTATTTTGTTAGATTATTTGTATTCATTCTAACGTGGAAATAGATCATCAGCTATCTAATGTATATAATGTATCAGATGTCTAATATATATATATATATATATATATATATATATATATATATATATATATATATATATCGTTTAGAAGCATTTTGCCGATATTACTATGGGTATAGCTATAATATTTGCACAATAAAGCACAAAACAAGTGTATGTACAGGAAGAGATATAATGACAACATATTTATTTTTTGTTATTATTTGTTTGGTAAACGAATACGCTGCGAAACACCAACACTCAAAATCAAGGGAAAAACTTATAGCTAATGGCTATAATGTTCGAGCTTAATTGCACTTGCTTCATATATAAGGATAAAAGGGGTGTCCACCATTTGTAATACCCCAAAAGAAAATGAACAACTTCGTATGTAAAAGCTCACTTGGTTTTGAGATGGTAATGGAACCTAACAACATCATATAGGTTCGAAACGTAGGGCCAATAACTACTATTTAACATCATATTTCGTCTTACATATTGTAATGTTTTAGGAAAAACGTGAAAACAAAATAATGATAATCTGAAATGGATCATCAACTGAATACATATAATCTGAATGCATTTTCAATATTGGTTTCTGTACATATGAATTGAATTGTATTTTGAATTTTATTAATATTAAAGACTATATCGTGACCCGAAGGTCAAATTACAGGGTCAGTACAAGAATAAGTTTAAAATATTTAAATATTTTAAATCGACTAGTTCTATTAGGAATAACGGAAATGATGTGACAATTACGTAGGGCTCTAACCATGACTCTCAAGCCTAACAGAGGAGGAGGGGCTTTGTACATCCCCACATAACATCCCCATATTTAAAGACTGGTTTGACATACCCATAAAATAACAATGATTAACTCCTCAACTAAATCCAAACCGTGTAAGTGGGTGTGTGTGTGTGTTTTCGTTCTCAGACCGGGGGGGGGGGGGGGGGGGGGTACATTGTGCCCCCTCCGTATTTTCTGTATTCTTCAGCCGATTTTCATGAAACTTGCTAGGCATGTTCGGTTTGACAAAAAAACTTTCATATATCACCGTTAGAGGGCGCTATACCTATTTTCCTCATTTTTTACTTCCTTAATTTTTATCCTTTGGCCATAAAATTTGGCACAAATGTTGTCTTTAATACAAACAACAATGTGACGTCATTTAGATCACTATTAGAGGGCGCTATAACACCATTTTGGGTAATTTTGTTCCAAAAACATGATTTTTGAATAATTTAACCCAAAATTGGGATTTTTTTTACCAAAAGTACAATAAAGGCAGATATAATAACATCCATGGTACTATTGATGACATAAATTTACAAATTGAGCAAATAGCAAATAAATTCTGAAAAACCTTTTAAAATCAGGTTTTAGGGACAAAATAAAAGTTATTGCATTTAAACGTAATGCCAGAATGCATTGGAAGTGATCACTCAGTATTGTCCAGTTCACAGAGTTTGAAAGTTGACAACAAACCCAAACACCTATATTAAATGTCTTACAGTATCAAAAATCTATTATTTGTTTACAAAAAAGTGGAAATTCAAATGGACCCGTTCAAAATAAACGGTTGTAATGGAAACCATGAACTCCCATTTTATCGTTGTTTTTCGTTAAGGGGTCCCAAAGAATAGTTTGGTAAAGTCAGAAAATGTCACCGTGATCAGACAAAGCGTTCATGAAATATAAAACATGTCATAGGGCACATTGTGGCACACTGAGGCGACGCGTGCGGAGACCAGAAACCGGAGACTTTTTTTTGGGGGGGGGGGGGCATTGGCGGATCCAGGGGGGCTAAGGGAGCTGTAGCCCCCTAAAACCGTTTAAAAAAAAAAAAAAAAAATTAAAAAAAGAGAGAGGGGAGAACGCACTCTCATTTCCCCCTCACTGTGCTTTGTTTTTCTCTCCCTTTTATTATTTCATTGTAATTTTTGTAGTACTGAAAAATAATTGTTTTTGATTCTCAGCCCCCACCCTAAAAATGTTCTGGATCCGCCCATGGGGGGCGTAATGATAGAGACTCCTTCAACACTACTACAAAACTCACTGCTGCATGTCAGTGTTGTTATGAATATCATGATCCAATCTGTTACAAAGCCTTCTGCGATCTTAGCAAAAATAGCTGTATTAAAGTGACACAGGTCTAAGCTTTCCAAAGCTAGTGGGAAATTGATTCTAAGTATGGGTGAATTTTACGGACAATTTACGACAACTTGTCGTCACATCAAATTATAATTATAATACCGGTGTATCAATCAATGGTGAACATAATTCACGTTTATAAAAATGCTGCATGCTATAATTATTTTCATTTCATAAAGGCTTTTAGTACCAGCACATCTGTAATTCCTGACTTTGTGAGCAATTCAATCAACACTATGTTAAATTAAATAACTCTATGTTTAAATATTGGAGTGGCGTCAATGCATCGTTTAACGATAACACCTCTCTTTAGCTCAACCACGGAATTTACCTGCTTTAGAGAAAACAAAATAATAACTAATAATAGTAATATTGAATCCTTGACAACATCATGTGCGGCACCTGTTTGCTGTTTATAGCATTTTAGGGGACACTGCTGGATGCAGAATGAAAATAAGGAAGAGTTGTTGGCCGATCATTCTGTGTGTCTGCCTCTGCGTCTACCTTACACTGGGAGCATTTGTATTCATCGCCATTGAACAGGAAGGGGATTGGTCGCAGATTAAACAGTCTCGGCGGGAGTATTACCGCGCCCTGCGCAACTTCAGCAATGCGAATACGGACTGTGGCGCGACGATGGACGAAACTGTGGCCTTGCTGGGGCATGTGAAGGTAGCCTGGAAACAACGGAATGTCTTCCGTACAGATGTCGACCCATTGAAGGGCATCGATCCTGTGTGGAACCTGGCTGACTCTATGGCTTTCTCGCTATCAGTTGTCACTACCATCGGTGGGTATACCAACCATTTTTTTTCTTCAAAAAACAAGTGTCTATAATTATATGGCGTTTTATTATGATGTACAAAAACAAAATCACTTGGCCATATTTAAAAAGTGGATAAACCAAGTTAATACGGAGGTAAAAACGGATCCCATGGTACGTTTTGACGTGTAACGTTATTGTTGATGTATATCCTCGGTTGTTTGAAAGTATAGTCACTAGAATACAAAGGTCACCCTGGGGTCTACAGACAATAGAGGGTAAATACATAACTGACATAATTATGGAATACAGCAAAGTGTACCAAGGGATCTGTTTTACCCGAAGGGTCCGTATTCCCTCAGTTTAACCTATTGATGAAATTCTTGATATTGAACAATTGCATATTGATTTGATACGTGTCCGTGTAGGGCAAACATTTTTAAAAGTATTGGTTACAACAATAATAATAATAATAAATTTGCACTTAGTTCTTGATCCGCCAGTGTGAAAAAATGTAAACAATGTTGTTTATATCTTGTGTAGGATATGGTGAATTGGTACCGACCACTAAAGAAGGACAACTCTTCTGCATTGTCTATGGTACCATGGGAATTCCATTGTGTTACTACATGATTGTAACAGTGGGCGAGTCTTTCAAGACTGTATGGCTAGCGCTGTTCAATAGCCGCACCTGTATGAAATACAAAATAGCACGTCTGACTTTATACTTCATGGTGCTCCTTGCCGCATTTTGGTTTCTCCTATTCCTCTTGCCCGCCCTGGTGTTAGTACAGACGGAGGGCCAGGGCTGGTTGGTTTTGAAGTCATTCTACTTCACCTTTGTCTCTCTTAGTACCATTGGCTTTGGAGACGAGATGCCTCACAGGTCAGTGCCGTATTCGCCATTTGCGCACTCTGTGAAATTGATGTTCATACTGTACATGCTGGTTGGTCTAAGCGTCATGTCAATCACATATGCAGCTGTGTTGACTTTAATAGAAGAAGTGAAGGAGAAGAAAAGGAGGCGAAAGCAGAGGGATCAACGAAGGGACACCGCAGAGTCTCATTGTGACCTGGGGGACGAGCCTAGTCAAGCTTGTAGCAATGAATTCATGAGCACTAAACTGCGCACAACTCATGATGATGCCATACAGGGGCCAACTTAAATGTCCTTCAGGGATCCCCTACTGATGCATACTCTCTTATGCACCTTTGTTCCCCTCTCTCCGCCCGACTCTTGACGTGGGGATTTGGTACCATTTACGTTGCCCGAGGGTTGGGACTTTGGTCATCATCGTCATGCAGTGATTTGGTTGGCCAACTAAATCACTAGTGGTCACCCATCAGTTCAAAACAAAAACATTATTCAAACGGTTTCAACAACATTTAGTATAAGTCATAACTATCACTTAATATCTCATAATTATGGCCTAGCATAAGTCATAATTATGATTTAATCTGAGGAAATTTAACGCTTCCGTATCTGTTGCCAACTGCGGTAGTAATGGTTGCTCAATAATGGCCGCCCATAGACTTGTATAGGTGAGGGTATTGTCACTTCCACTGTGCCCCATAATGCGGAGGGAGATAGACTCAGTGAGATCAGCCAGTGAGAGGGGAGCAGATCAGTGCGCCGACGGTGCCAACCAAACCAAGTTTGTCTTGAAAAACATGTGTAAATTTAAATAAGAAATAGTTTTAAGTAAAGATTTATTGCGGTGACACCATAGAAATTATATTTTGAGTTGTGAATAGTTCTGAAAAGTTGGTTACAACTCGACGTTTCGATCAGTATGCTCTGATCGTATTTAGAAGAAAAATAGTTTCAATTACCTCAAAGTTAACACCGGTAATTAACAGAAGTACACTCACTGGCCATAAGTATTGCAACACCGTGACACCAAAGTTCAGTTTGGAGAACTGTGTTACAATAATTTATTTTATTTTATTTACACTACTTAAGACTTCTTGAAAGTGCCTGTGTTTTGAAGTCAATGTTCTTTTTTACTGTTCTTGCTCGGAAATTATGTAATACACGATCGATGAAATCAGATTAAATGATCATCTCACCCGTTACTGTAAAGTGCTATTTTGAACATGTTGCAATACTTTTGGCCAGTGAGTGTACAAAGATTTTAAACCAATTAAGACTTAGGGCCTAATTAGTATAATTATTGTAAAGTGACTCAGCTCACTAGTCCAACATCCCTTTAAGGGAAGGTACAACCATCTATGGTATAACATTGGTAAATACTTACCAGATTATCAAATTAACGGATTACTATTAATCATGTATCAATCATCCTGATAAATGCTCTCATTTATTACAGAATAAGGAACTGTTATGTCAAACATAAAAAAAGTTAACAGTCTTTCGTCGTTTCCTCAAAAACGTATTTAAAATGGGATGAGATTTCACAGGTTATTTATATGATATACCGTACTTCATGGGTTGAAATAAACGTACGTTACCAAATACCAATGTTACTCCTTCACTTTAATAAAGTTCAATTGTAAATTTGTCGGGTTCTCAATAACGTAATTATTGTATACATAATCATGTACATAATATTATTTATACAGATTTACAAAAAAAATACTAAAATACGCGATTTTTATTTCACTTCATGAGTTCACATTCAACATGTGTGTGTGTGTGTGTGTGTATATATATAAATTGGCTGATGCCGGACTCGAACCCGCGACCTCTCGAATACCGTACGAGCGCTCTACCAACTGAGCTAACCAGCCCCTATGTTGGTGGGCGGTCCACTTATGCCAATTATCTATTGCTCTATGGGGCCAGGTCAGAGGCCAAACCATACGGATTGTCGTGGCCGAGCGGTCTAGCTTACCGGACTCAAGTTCTGGTGTTAGCAGCAGAATGTGGGTTCGAATCCCGGCCGTGACACTTGTGTCCTTGGGCAAGACACTTGACCATAATTGCTTCTCTCCACCCAGGGGTTAAATGGGTACCTGTGAGGGCAGAGTTGGTTGATTAGCCCTATATGCGCTGTAATGGCAGCAATTGAGCTGTATACTCCCCAGGGAGCTGAGATGGTTTCAGGAATGATTTATGAGCCTTATGAGCAGGGGTAATAATATAATGCGCCTTGAGCACCACTCAGTTGGTGGATACGTGCGCTATATAAGTCCACACATTATTATTATTATTATAGCTGCCGAGTAGCCAGGGTTCAAGCCCCGGTCAGATGCAAACAAACTGGGTAACGGCAGCAGCGGGGATCACACAACGGGATACAAGCCTTTTACGTGGTTGTACACAAAGTAGATTTATAGGGAGAAACTGACCTAAAATATTATATAATAAGAGAAGCGCGAGCAAAGAAAAATTGGCTGATGCCCGACTCGAACCCGCGACCTCTCGAATAACGTACGAGCGCTCTACCAACTGAGCTAACCAGCCCCTATGTTGGTGGGCGGTCCACAATTATCTATTGCTCTATGTGGCCAGGTCAGAGGCCAAACCATATCTGCCGAGTAGCCAGGGATCAAGCCCCGGTCAGATGCAAACAAACTGGGTAACGGCAGTAGCGGGGATCACACAACGGGATACAAGCCTTTTACGTGGTTGTACACAAAGTAGATTTATAGGGAGAAACTGACCTGAATATTATATAAGAGAAGCGAGCAAAGAAATTGGCTGATGCCGGACTCGAACCCGCGACCTCTCGAATACCGTACGAGCGCTCTGCCAACTGAGCTAACCAGCCCCTATATTGGTGGGCGGTCCACTTATGCCAATTATCTATTGCTCTATCAAAGGGTAAAACTGAAATTAGCTCTTGTACAAGAAACATTCTGCATATATACCTTGTGTATTACATGTTAGTTATGTCCTTATCCGAGTATACTTTTCTAAAACTTTCTTTAAAAGTTACCAAAGCAAATGCAAAAATATTGTTCCTTATATATTTTTGCTTTCTATGATATTTCTTTTTGGAAAAATGTCAAATTGTCAAAATTAATCTTGATTTAAAAATACAAAATAAAGTAGAGTATACAATTGTGTTGATAGTGCCATTATATGGACCTGCTGTTACTATGTCTTTCACTGAGGGCAGTTGAATTTGAGAACCAGTTCAAGAGGTGACAAAAATAATAAATTGGTATGGAGTATGGAGTTTGGTGTAACAGCGATCTTTTTTGTTTCAGTCAGAATAATTGGAAACCATTCCTTTGGAATGGCTCTTCTTAAAACACACATTTCAACAATCCAGTTACGTTTTCAAGTAAGTTAGTTTTTTTATGTTTTCCACAGAAAACTCCCCTTTTTCATCGAGGTCATTAATATAGGTTTCCCCTAAGAATTTCAAACCCTTTTCATTCAATTTAATACCCAAATCATTTAATTTGATTTGAACATGAATACTTTCCATCATCATTCAATCAGCAAAAACATACGTTCACATTCAAAAGTTGAGCATTCTCTTATGCTTTTGCATTAAACTAAAAGGGACTCAAACAAAAGGGCAATTTTCCCTTTAAAGGACATGGTTTTAGCTAAACCACTCCACCTCAAAAGTGTTTGGTTTAATTTTTCTTTAATTTTTCTTGGCGGGAGGATTCTGTCTTGCCTAGATGAACTCCAAGAAATTTCAGATCCTTATTATTCTATTTGTAATTTAGTGGGCAATCGGACCTGCTGACTCACGACCCGGCCCATAGCCCTTGACATTTGTTAAGGTTTAAGCGTGCAGATGAGGCACGGCTGTAAATTGTGTAAATATCGTCTATAATTTTAAAACCCTGGTCGGAAGTTATAAAGACTGTGATGTCATGTGCATAAGCAGATGCGGTTAAAACATTATTAGACCCAGATAAGATTAGGCCGTACCTGGACATATTACGTCTAATGGTGTGAAGGAGGGGTTCGATAGCAATCGAATACAGTAGCCCAGAGAGGGGACATCCTTGTCGGATACCCCTCTCGAAAGGAAGGGAGTCTATGAGAGAAGATTAAACTTTAACCGTACTTTCGGCATTAGTGTATGAGGGAATGAGGATGAGGGAAATATAATATTCACCGAACCCCATTTCTTGTAACGTTTTGAATAAGTGACATGATCTATGCTATCGAAGGCCTTCTTTTGATCCAGGTCAGAATGATTGGTGTACATCAGACTGTCTCTGATGACACTTATGTTATCTTGGATGGAGTGCCCAGGGACCGCATAACATTGATCGAGGTGGATGACGTCACCGATTACAGTTTTTAGTCTGTTGGCGAGAGTTTTGGTTGTAATTTTATAATCTGTATTGAGCAGAGAAACCGGCCGCCAATTCGAGATTTCGAATAGATGATACGGGCAGAGCATTCGAGCTGATACATTTCTGGAGGACTTTAAGAAGGTCGTCTTTGAGAAGGGGCCAAAAACATTGGTAAAATTCACTGGTGAAGCCATCTAGACGGGGCGTTTTGTTTTTGTTGAGATGTTCAACTGCTTGGTCGAGTTCATCTATCGAGATGGGTCTAGAGAAGGTATGCCTTTTAAGAGGTAGTTGTGAGCTGTTTTGGAAGTGGGAACATGCGAATACAGGTTTTTGTAAAAGCAGTGGACGTGGTTTCGTATTTCGGCCGGTTCCTCCTTTAGTGTGCCGTCACTCAAACGAATTCCTCGGTGAGTTTTGGCAGAAGATTTTTGTTTTTCTAGGTTGAAAAAGAAAGTATAGAACAGGAGTCGCTTTCGTTCTCGTATTGGAAACGAGAACGGACTAGGGCTCCTTGTGCTTCTTGTTTGTAAATGTTGTTTAAAGCATTTCTTTGTTCAGAGTCATATCTGGCGCGAGGTTAGGAGAAGAATGGAGGTTGTCAATGTGGCTTTGAATTTTTTGAATGAGGATGCGTTTTTCCTGAGCACATTTTTTGCTGCAAGTCAGGCTAATATTTTTGATATGGGCCTTTCCCATGTCCCACCAAATACGTATATCATGGTATGAAACGGTTTCTCTCTGCCATTCAGACCAGAAAAGAGAGAAATTTCTTTTGTAATTTTCATCTTGGAGGAGAGAGTTGTTGAAGTGCCAATAGGCGCTCCCTTTGTGGTGCTGGGAGGTAAAATTACAGGTGACATTGACTGCACTATGGCCAGACAGAGAGCAGGGTATTATATTACATTTCGTGACGGCGGGAGCCAGATGAGAAGGTACATACACTGCTCAGAATAAAATAGGACTCAAAAGAATTTCTTGGTCCATTTTGTCCATGTGAGGACACAAAAGCAGTTTTTGGTGGAAGTAAAGTACTAAAGGTTACTCTGCAACATTTTAAACACTTTTCACGTGTTGTGCATGTCTAATGACGGTTTAAACTGGCAGATCATGTTATAAGGCATGAAAATGCAGATAGCAGGTTGATGTACAATACTCAATATCAAACTTGGCTAATCAGCTTTATTTCTTCATGTGTAACTCCACAATTGACTTCAGTATGATGTTACTGAGAATTCCTCAAATGTTATCAATAGGATTATAAAGGTCTGGGTATAGAGTGAGGTATCCTACTGAAGTCAATTGGTGAGTTACACATAAAGAACTAAAGCATATTTGCTAAGTTTGATATTGAGTACGTCAACCTGTTATCTGCATTTTCATGCCTTGTTTTGTGTAAAAAATGTGAATGCTTTTCATTGTTTTTCTCAGGAATTAGTCTCCACTTGAGCTGAAACTTTTAAAGATTGGTTGTTTAAGGTATATCTCGATTCAAAGAAAGTTAGCACACGCAAACAAACACTATTATATTTAATTATATTTCTATCTTAATATAGCGCATTTTACATAATGTCCCAAAAGCATTTCACATAATTATTATGTCCCAAAATGCGATAATTTTCCCTGGTCACTGGGCCAATATCATTCCTGCAATCTTTCTAAGCTCTCTGGAGAGTACCGGTAATACAGCCCATTTTAATTAACGTGCAACATTGTTCGGCGCCATATATACAGGTCTAATCAAACACAATAACCGTACCATATCTACCCTCATATGTAATGTACATACACTTATACTCCTGGGTGAAGAGAAGCAATTACAATCAAGTGTCTTGTTCAAGAACACATGTTCCATGGTCGCAGACAGGATAAGAACCCACATTCTGATGACTCAGCCATCAGAACAGTAGTCCAAACAGCAGCTAAACCGCTTGGCTATCGCACCCCATGGTTTCAACAATATTGTCAACATTACATTGTTGTACTACCTTCCCTTTAAGTTGACTAATATATGTGTCACCGTCACCTTTATATCGAGTTTTAGTTTCGAGTAGTAATATCTTTAATATCACAACACAAAAAAAATAACAATCTCAATAAAAAACACTTATAACATATACACAATCATTGCAGGCAGATGTCATCAATTATACAATTGACATCTGTAATATCAAGAATTGGGCATTGATTAAAACCATCCCTAATGTCAAGCATTTCTTTGAGTACATTTACATTGGTCATCACAGACAGAGGAATACAATCTAGCACGAGTGTTTTGATCATTGGATTAGTACAAGGAAGCAGAGTACTGATAAGCAGACTTAAGACAAAAAAGAAAACAAGAAAACAAGATGATAGCACGATGTAAGTACAGATTCAGATAAGTTCAGATTTCACTTCTTTTTTAATATTTGTACCCTACTGCATTGTTTTCCATTGTTTTGCAAGCGAGAATTTCAAAAATCATATCTGTTTTGGTCTTAGACAATGGGGTATGGTCCCTCAAGAGCCCTTAAGTCATGTGACTTCTTAATAATGGGGGAATTGGGGTTTTTTGTGGGTTTTTTCTAAAACAAGCTCTAAGTTGGTATAATGACCCTTGAAAGGCAAGTGATGGGTGATTTTATGCAACTCATCACTGCTGAAGAAAATATATGCCCTTTGAAAATCAGTGGTCATAACATGGGTTAAAATTTGGGGTCAAAGGTCAAATATGCTTAGTATAGACTATTTAAAGAGACAGTATTGTCGCGATCAGAGCAGACTTTCAACAGGGCATGGAATTGGTGTCCTAGTTTAAGATGAATACAGTGACTGAAAATTACTGGTTCATTTATGCAGCAGCAATGATAATATGACCATCTCGTGTGGTGTATTATTTTCAGTCACTTAGTTAATCTAAAACTCGCACTCCGATTCCATGCCCTGTTGATTGTGACGATATTGCCCCTTTAAAGTACCTACTGCATACATTTTGGCTTGATTTTATGAAAAGCAGCAGTACTGAAGAAAAGTTGGGTGCTTTAGAAACTTTATTAAATGGTGACTTAATGGTTGTTTTGCAGTAAATTATTATGGTTTTTATATATTGCCTATACATTTTAGCAATATCCAGATTGATTATCATGAGAATTCAAATCAACCTTTAAGTTATCACTTGCATGTTAATCAATATAAAAGTGTTATTCTATGATCAAGGCTGGAGGAGAATCTTAATGACTTTTTCATCTCAAAGTCTACAACACCCTGGATGATGAGGGTAGTTTGCGAAAGGTTGTATCAAATATCTACGTAGAAAATGTCTTGAGAAACCACCTCGGAAACCACGAGGATGGAAAGATGGTAGAGGACGTTTACAACTGGAATATATGAAACCCTGGCCGTGCTCATCTCTGGTGCTCCGCTATACGAGGAGGGTAAATTACTTGGCGTTCCTACCTCATTGACTCTAGGGGCATATCACAAGCATACATAATACACTCACTGGCCAAAAGTATTGCAACACGCTCAAAATAGCACTTTACAGTAACAGGTGAGTTGATCATTTAATCTGATTTCATCGATCGTGTATTACATAATTTCCGAGCAAGAACAGTAAAAAAGAACATTGACTTCAAAACACAGGCACTTTCAAGCAGAGTTGTTGACTCGAGTCGCCAATTTTTGTGACTTGCGACCAGTGGCGTAGCCAGAAATAAAGATTCGGCTGGGCCTGAGTAAAAATGGACGGGCCATAGAATTCATCCATAAATCCATCCATACACGGGCGCCGATTTATGTTTGTGCCGGTGGAACAGCGACCGACGCACACACGCACACACTTACACACAATATTTACAAGGATTGGAGATCACGATACACACCATGAAACGCATGGAAAGTCATAATGCCACAAATCATTTAGTAAAAAGGTTCACTTCATTAAATTGATTCGTTAAATCATAGGCCAAAATGTGCTGTGAGACACCTTAGGCCATGCTCATAGTCATAAAGAACGCAACAGTAGCCTACAAGCATGATAGCCCCTGTCCTTTTTAAAGTATACAGTATAAAATAAAATGCACTGTAGCCTATATCACACAAACATACATAGAAGAGGAATGCAAACAACATAAATCGTTTAAAAAAAAAAAAAAGTTATACAAAAAGCTTCTTTATTTGGCAATGGCAGGGCCTAGACAAGAAGTGGGCGGGCCTAGGCCCTGCCTGGCCCGCCCATAGCTACGCCACTGCTTGCGACTTGACTTGACTTGGACAAAAATGACTTGGGACTTGACTTGACTTGAGTAAATTTGACTTGACGACATTGCAAGTCATCATGTATTTTAGGTTGTTTTATTACATGTATTTTTCTGGTCAATCCGGCCACGGCAGCCGAATACTTTTGTGACGGGAAAAAAATGCCGTCGCGAATTTTATATCTATACGTAATACATAATAATAGTGTATACTGTACACGTATGTGCCTTGTACTGTAAAGTGTACGCTACATGTCTAGTCTTCAACACAATCCGTCGTAGTGGAAGAAGTGGGCTATTGCTGGTAAAGGCATTGCATTAATATTCAAAATAATTTATACAAACGGCTGGAACGAGGTTATAGCGACATTGTTAATTGTATTAAGAATTTGTCAAGTGTTGAACAAATTATCACAAATTTTTCGTAAAACAAAATCGAATAGCTATTTTGACTCAAATTATGTTTATTATGTGTGTAATCATTAAAGGGTACATGTTTTTTTGTTTAATGTTTTACTCCGTAAAAAGGGAATTTTAAAATATTTTACGAACGTAATTTTTAAATTCTCCTTACATCACCTATGCAAGCGTTGTCAGAGTTGTCAACACAGAATCAGTAAGGATTTCATGCACAACGTTGTAATACACTGGATCCGGAGTCCGTGATTTTAACAAATGTATTGTTTGTGACAATTAACAGCGACCGAATAACTAAGAAGCAGCAATTACTAGTTTTTGGGGCGTATACAAAATTTATCTTCTTCCAAATTACCAAATTCCGAGGCCCATATAAGAGTGTAAATTACCATCCGTCGGTTTCCGTCCTGGGAGAAAAATGAATTGTCCCGCGTGTAACAGCTTCAACCGTCTGCAAATGTTCGTACAAATATTGAAATGAACCACTCTAAATACATGTTACCTACGCTAGATTGATAATTTTCAGATTAAAAAAAATTAAAACCTCAATCGCTTCTTTCTATACTTTCCACACAACCCCCATAATTTCTGGACCGAATTGATGAAAAACTACCTGGTTCCCTGTTTTGTAAATAACATTGAATTCAGATGCGGACACCAACAAAAACAATGACGCACTACACAATTTGTGAAGCGTTAACGTCATACTTGGATTTGTTTGTGAGTTTCAGGTCTTCAATAGTCATTTATTTACCTCCCATCATGTTATCACTTGTTTTTCATTTATTTTATTCAATCAGCAACTTATATTAATGAAGTAAAATACGTCTAAACATCTTCAATAAAGTGTCAATCTTTAGGCCTACAGTGTACATTTGAGCCTATACGTTTCACCATACATTTCCCTTCACATGTACTGCACGATACACGGTACACGTGTGTGCGTTTGTATAGTTTTCTAGAAAATATTGCCCGATGATTACAGCGAGGTTTCGCGGCTCATTCGAGATAAATGTGACAATTATGTATATCCTATAAACAACAAATGACAAACACTGGATTTATTCTCACTGCCAAGACAGGGAACATGACAAACAGAACATTATTAGAGGCAAAAAATAAATTAAAAAAGGCTCCGGTTTCTGGTGATCTCCGTGCGCGTGGCCTCAGCTAGACCTGCACGTCGGCATTTTATTTTATTATTTTTTGCTATGAAACGATGTCCAAAACTTTGTATAATGGGAAATTTGGTCCCCGCCTACACATGTAAAAAAAATTTAAACAAAATCGCGTCACCGCACCAATTTTGAAACTGGAGACTTTTTTAGCCTTATTCGGGACGATAAATGACTTGTGACTTGACTTGACTTGAGAAAATTTGACTTGTGACTTGACTTGACTTGGGAAAATTTGACTTGTGACTTGACTTGACTTGAGAAAATTTGACTTGAGACTTGACTTGACTTGAGAACATTTGACTTGTGACTTGACTTGACTTGAGAAAAAATGACTTGGTTACAACACTGCTTTCAAGAAGTCTTAATATAAGTAGTGTAAATAAATTAAAATTAATTATTGTAACACAGTTCTCCAAACTGAACTTTGGTGTGTGTTGCAATACTTATGGCCAGTGAGTGTACAACATGCTTACAGCATGTGGGACCTGTCAAACTCCATAGTGACATTGGTATTCTCAAATACAAATACTTTAAAATGAGACATGTCACAAAATAGTTGTTGAAGCTTGGTTTAACATTAGAACGTTGCCAACATGAATTTATGACATGACCCACCAGTCAATGTTGCTACAAAAACCTCTTTTTTTTCACGATTATTTTGAGAATTTTTTTTATAGAATTTGTATTTACTTCCACAAGTAAACTAATAATGTTCTGATGAAAAATAAAATGTCCGTTAAAATAGCGAAAGTTGCTGTTAAAATAGTGGAAAAACACGAGTGATACATCGTTCAAACTTGTTTAATTTGCTAAAAGGCTACAAATACAAAAAACGGATAATCTGGTATTCTGGTATGTTAGAGGAAACATCCTGTGCTTGATCAGAAATATTGTTTTATATAAAATATTGACAACATAGAAATTACTTTCTAATTTGATTTCTAAAAACAGCAATAAGACAACCTATAGAGGGCCTAAGTAATGACTTCATAATATCAATGGTGGTTTCAATAGTTCTAATAACATAGGCAATTATGTAATACTAGTTGGTAGTTTGACAATAATAAGGGAAATCTTTACATTACACATTGGCATTGAATTTATACATGGTGTGAATAGGAATGGCACGAATTGCACTAGTGTTCTAAACCAAGCAAACCAAATCTGACGAAAAATTCGCAGACTGGCAACTATAGAAATAATTGGGCATCCAATGTCTGGCAACACTGTGGATAATCTGCCAGTTTTAAAAGTATTCTTCAAAAAAAAAATTTTAAATAGGGAAATTGTTGCGGGACACCCTAGTGTACAAGGGCATACAATACTTTTTCTGCTTTTCCGAGTATGAGAAAAGTTACAGTTATCTCTTCAGACTTACTTACTTGGACACCTTCCTTGCCTTCTCATGAATAAAATCTTGGCTGAATCTCAGTTCACCAAACCAAACTTTCATACAATTTATGAACGACATACACAATGAACAGGTCATATAACAATTAAACCAAACCTATAAATTCAATTTTATAGGTCAGTTTACAGACATTATACAACTGGAGCCAATTTCATAGTGATACTAAGGACAGAAGTTTGCTAAGCAATATATACTACTCAAAACAATTTAGGGAACACCGGATTTTTAACATCAAATAGGTTTGAAATGTTCCATGAACCGGGATTTTCATTTGCAACCCCCTCTCTCTTTCAGTAGGCATGTCATGAAATGTGTAATCACTACATGCATCCTTTATCATCTGTTTTATTGTGCAGTTGTTTTCTCATCAATTCTGTGAAACATTGTGTTTATCAGAAATAAATGATCTTGCTTTAACCAGTTCGCGTCGGAGGCCGTGTATACATGCAATTTTTTTTGGACAGCGGATCGGAGAGCGTCTAAACATGCCACAGGATTCTCGGGAATATTTGTATAGATTCCCGGTCGACGTGGCAACGAGCCATAAGCATACGGTGGAAGACGCTGTCTCCCCGGTCACGCTCTGGTGAGCACCATTGGTCGTGTTTGTGCGGTAAAAATAAACCCGCCACGGGGTTCGGAAAAACTTTTTTATTCCCGGTGCGAACTGGTTAACTGAGATTATTCCGGTGTTCCCTAAATTGTTTTGAGTAGTATACAACAGACTACCAGCGAATATGCATATATTTGTATGAAAGTTTGGCTGGTAGCCAAAGAAATCCGCTAAGCATTTTTCTGGTAAGCAATTTTATCTGCTAAGCAGCTCTGTCAATTTGGCCCCTGGACATTTGTTCAAGGAAGCCAATGAGCAATGTATCTTGCATCACTATCTGAGTCCTCACTGTCTGTCGAGCCCCTGCAATCGTCAGAGGAGTCGCTGTACGGACCTTGGTAAAGTTCCTTGTTCATCACCACAGGTACAATCAAAATATTCACCGCCGTCTCGGGAAACTGTTCCCCCAGCATCTCAGAGAGTTGCAGCACTTCTCTGCTCTTGACGGCTATCTCTGTGGTTACGTTGTACGGGTATTCTTTACTTGGGCTGTCAAACGTTATGATGGGCACGCCCCAAGTCAGGTGGCGAAGGTTATGGAGTTTGCCCAGAGCTTTGCACTTACCAGAGTTCGTTTGGATCAGCTGTTTGGAGGGGGGAAAGAGATAATAGTGTCCAGTAAAAAATATTGACTTCAACGAGAGTTTAGAATGGGTATATTGTTAATACTAACTAACCTCTTTGACTACATTTACATAATCCTGCAGGCCCTCCTGAGAGCTTCTTGAAAACTGGGGCTACCCATCCACTCCGTGCACAACCTCTTGAGGATGCCCTTCACATCACCAGGGCATTTGGAATATCACTGGCCAACAAAGAGGTCAATTGGCTTCTTGTAACTAATAATGTCAATGTACTGTACTATATATGTGTATACAGCGGCGTAGCCAGGACTTTTTCACTGGGGCACAGGGTGGCATTGCTTTTCAGTGGGGGCCCAGGGTATGGGTTTTCCCTTTCTTTTCTTTTCTGTTTTTGGGGCACTATGAGGATTTTTCGTGGGGACACCTGGGGGCACTGAAATTTGTGGGGGCACGTGCCCCCAGGCCCCCGTGGCTACACCGCTGTGTGTATATCATGCATAATGCGTATGATGGCCATAGTAACACTGATTGGTCAATAAATAGGGCCTATTGGTATCCTCATTTGGAGAATAGGGACCAAATCAGGATAATGCATGTATTATCTCTCAATCGAGATAGTAAAGTAGACATCGACCCCCACTGTGAGCATCTATAAGGGACGTTGTTTGACAGTTGTTCATTGGTCAATTGGATTCTTACTTACCGAAGCTTCATATCCCATAGCACATGGACCCAAGATGTGACCTCGTAAGCTGACCATTGGCCAGAAGGTCAAAGTGCAGAGTTTCAGGAGACTTTTTAGTGCAGGGTTGATGTCACTGGGCATGGCGTACATAATCAATTCCAGCTTCTCCAATCTTTGAAGGGGGAGGGGGGAGAGAGAGAGAGAGAGAGATAACAAATGGGGAAAAAGGAAACAGTTGACATCAAAAACATTTAGTAAATAATTTAATTCTGCTGCATACATTTTCGATGAGTGAAGAATAATCCTAGCATATGACACGCTCAGCGCAGCACCCTGCCGATAAACAGTCGCGCCACTGGTCAAAAACAGGACCATTTACTGACTACCAGTGCAGCGCTGAGTACATGTTTGATCGTTGGGATAAACATGACTGCCATCATGCATGTCATGTGCGAGATATCGCCAGATCTGCAACATTTTTGGATGCAGCAAAAGCTGATCATGAGAAATCCACATTCACCGTATACAAACGTTTCGTCTGTGCATCCTGTCTGCTATCAAAAAGTCACATTGAACGAGACATTTTTGGATTGTTTTGGCAACTTTGCATTTTTTTTCTTTTTAATCCTTGTTTATCGGCCCATAGATTCTTGCGGAGTTTCCTTAACTTTCCTTGAATGAGGAAGCCCTGTCTGAATAAAGGGGGCGGGGGGAGAATGGAATTTCAGGGAAATTTTGTCAGGACTGAGCTGGGAGAGCAGTGATCTAAAGGTTCTGCTTCATTTGGGGCATCACTTTCATCCTTCACTATGTAGAATATATTAAATATCCAGTCAATATTTTTAAAATCAAAAATTGGGGTAGGTGGGTCAAATAAATTTCGAAGAAAAAAATCGAAATTTAAAAACATTGATTACTCTGAGTGGCCCATTAGTGTATGTTAATATCAAAATATCCCTTCAAATTTGTCTGTCTGAGGTTCTACCATATAAGTATGATTAACCCTAACCACCCTGAATCCATCAAAATCCATCCCCCTGTTTTGGAGGATTTTGGCGGATTCAGGATATCTCCACATTGACCATATGGCGGACTTTGATGGATTCAGGATTTCAATAGTTTTTAACTGCTTGGTCATGTTGGTTGATGTATTTTGATGGATTATAGTTACATGTACTGTACATGTACAGCCAACACTTGTATGTGTTAGATTTTGATGGATTCTATGCAGCAACATACTATACAAATTTTCATGTGAGCATGGTATCCTGAATCCGCCAAAATCCGCCAAAATCCGCCAGAAATTTAATGGTGGATTTTGGCGGATTCAGGATATGTCCAATATCTACACTGGCGGATTCTGATGGATTCAGGACACCAGCATTTTGTGTGTGACAAAAATGGTGGATTTTGGTGGATTCAGGATACTTTCTAGTAAAAATACCCAAGGGGTTAGGGTTAATAAAATAATTTCCAAGTCACGGGTATGAGGTTGATCTAAACTACATCACACTTTAAATGGTAAACTATTTGACACTTCAACAGCAGTTTCTGGAGCGACTACACAAATGGTAAAAATAGTTGATGACAAGTGATGTGTGTTCCACCAATCAAATAACAAAGATCTATGTATGGGTTATATCACTCCAGTAAAGAGTGATTCCTTACACTTTTGAAAGGTTCATCAAAGAATAATAAAGATGTATCGCTGTTTGGCAGCTTTTTCTGAAAAATGCAGGCAAACACAGGCGATACATCTTAACAGTGACACTCACTCTTTCAGTTTGCCAAGAGTCTCTGAGATATTGCAAGTGCACGGATATGGATACTGCATGTCTGATGAGGAATCGTCATTACACCAGCAACCTCCGTTCTCTAATCTCAAACCTCGAAGTCTGGTTAGCTTACCTAATATCTTGTATGCCTTAGGAAGAGAAAGAGGTATAATTCAAGGTGTCGTTGTTGGTGTCACACGTTTTTCAATCTGGTTCAAATATCTCCCAATCGGGATAGTATAACCAAGGGTTTCCGATTGGGGCCTAGTGTGTCCTCATTGAGAGAATAGGGTTTCAATCAGGATAAAGTATATCCCAATCAGGATAGCATAGTTGACATCGACCCCCATGAGCGTCACTGTGGCAGATTGATGTGACTGTTATTGAATGCATGCAGCACAGCAAGAATCCAAATAGATTGTGAAATTGGTGGATCCAGGAAAGGAGAGGTAGGGAGGGGTATATACATTTTGATTCAAAGGGACTTAGCATACACATAATGACCAATGTTAGTGTACCTTTCCTTTAAAATAATGTTTTGAGAACAGCAAATTTAATTTTCAAGGAATGTAATAGAATACTATGAATACTACGAATACTACGAATACTAGAATACTACGTGGCCGAGCGGTCTAGCTTACCGGACTCAAGTTCTGGTGTTACAGCAGAATGTGGGTTCGAATCCCGGCCGTGACACTTGTGTCCTTGAGCAAGACACTTAACCATAATTGCTTCTCTCCACCCAGGGGTTAAATGGGTACCTGTGAGGGCAGAGTTGGTTGATTAGCCCTATATGCGCTGTAATGGCAGCAATTGAGCTGTATACTCCCCAGGGAGCTGAGATGGTTTCAGGAATGATTTATGAGCCTTATGAGCAGGGGTAATGATATAATGTGCCTTGAGCACCACTTAGTTGGTGGATACGTGCGCTATATAAGTCCACAAATTATTATTATTATTATTATCTCAATTTATAAAAAAAAATCTAGGTAATTATTGTGACATTCCAGTAATTCTGATGAGTTATTCTAGTCCCCATCAAAAATAACAACAAAAAAGCATTCAACAACAGTGACTTTATTATGCAGAAAGGAAGGTTATTCCAGAGGTTGGGTTTGGCAATTGTGAAAGTTAATATCAGTTTTGTTCTAGGTTCATTTAATTTATACCAGCAACAAACCACACACCACTGATAATGGCATACGTATTTTCTGCAAATTAATTGGCTAATTTATGCTGGTATGTGAATCCTCAACACTTTCAAACCCAGGATACATGTAATTTACAATAAAGGACATATATAAAACGATGACAATTTAAAAAACAAAAAAGTAAGAGTAAAACCTTCACATATGACAATGTTATATCTTGGTTTAGTTCAACAGGGCCACATATAAGCTGTTCTAGTGATTTTGCTGATAATGAAATGACAACAAAAAAATTAACCCCCCCCCACCCCCCAAAAAAAAAAAAATTAATAAATAAAATTAATAAAAACATCAACAAAAATACCTCGGACCGCCAGTTGCCACAGTCACCAAGTTCAAGTTCCACAAGTTCAGGAAGTCGGTTCAAGAATTCGTAGTCGAGGGGGCAAATCCGATTCTCATCCAGACTTGTAATTGACTGCAAAGGGAATTTGTGAAACAGTAACTGAAGTTTTCTCCTAAACCTGTCACTGTGCACACAGTAATATAATTATTCAACACTATCGTTGTATAATTTCGGGATCAGCAATGTATACATTGAGCTTTTAAAAAAAAGTTCAAAATTCAACCAAAAAAAACAAAAAAACAAAACAAAAAAAAGGTGAAAGAGCAACCTCCTGCGTACTTGCAGACATCTAGTGCAGACATCTTAATTTATTAAAGAAAAAAATATTATTGGAATCAAACTTATGTTGTGGCTCACTTCATATGAGTAAAGATTTAAAACAACTAATATAACTGTACAAGTTTCAGCTCAGAGAAAATAATGAAAATGCATTCAGAAATGTATTTCCTGGAACACAAACTTCCTGGAGTTTAATACTGTTTATCACCAAAATTTGGATGTGAATAATTTGGGAATATTGATGTTTTTTTTTTAAACGATACCATGTCAGATAGAACATTTCAGGGGATCTTTGATACCATCAACTTTTACAATCAAGTTTCATGTAAGACTGTGAACATGCACAGACTTAGAATTTCATTCTTGTAGGGGCAAAGTCACTTGTCCCGAGTAAAGGGCACTCCCATTAGAATATCAGAATGTCCATGGGAACATTTGTAAGGAGCACCAGGGCCTACACCACGGCGATGGAGGCCATAATCCCCGTTGCCTCTGTGTAGTTAACCCTCCTATGTACAGTGCAGTTTGCCATAGAATTGTCAGACCTTTCAAAACCTTTCAAGTTTGCTGTACTGAAGGGTTTTGAAAGGTGAGAAAACTGTCTGACAAAAGGGACCTATGAAAGGTTTCAAAAGGTGAAACAACTCTCTAAACAAACTGGTGTTGAAATGTTTCAATACCTTTCAAAGGGTATTGAAAGGTGTGGTAGTTCAGTAGCAACAAATTCTGGAGGGTTTTAAAGGGTTCATAATAATTGATAGCCATTTTGCCAGTAAGCAGATTTTGAAAGGTTTTGAAAGGTCAAACCATAGGAGGGTTAAAGGCTGCTGCATATACAAAGGTATAAACTGCCTTTTTTTTTCTCTCGAACACCAAGCTTGCCCGATGATCATTGGCAATCAACAGAATCCCTATATAACAATGGGTTCATTATCATGTTCTGTCTGGGGGAACAATAATGGTTTTGGGTGATTGTGGCCAACCAAAATATCAGTACTTAAGATGAACTTGTAGAGCTGTCACATCGACCCAAAGCATTTTTTACTCCATTATTTGCAGCAGGCTGTCATGGTAACAATTAAATTCAACTCAACATTTATTTCCACACTGCAACATACAAAATAAAGTAAGAAAAAACAAACAATTTGGAAGTTTGTATAAAAGTAAACAGTAGATTATTATATAAGACAGAAGTAAATATATGAGGCTTAGGTCCGGCACTCAGAGCTATGAATCTTAGAGTCAACAGGCTTGTTTTGGAGAGGGTTAAGAAGCAAGTATGGTGTACTGTTAGCCCAGACAAATGATCTCCAATGCCCATACTACAATAGACCATGAGCAACTCTTGCAGGCATGCTTGGCTCGCAGTCACCTCAAACACTCACAACTGAATTTGTCACTTCAATCTTTATATTTCTTTATGATGGCAGTAACTGTCATCACCTTGCTGTGTACATACCATGTTTGTGGTGCAGTACAAAATGTCAATAGAAATGTTAAGTCTACTGTATGTATCAATCTATACATATTGTGGTACCCACTGCTATATAGTATTCTAGCCAGCCAATCTGTACTAGTAAGCAGGAGGTCGTAGGTTCGAATTCTGCCCAAGTCGCCTGTGGTTTTTTTTCAGACACTCAGAAAGCAGTGAGTATACAGTGCTTCTTACATTATGTCAGTGAAGTGCAAAAATCTAATCAATTGTTATTTCACCCGACGCGAATCATATTCACTATCCTGGTAATGCAGACATAAAAAACAAATCTACAGTTCTCTTACCAGCTTCTGCAAATGCTGCAGACTAACCAGGCTTGCAAGCCCGCCGGAGAAGGACATGTGAGGCTGCATCAAGCTGTTGACTGAGCGAATCTTCAACTCTCGGAGCTGGGTCAGTTTGCTTAGCTTCCCAATGTCAAAGGTCACATAATCATCACTATCAGACAAACAGCAACAATGGTAACTAGATATTAAGAATAAAGAGCACATTAGGTTTTAATTTCTTAAAATGGCACATACATGCACAAGGTCCACCCCCCAAAAAATATTTTTTTATAATAATAATAATAATTTAAAAAAATTTAATGCGAGATTTAACATGAATATCAACATGACAATTTGACAAATCTGAATGCCTATCATTTTTGTATTGTTAATGACACATTGTAACCAACTGAAACATTAACGGGTCGGTTGTTTAATGTACATCATGTTGAAAAGAAAATAAGGATACTTTTAGAAATATTTTTGCTAATATTATCAACAGTGTATAATTACTTAAAAGGTGAATTCTCAGTGTTAATCATGTGGCTTCACAATATATAGTCCTGGCAAAGTACTAGTTGACAAAAATTTGGCACCAAATAAAGCCCCCCCCCCCCCAAGAAAAAATAAATAAATAACATAAATAATAATGAAAATAATCAATAATGCATTTTTTAATGTAATAAATGAATTAAAACTATTTAAAAAAAAAAAAAAATTGGAAGAATTTGAGCCGGCCCCAAGACCAATAATACTGCAATCCCTGACCCTATTTTTGTTTGACAAAAGTTCAGGGTAAAGCCATTTACCCAGAAAACTGCTCCTCCAGTCTGCATATTTGAAGGACCCTCAAGTCAAGTAGATGCTGGGTGACTTTACAGATTAGGTTTGTGGTAGCATGGCCAAAGCGTAGGTACTGTAGGTGAGGAATCTTCTTTATGGTGTAGTAGATACCATTTGTATATGTATCTATCGCATCTTCATTGATAATGTTGTTGAAAAAATCCTTTAAAAGGGGATAGCATTGAGTGAATGTTACTACATAGAGCCAGTGTACACATTTGGTAAAATGTCTTCAAGGACCCCCAACAACCTTGGGTTTCTGGTTATAGGTCTGCTTCAAAATCAGGTTTCAGCTTATTTCATAGAGAAAATAGTGATAATGCATTCAGATTTCTCATATTCAATCCAACATGTCATTTCTGTCTTCGGATTTTTTATTTATTTATTTATTTATTTATTTATTTATGCAAATCACCCCATACAAGGCCAATGGCCACTCCAAGGTGGGGGCTTATTGAATCTTATTGCCTTATATGTATATTTGTATAGTTTTATTTGTATACTTTTGTACACAATATTTATTTTTGTAAAATTTTAGAGCTCTTGTGTTCGCTCGATTTCCATTGTATATTTTTTATCATTGGCTGAATAAATAAATAAATATCTAAATATAATATCTACTAAGTCATTGAGTTGTTACAACAACTCCACACTGAAGAACCAGCCCCTCGCACCGAAACAAGACAAGTTAATAACCAGCCTCTTCACTGTGCAAATAGGACTGGGAGGGGTAACTAGTCCAGAACAAGGCAGTTGTTAAACTGCCTCTGCCCCTATAAGCAATTATGGTTAAGTGTCTTGCTCAAGGACACAAGTGTCATGACCGGGATTCGAACCCACATTCTGCTGCTAACGCCAGAACTTGAGTCCGGTAAACTAGACCGCTCGGCCATGACGCGATCCACTCTGTCGGATGACAGAAATTCATTTTTGAAATTAGTTAACTAAATTTACCAGCCGCATAGCCAAGATAGGGGAGCGAAGGCTCTTCTGACAATAACTTTTTTGAAATATCTTATTTTACAATTTTGCTTTCCTTTCTAAATGATGGAAATTAGGGGAGACATGGTGACATAAAAACTGCCTGTAGAATATTTGTTAAAAATCAACACTTCAACAAATCTGTACACAACATGAAGTATACTCAAATGTAAGAAATGACATAATGGCCCACAGTATAAAGACTTACCAAGGCAATGGTTCCATGAGTTTGGAAGACCTTTGCTGCTCTTGCCCAGTCCAAAATATGAGAATCCTCGAGGCTTACACTCTTCCACTGAAATTGTAACAAGAAAAGAGTCTTGCGACAAATGAAACTTAAACGGAAAGTATAACATTTGTAATTTTTTTAAATTTTTTTTTACAGGTAAACATCACACTAATGTCAGAGGTGTGCTTTGAAAAAGTATAATATCCTTAAAAAATGGGTAGCAGGCCTGGGTTTCCCTTTGATCTAGAGGACGAAGCCCCCTGAACCTCCTGGATGTTTAATTTTGGACTTTCCACGTCCCCACAAATAAGAGGTTTGGACACAATACAGGCTACTTCTTTCTTTCCTTGGTAGCTACTTCGCTTCTTTCAAGAATATTTTGAGGAAAAGGGAGATTTGTAAAAAATCCTGAGAAATCACAGGTCTGTAATGTGTCATGTCTACTTCTCCCACAGAGAGCCAAAACCTAGGAAAATGCAAGCAATCAGGTACAAGCAATGAATTACGAAAAACAGTAACATGTTATATTATACACATATGCATGTACATATAGCATACATAGGTTGGAGAAATTCTTGCGTCGGGTGATAAACAATTGATTTAATTTTGCCCTACACCGACTGCATGCTCAGTGCTTTTCGAGGATCTGTGAAAAAACTTCACAGGCTACTCGGGTGGGATTCGAACCTAAGACCTCCTGCTTACTAGTGCAGACGTCTTAACCTCTCGACCACCGAGCTTGCCATATGACGATTTACTGGCTAGATATATATGTTTGCTGGTTGATATACATGTATATCATACATGTAAATAATACTTATGGTACTTGCCTAATAACACAATTATAGAATCATTATCCCAATGCTAATTTAATGTGAATGTAGTAACTGTTTCTACAAATCATCCTGCAAAAACAGTGTGTAAACAGGGGGCAGATCCAGGGTCTCAAGAAGTAGGGGGTACACATCAAACAGGGGGGGGGGGGGGGGGCTGCCAACAATGGGGGGATATTGGATCTACCAATGGATGTAAAGGTCATGTATCAATTATCCTTAGAAATGATTCCATCTGAAGTGCTTTCATCAATAGAGAAAACAATTTATTGTTATGTTGAATTTACTAAAAGTTAACAAACAACACAAAACACAAGTAAACAGTTTTGCAATATTTTCTCATGAGCACCTATTGTGATGAAGCTTTCACAGTGTTAGTTTGATGATATATTTCTTGAAATCTAGTGGGCTAAAAATTAACATACTTTACCAAATGTTGTACCAATGTTGTACCTTCCCTTTTGAACCCCCCACCACCCCTCAACTTAACCTTAACTTACTACACTCTTGTCAGATGAGAGCTGCTGCCATGCTTTGCAAACCAATCCAGCCCTCAGGAGGTCGCCGACAGAGAGGTAGCTGAAAACTCCCAGCAGACAGTACTGGGGCAGGACGCTAATATGGCTGCCAGAATGATCGGGGTCAGAGGTAATCGAATCATCAATCATAGTTGTTGGGATGCTATTGGGAATGTCTGGTTCGGACTGATGAGAAGAAAGGAAGAAAGAAAGAAAGAATTACAAGAATATCAAACTATGAACAGATCCCACTGGGCTTTTTGGCTAGAAACCATCCCAAATTCTCCAAAATCCATCAACATGCAGTAAAAATCTACCCCAATTTTTGGGCTTTGATGGAATTGGTCCAGCAGCAAATGCAAAGCATCCACGGCTTGGCTGAATCCAACAAAAGCAACCGGTTGAGTTTGATGGATTTGGTACACGTGGCTACGTGCTCTATTCCCAGGGCTACACTAAGGGAATAACATTTTGTTACGCGGTCTTTACTGCGTCAAACAAACTGTTATTCCCATTCATAAATGCCCGTATTGATGATTTTGTTTCAAAATGTACAAAAATTTAAATTTTTGTTGAATAAAGCCAAATAGAAATGGGCAAACTCACGTTTTGGGGACACACGAAACACTTCCAAAGTACATGAGTGAGGCATGTGATGCCAATCTTCGTCACTCTGATTGGTTCAAATCCATGTTGTGCATTGCACAAAACAGCTGGCAAACACCTCGCACATATCCGCTGCTCTGATTTTGATCAGCCATGTCTTTACCATACGTTAATGTACACCCCACATGATTACGTTTTGTCCAATCATATTGTCCGAACTGTCTTGGGCTTTTATGAATGTGGAGTACTGAATGCATCAAAGCAAAGACCAGGCAAAACCAGAAGAAGGATTTTGGAGGATTTGGGGTAGTAAGGGGATGATAACACTTCTCTATAGGAACTGAGCAAATAATTATAAATATAAAAGTTTACACGGTTTTAAGATATTTACGTGTATTTACCGAACATCCTGAGAAGTTATTCTGTCTGACATACTGCCAATTAAATATAAAAAAATTAAATATGGAATGGATCAACTGCTGATGATTTTTGCCTTTGAGAACATACGGCCATTAACTACTATTTTGGATTAATTTCCAAATATAACAATTATGAATGCAATTCCACTACTTTTCACGGCACAAGGAATTAGGCTTATAATTGAACAGGTTGTACATATCTTGATTTTTATACAGTATGGATGCATTTGCAGACATTTTACCAGCATGTTTAGTGCCTTAACCCTCCTACATGTACAATCAGTTCAATTTTTGAAACAACCCATTCAGGCCACTCCAAGCCATTAGCTGTTGCCAGTGGCCTCCTATGGTTACCCTTCTGGGCACTGTCACACCACTGAGATTACAGGGTAAAGTGGTCTCCCATCGATACATTGCAGGCCATACTAATATGTTCAAACATTTACAGTGTCCTTGAGTAGCACACAGTTGATTTTGTAAGATTACTTGGAAAGGACAACAGGCTTGTACATGTATGTACTGAAGGTTGTTCAAGAGCAGAATTTTGTGGATCGGAGTGGCCTCCATGTGTAGGAGGGTTAAAAGATAAGATTAGGGATTGGCGATTCAAAAATAACCTTTCTTGGTGAAACTTTACTAGTGTAAGATGATGATAGAACCAATCTTCCCTAGAAATAATTTTGTTTGAGATGCTATCACTTTTAAGAAAATTGGAAATAATCTCCAGTTTGAATTTAGGAAAAAGTACTCTTTCCTAAATTCCACGTTGCAATGAATACGAAAAACCTAAATGCATTTTCAGTATTTTCTTGTTAAAGACACAACCGTCAGATGAACTTTTTGCTGGTTGCTTGTTTAACATACAACTTGATACAAAGAGAGTATTGTACTAGTTAATAAATTGCCAACATTAACAATGTGTCTATTAAATTCCCTATAAATGTTACTGGGACAAATTGGAATTCTGATTTCATTCTTGCAGGGGCAAGGCCAATTATCCTGAGTGGATAGAATGTCAAACCCAACTGCCACTTTTTCTCACATTATTATCAATAATGTAATCTTACCTGCCCAGTAAGGTGGAGGTCATATGGATGATGATGATGGATATATACATGTACTTCAAATTATTCCAGAATATTTGTTTAATGAAAAATCAGGCACTTTGGGTATACGATGACTTCCTCAGTCAAGTCATGTCATGGTACATGCACAGTGGCAACTATGATATGATTCTTCTATTTCTATTAAGGTGAGGATTATTTTACAAGGAAATTAAAGTCCGAAATCCATCATAAAAGTGTATTTTAAAGACAGTTGTCTCTTTTCTGTACACCCAAAAATAGACCCCTTTTTACAACTGGTTTGTGGTTGAAAACAAATTTTAAAAAAACTCTTAGAACGTGGCAGTTGGATTTGATATTCTTTCCTCCTGAGTAAAGGGCACTTCCAATAGACTAACAGAATGTCTATGCGAGGAACATTTTTAAGGGGCACCAAGGCCTCTGTTTAATTCAAGACTGCTGCATTTATGCCATTGAGAATGTTATTAGGTACATTGTATAACTGCCTTTTATCTCTTGACCTATGCTTCCAAAACTTTTATGTCAGAAACTGGCACCATGAAATCAAACCCCTGGACTCACCTTTGATTGTTTACTGACAGTAGTACTACTCTTGTCGGATTCTTTCTTGTGTTTTGATGGCTTCTTCTTGGTTCTTGGCAGTGGCCTGCTGAGTGACTGGGGTGGAGCTTTATATCTACAGATGACACATGACATCACACATTTATACAAAAATAAACTCCATGGTCAAATTGAGGCAGGCAAAACTTATATTGTTGGAAATGGCAGACACTTTCTTATTTTGATAACAATTATATAGTGCTAACTCCATCATGATGTGATGCTCAAGGTGATTTGTACATTATTATCCCTATCATCAGGCTACTTTTTAAAACCATTCCTTATTTATTCTCAACTTTCTTGGAAGTATACAGCCGTAGCAGCCTGTTAGGCGCTCATCAGCTAATCAAACACAATTACCATCCCTGCCCTCACAGGTCCCCATTTATACTCCTGGGTGAAGAGATGCAATTCATGGTTAAATCTCATGCTCAAGGACACATGTGTGGCAACCAGCATTGGCTTGGATTCAACCCACATTATGACGATGTGCCACCAGAACATGACTCATGAGTCCAGTGTGCTACACTGATTTAGCTGAAACTTTCAGAGGTAGTTTCTATTTAAAGAAAGCTGAGATACTTATAAATGGAAGCGTTTCCTCTAACATTACCAATTCCTTTGTCAAACGATCCACATGTGAACTTGCTTGGGGATATCTTACCGAAAATCCAGGCTTGCCCACGGGACGATTCTCTTGTCATACTCCAAGTAGTTTGGTTTAAGCGGTGCATGACATGATATATGAGGCTTGATGCAGGATGTCCCAGATGGTGATGCAGCGTTTTCCTCTGGGCTAGCCATCTTGCAGCACTGTCTACAGTTCCTGAGATATTCTATGTACCTGATTCTAACACTGAATATGGAGATAATCATGACAGCAATTAAATAAAGGAGCACAGCAGGTGGAGTGGTCCCAAGCTATCACATGCAAGAATTTGCAGCAGTCCAGGGGAGGGGAGGGGAGAGGAGGGGAGGGGGACATACACCCCCCCCCCCACCAATATTTGTGATGAGCAATTAAGACAGGGAGGGCAGCATTACTAGTAATGGCAACCCCTCCCCCCCCCCCCCCACCCATCCTTTTTAGTTTCGCCTTAAAGAATAACTTATTAAGTTCAGGTGGTATGGGTAGGTCATGGGGTCCTTCTCCCTGCGTCCCCCAAAATCCAGAATTCCAGTGAGTGGCCATATTTAGTATTTTTATGGGAACAGCTAAAGTCATTCAGCTAAAGTATCTAGTAAAATCAGTGGTTAAACAACTTTTTCCACTTTCACAAGCACTAAGGAAAGAATGTCGTATCCGACTGCCACTTTTTAAGGGTTTAAAAAAAAAAAATTGCAACCACTAACCAGTTAAAAAATTATTCCATCGATTTTTTGGGGTACAGAAAGTGAAAACTATCTTTAAAATCCACTTTTATGATGGTTTTCGGACTTGATTTCCCTCCTAAAAAAATCCTCCCCTTCAAGAAATAGAATAGGATCCTATAGTTGCCACTGCACATGTACAATGACCTTGTTGGTCACTCATGGAGTTGACAAGATCAGACTGACATGACTGAGGAAGTCATTGTATACCGAAAATGCCCGATTTTTCATGAAATAAACATCCTGGAATAATTTGAAGTATAGGTATGTCCATCATCATCCATATGTTCTCCATTTAAGATTACATTATTGGTTATCTTATAAAGTTATTTTGAATGAGGAAAAGTGGCGGTCAGATACGACCATGACGACATTCTACCCACAGTAGGCCTACTAACTTTCCAGTAAATCATACAATTTCATTATGATTTTTATTTTTGTAACAAGCATGACTTACATAAGTTTATGCAACCAGTAATATTACGCCTTAGTTTTGTAATTTTTCCGAGAAATTCTAAGCCAAAGGTAATAAGTGCGTCATTTCACGATTGCGGCGAATTGCGTACATTTGTACACGTACGATTATATTTTCTAACGTTAACACTAGTAGTATTAATTAGTAACACTAGTGGCCTACCGCTAGTTAGTCTCCTTAACTTTAAGGGGTCATAGGGTACTTTCTGACCACTCTCATCAACATCTCCGAGGACTTATATTCCCCCTTACCATTGAGCAAGACAAGATTCTGTGCGGTGGTAAAGGACTGTCTCAGGCTGTCTACAAAGTACAAACTACAATCATGTCAACATTCCTGCAATAAACCAAAACAAATGTGCCAGAAACAGAGCCGTAAGACTGGAACAGCGCCACCACTCGGTTCGCATGTCTCCCCTTACTACCTCGTTACCAGAGCTACAGAGCGGATCACCCCCTTTTGATCTTAAGTAGTAAAAACGAGATAGACTGAAGGGAAGAGGTTGTCTTGTCCTCCATGCGGCCGCCGGCCGATCTAGTTTCTGATGCGTGTGCACGGTACGGACGCGTGCGACGAGCGAACGCTTCACATAAAACTTATTTAGGCCTACGTAAGAATCTTGCCTGGATGTGTCGGCCAACATAGCCCCATCTTCGAAAGTAGTATAACTTTCAGAAAATAAGGTTTGTGATCTTCAAATCCTGATTCAATGTCCAGGGCCGTAGGCGTAGCGAAACTAGAGCCCCATTCTACATCATACATGTACATGTATTTCTAGGGCCAATGTGGGCAATGGCAATGCACTGCCACTGCCCCGACTGGACTCCCTCCACTCTTCCTTCCTCCATGGTCATACTCATCATAGAGCAAGGTCCTTACTCTATGCTCCTACTAAAGTACTAGCCCAGTGATAGGACCCTATCTACAAAGTACACTTACATGTAACAGTGCAAAGTACACTTCCGATAGGGTCCTGACCAACATGACCAAGACTGGCAAGAGTTCTTCCCGTTGAATTTTCTCCCTTTTTGACCCGACTTCGTTGGCTGAACCATGGAGGTCTATTTTATACCTCCATGGCTGAACCGAGGAAATCTGTGTACAAACTTTTCATGCCATTCATGCTGAATAATGTGCATGAGCAATGTCGACCTTAGGGTCAGAACATCGATTGCGCGGCAGAATACGGCTCTTTAAATCGCCCGCACAGTAAGTAAAGTCCTGTCGTCCTTGGGCAATAAGGTTTATCGCTAATACTAGTAATAGCACTGAAGCAACTGCCGCAAAGCATACAGGGATACAATTTGGGGCATCTGTTTGGCGCAGCTTTTGTGACGTCAATAATATTTTGTTTGTCCGCGCGGCACACAGTGGCTCGCTGTTGCGCCCACAGACATCCCACAATTCCTTGCAGCTATTTGCGATGAGCCTTATTGATGTTCTGCCGTGCAATCGATGTTCTAACCCGTAAGGTGACAAGGTCATCACTCAATGAACGGCATGAAAAGTTTGTACACAGACTGGACGTTGTTCTGAGAAATATCGGGGAAATCCTCTTTTTTTTTAGACATCTGTGTAGAATGTCGTATCCGACCGCCACTTTTTAAGGGCTTTTTTGGAATTTTTTTGCAACCACTAACCAGTTAAAAAATTATTCTATCGATTTTTGGTGGTACAGAAAGCGAAAACTATCTTTAAAATCCACTTTTATGATGGTTTTCGGACTTTATTTCCCTTCTCAAAAAATCCTCCCCTTCAGAAAATAGAAGGATCCTAATAGTTGCCACTGCGCATGTACAATGACTGTGTTGGTCACTAATTGTGGAGTTTACAAGATCAGACTGACATGACTGAGGAAGTCATCGTATACCAAAAATGCCTGATTTTTCATGAAATAAATATCCTGGAATAATTTGAAGTATATGTCCATCATCATCCATATGTTCTCCACCTTACTAGGTAGGTAAGATATTGGTTATATTGAATGAGAAAAAGTGGCGGTCGGATACGACATTCTACCCAGACATCTTTCAGCAAAAATCGTTTTTCCAAGGGGCAGTTAAGAAGTTACAGTGCCTGCATTTCCTCGGTTCAGCCAACGAAGACGGGTAAAAAAGGAGAAAATTCAGTGCAAACTTTACAGATACGAACGGTAAGAACTCTACGTCAGAACCCTATCAGAAGTGTACTTTGTACTTTGGGTATTTGCAATCCTATCAGGGCTAAATGCTGACTGAGAAAAAAATTGGGGGGGGGAGGTGCCACATCCCCCCCTCCCCATGTCACATTTATTTGATTGCCCACATTCCAGACATACATGTACCATTACGTGTTTTCCATTAACTTATTGGCAATAATTTCACTTTTCTAAACAATGAGAAAGAGCATGTCAGACAAAGCTACAGGTGTGTATCAGAAGATTGATACCATCATCAGAAGTCTGTTAGTGTGCCAGCCTGCTGTAATCCATATCACGGCATTGTATTCCGGAAGTGCGTAAAACAAGCTTGGTTATGGGTTTTGCTCCCCCTGCCCGGCCTGCCGTGGGACATCATGGGATAGGCATATCCACGCCAAGCTAGTTCCTAGAGAACTATATGCAATCTTAAACTAGATGCAGGCGAACCATCTGTGGGATGAACAATGGGCACATTCAATAAACATGTGCGCGTGTGAGATACAGTTCTCTCACACGCTGGGTAAGTCTCTTTTTGAGACTTTGCGCATCAGTTTGTGGAACAAAACATCATGAATGGCCCAAATCCATTGTTCTTGGAGTACTATGCTGTGGACTAGGTTAGTACATGAGTGGCCCAGACTGGCACACTTCATGTAGGTTGTAGACTTCTCCTGTACCCTTTAACATTCATTTTCAACTTTCCAGGACTTGCAAAATCTGAAGAGTTCGGTACTACTGAAGGAAGATCGTCTGACAACCACGAGGGAACATCAATGTAACATGGAATGATTTACATTGAAGATATTCAACACTCAACTGTAAACTTTCTGCAAAGAAACATAAGCAACAACACAAACCATTGAAGGGTTTATGCAACCACTGATGTCATTTATTTGAATCTCCATTTACTTTGGATATCAGTTATGTCTCTCACTTCGTGTAATACAAAACTGATGAAGGCGTATTTATTCCACAGACGTAGTCAAACGTATTGCTTCCTTGTAGGTTCTGTCCACACTAAAAACACAATCAAATGTGCTGCCCCAATACATTTATGTGCAGTGTTTGAAAATTCTGGAGTTCAGCAAAACTTGCCGCAGAGAAATTATTCTCCACAGAAATGCAGTAGTCACCACCATCATATATCAAAGTTACATGTACCAGTAAGCAAAACAAACTCATGGCAGTATACAAAAGCTTCTTCATGCCCAGCCAGTGCAAAGGTATTCAACAGCACTTTATGTACATGTGCATCATTTCTGAAGGACCATGATATTAAACTGTGTCATCATCAGCCATTTAAGAGCCGTCTCCATGGGACGAGGGCGGCAAGTACATGTACTCTCTCCCTGCCTCCAGCAGAGAGCACCGAGGAGCTCGGGAAGAGGCATAGATCTCTAAGATCGAAAAAAAAGAGTCGCATCGTGCTGCGTAACAGTCTGGCAAAGTTGATTGTTGATAATGTGTGGCCAGGAGGGAGCCTAGCTGATGAGAGGGCTTTAATTATTGAGACAAACCCAGGTGAGAATACAAGGTTTGAATGCTAATGGACTGTAGTGATATCTCCACGATATCTTGAAGAAAAAGCATGTTTGTAACTAATTGATTTAATTTTTGCCCTACACCGACGTGTGTATAGCACTGTATACTCGGTGCTTTCCGAGTGTCTGTGAAAAAAACTACACAGACGACTCGGGCGGGATTCGAACCCACGACCTCCTGCTTACTAGTGCAGACGTCTTAACCTCTCGACCACCGAGCTTGCCCGATGACAATTGGCTGACTAGAATCCCATGTAGCAGCGGGTTCCGCGATATATATAGGTTGGTGAAATTCTTGCGTCGGGAGATAATTGATTTAATTTTTGCCCTACACTGACGGGTGTATAGCACTGTATACTCGGTGCTTTCCGAGTGTCTGTGAAAAAAACTACACAGGCGACTCGGGCGGGATTCGAACCCACGACCTCCTGCTTACTAGTGCAAATGTCTTAACCTCTCGACCACCGAGCTTGCCCGATGACAATTTGCCGGCTAGAATCCCATATAGCAGCGGGTTCCGCGATATATATAGGTTGGTGAAATTCTTGCAGGAGGCCGTGGGTTCGAATCCCGCCTGAGTCGCCTGTGTAGTTTTTTCACAGACACTCGGTAAGCACCGAGTATAGGCCTACAGTGCTATACACACGTCGGTGTAGGGCAAAAATTAAATCAATTGTTTATCTCCCGACGCAAGAATTTCACCAACCTATATGTTTGTAACTGCAAAATAATTGGCGCAAAAGTTATTGGCCTTACATTTCAAACCTAGCAGGTTCTTTCTCAAAGGCAAAATGGGACGAAAAACAAACAGGTGTGAAAGGGACACAAAAAATAGGATATAAATCAGCAAGTCTGGTCCTGGGACCCGGGCAAAAGGGGGATTAAGTATGAATAGAGGTACCAGCAGTTATTTAACTGGAAGGAGAGATTATGAGATAAGTGAAAAGCAATGAGTCAGATGAAGGGAGTAAACCAAACAAACAGATAAACTAATGAGCAAAACAAATGTAAAACAAATATAAATATAAAAATATCTGTGGAGAAAGAAAAAAATTTTTTTTAAAGGAAACATTAGTCATTTCCTTCCTGTATGTTGAGACCATGGGTGTGAATGGTGTGGATACACCTGATCCATGTATTTTCTCTGCTGAGACGGACCGATTCCCATTCTTTTAAGATTAGAATTGTTACATCCTAAAATGGGCCAAGTATAGTTGAGCCCATCCCAACTATAGTGTTGCAGTTGGGCCTAATAATGCAATACTACAGTACATTTGGGTCAGTCCCAACTAGAGTTGTGACCGATGCTATATACATGTACATGTGTAGTTGGGGCATTACAGAATCAAGATTTACAAACATAACTGCATAAAAACCTGTGAAAGTTTTTTTCTTTACAAGAAAATTGTGAAATTGCATCCAGATTATTCATGTTCATTCAATTGTGGCATTTTTGTCTTCAGATGGCATGACAGAAATTAATTTTGGAAATTATGTTTTGTACTAATTTTACTAAATCATCATGAAATTTACACCAAGTAAGTTTTGTGTCCAAAAACTTGAGATCATTTAGGGAGGATGGGACCGTACTCAAGTTCCCTCAGCCTTATGTTCCCTCAGCCCTATGTTCCCTCAGCCCTATGTTCCCTCATCCCAAAATAGACCCTATGTTCCCTCAGCCCTATGTTCCCTCATCCCAAAATAGACCCTATGTTCCCCTATTTTGGGATGAGGAACATAGGGTTGAGGGAACATAGGGCTGAGGGAACATAGGGCTGAGGGAACATAGGCATGACCCCGGGAGGATGGCCAAAGTCACGGTACAGCCAAAGTCACGGTACAGCCAAGCCTTTGAGAAGCCTGGCCACGCCTAGGCTACCTGGCCTCCTAATTGTCTTTTGTGAGTCCTAATCCTGTAACAATACAGTACCTGCCAATCAACATAACCTGGGCTTCTGGAGGGCCTAGCCCAGGCAAGCAGAGCTCATTATATAGGCCAGTAGGCAGGGGGAAAGCTTGGGCCTGGCCGGGCTTCTCAAAGGCTTGGCTGTACCATAACTTTGGCCCTTGTCCCTTATATTTTTCAAGGTAAACAATAGAGTATGGGGACTTAGAAAAACAAATTTATATAATTATATAAGACCAGCTGAACAAAACCCGCATGATTAGTAACTGTACACATGTGTCAACCAATCAGAATGTCTAACATGTCTGGGGAATTTATGGATTTTTGAATAACTGGGAGTTTCCGGTTAGTTCGCTTTTCATTTAACCAAAACTTTCACGGTTGGTTTACCGAAAGTCGGTCCCCAACAAACTAGATTGTCAGCAAATGGCACAATGTGTATAAATTTTCAATCAAAAAGCATCAATAAACTTCCCACAATGATTGTTTAACCCTAACTCCCTAAGCATTTTTACTAGAAACCTTCCTCAACCTATCAAATCCCAACACCATGGTTGACTGTTGCTGGTTTACAGTACTCAACCCATCAAACTCCAACAGTCCACTTGCCATAACAGTACTCAACCCGTCAAACTCCAACAGGCCCTTAGCTGTTGGATTTTGATTGAGTGGGTACACATGGCCCAAAGTAAAGTTTGAACACTGGAGTCACACAGTACTCAACCCATCATAATCCAACAATTGTTTTCATGCTAAAAAAACTTAACTATACAAAAAGTAAAACACCCTATGGAATAAATGGTAGGTTCTAGTTGTATGATGTTAGACACAATGCCAAGCATACCTAAGTACAATATTTGCCTTTATCAGTTGTTTATTACAGCAGGTTGCATACACACACTCTCTCCACTCAAAGTCCAACAATGTTGCATGCTAGTAGTAGAACCACCGTCCTCACTCAATCAAAATCCAACACTGTTACTGCACACATACAGTACTCATCCAGCCATATTCCAACACTTTACACATGCCATATCAGAAGTACACAGTACTCAACCCATCAAACTCCAACAATCCCTGGTGTTGGAGTTTGGCTGGATGGGGATCGTTAGGGTTAATAACCAATATGGCAAAAAAGAAAGTCGAGAACAACAACATGAGTGGCAAATTGCTTCTTTTTTAAAATATTGGTTTCGGTTAGCCAGTTAGCAAATTTCTAAAGGGTTAGTGCAGTTTTGGTCAGTTAAGCGGTTAACCATCCTAGCACTAAGAAAGTTCTTTTCATCATTATTTTACATTAGGGATTCCAGGATTATAAGTACATGTAGATCACTTTATTTGTTTGTCATTATTGTCTTAGGTCCAGGCATTCTCACCAGGCAACTTTTAAAATTGGGGGCCCCTAAAGTGCTAGCGATGGAGAGAGAAAAGACCTTCTTGCCCACCCTAGAGGAACTCTCATCTCGGGCGGAGGGGCGACTAAGGGCGATGCATGCCGACTTCTTCTCTATGCACTACCACGGTTCAAACGCCATCAAGCCGCCCACAGTCCGAACCTCAAAAGTGTTTGAGGAATTGGAGCCAGTGCCCTGGGAAGCAGGTATGTGAAGCATTCTGGCATCATTTGACTCTCCTGTTGATTGATATTCGATATCATTCAAATGATGTGGAATGATAAAGTTACTACGCTATTCTGTGTAATGCTTGCTAAACGGTGCTTTGTGATGAATGTACAGTTAAACTGTACATGTTACTGGTTATCTACACAGATAATTCACCATTCATGAACAGACAGTTTTGAAACTGACTGCGATTTCTTACATGGGAAACCATAAAGGGCGGTTCCAGGGTTTCAAAAAGAGGGGGCACATGGCCAAAAAAGCACATGCCCCCACCCCCCCCACCCCCCCGCCCACTCTGGATCCGACAATGGTAACCTGCTAGTCCCACAAGAACAAGTAGTGAGCTGCTGTCTAAGCTATGCTCAGTCATTGTCAAATACATTTGTTTCATCTCACAGATGTGCCAATCAAAGTCATTGGCAGCCTACCGCACCATAAGGAAAGAACACACGCATACATCATCACAAGTCAGCTATTGGAAAGACTGTCCTCCTTCAAGTATGGTCGCGTTGAGTTCAACCTCCTCATGTCAGAGTCTTGTTATAATGTGAGTACAAAGAAAGTTTACCACGGCAGGATTTGAACCTACCAATAGACCTTATGCGTTGACGTCATCACGCCGCCATCTTAGAGGTAAAACGATGATGAAACAATGGAAAACGCACATCTATACACGCGCAGCGCACAGATTGGGCCAATGAGCAACCTTCTTTTGACCTCTAGCCGAGGGCGCCCTACTCAAATGACGTCATGTGCATAAGGTCTATTCTGGTTTATGTGCCAGTGCTCTAGAAACTGAGCCATCTAGCCCTATGTTGGTGGTCTACCAATTTTGTCAATATCTTTGAAAACAAGTTGAAAACCTCGCTGTAAGGAAACAATGTACGTATCATGCGCGGTATGCAAGGTCATCATTAATCTTTTTATCGGCGGCATGCATGGAGATGGGAATGGAACGTGGAGGTCAACCTTTATAAAAAAAAAATTTTTAAACAATGCTATGATCATGCATAACACCTGTTTATAACAGATACAAACTATAAGATGGAGTGCCATGGTCGAGCAGTTTAGTGCATCGGATTTGTGTTCTGATGGCTGAGTCGTCAGAATGTGGGTTCGAATCCCGACCGTGGTGCTTGTGTCCTTGAGCAAGACACTTTACCTTAATTGCTTCTCTCCACCCAGGGGTAAATGGGTACCTGTGAGGGCAGAGTTGGTTGTTGTGTTTGATTAGCCCTATATGCGCCGAAATGGCAGCAATTGAGCTGTATACTCCCCAGGGAGCTGAGATGGTTTCAGGAATGATTTATGAGCCTGATGAGCAGGGGTAATAATATAATGTGCCTTGAGCACCAGTTTGGTGGATATGTTCGCTATATAAGTCCACATTATTATTATTATTATTATTATTATTATTATTATTATTATTATTATAATTATAATCAGTGCTTTCCAAGTGGCCACAATGGACAGTAGGTGACCTCAATGTGTAGGTTATAAATTTGTTAGGCAGTTTGTGTTGCCATGTAATTGGGCAGGTAGCATTCTTTAGTTGGCCCACAGTAGCAGTTTTGACTGTACAATGCACACGTACAGTACCACATGTCAGACCTACAAATAAGGTACGTACATTAATATCATGGACGCACTATGAATTTCTGCTATTTTACTGTTCTGTTTCCAAGGTGATATCACAACCAGAAGGTCACATGTTCAACTACCGAGCACTCTCAGCCTTGATGCAGCTCAGCTGTGACATCACACTTCTACACAAGGTTAGATTCCATTGTCAGGTTTTTGTCGGACAGATAGAAGGATATAAAAGCTCAATACATATTTTACCACGCTGCATCAATTTTGTTTTTTCCATAGACATTGCAAGGAACTCTAACTGATAACACTGGTACTTACTTGTACTTACCGGGATATGCCTCAATTTCACCATTTTTTTTCCATGTACCTATCCAATATTTCTCACCTAATTGTACATTGATTTATTAACCCTCCAACTGCTACAAGGGTCAAAATCAGTCAAAATGTTGATATACTTCCCAAGGTATATCTAGTGCACTTAAAAGTCAAACACTGTCAAACTTTACGTGTAGAAAGTACATTTACAGGTCAAAATGAGTCTACTGTTTTTGACTGGTAAAAGCATTTTCTAGTATTGTTCAGGGTGGTCAAAATGACAGTAAAAACCAGTCAAAAATACCCCTGTGTGCACATTTGGGTCAACAGTCAAAACAGGCAGTTGACTGGTTTTGACCTCTACAGCAACTTCCTACTAAAGTACAGCAATAGTAGGAGGGTTAATACTATTATTTGTATACTGTGACTTAAGAATTGTGAAATATAGATAAATGTTAATGAATGAATCATTGCAGCCTGAGACTCATTTCATTTTACAGTATATAGATGATGAGACACATAATGCCACTTGTTTACTGAAAGAGCGCCCTCTATCAAACTGCCAGGCCAAAACACTGTGCTGTTGATAATCATAAACACAATCAAATCTTTGAGTTTAACCATCCTACTGTTGCTGAACTTTTGTGGCAAGTAGCTACAGTGGTCAAAATCGGTCAACTGAATGTTTTTGACTGTTGAATCAACTGTGCGCACAGGGGCATTGTTGACTGGTTTTGACCACCCTCAACATTACAAGATTTTACCAGTCAAAAACGGTCAAATCATCATTCTTACAACACATTAGGTTTGAAAGTGTTCGACTTTAAAGTGATTTTGACCCTTGCAGTCACAGAAGGATGAAAGATGAATTTTGAAGAGATTTCTAAAACATTTTGTACTTTTGAGTAAAGCTACTACATCTCAAATCTTATTCGTCAGTAATGTTTTACATTATAGTTGATGGTACAAATTGCACATATAAACGTGCAGGAAGTTTTAAATTTAAGTGTTACATGGTCTGTAAACTGCATCACAGATAAATCTAATATCTAAAAGATTGTCATTAAACGTAATGTCATTTGGCAAGAATTTAATTTGATTTTGAAATAATAGAATGTAATCTCAACTAGTTTAAAACTTGCATTGTTTGTAATTTGTATTGAATGATTCTATCGTGATTGCAGGAGCCACAGACATCGTTCTCTCTACCTCTTAATGGCAATCCCAGCAATTCCATTGTCAATGTAAGTATCTCTGTTACATGCCCATCCATGCTCAATCAGCAGTCATTGTAGGAAGTCTCATTTTTATTTTCTTGTCATTTTCAAAAAGTGACAATTTTTTTTTTTTTTTTAATTTTAAATGTATTTATTTATTTATTTATCTTTTTTTTTGGGGGGGGGGTGGGGGTTCTAAGAAAGTTTAATCGTTTCATGCACATCGTAGCCCTCTAGCAGTGACATGCACTTCAGCTCCAAATTTGAGGCATTTTGTTTACAGTCTGTGCACATACAAATGTACACAGGCTGTTACTTGAATGATTAAATAAAGTAATTTGATATACAAACTGGAAATGCTCACTGCTCACCTCTCTTCCCACCTCCTTCCAAATATACCTTTTGCTAGTCCTTGTTGAACTTATCGATATAAAGTAGGCCATGGTTTTTCTACCTCCATTTTATTTAAACAAAAAGCCAAAAACTCGTACATAGTAACCGTTACACTTGAATGCACACTGGTACCAATGCCCTGACAATTGTCCTTGCATGTATAGCGCCCTCTTGAGGCCATGGCCAGAGCCAATTATGTCAAAGGTTGATTGTTCCATGTATTCCCATAAAATAATACTCGGCCTTGAAAATCTTTAATTTGTTCATATTGTATCTATATATACACACATGTATATATATATCAAACTGTATTCTGAATTAAAAATAGTTAATAAAACATCTTAATAACTCAGTCACACGGTTAAAATGATACATCATCTGCCTCTAGTCAACAGTGTCAGTAGAATATCGAGTCTGGGGTTCATAGTAAATCATATTTCTCCATTCTCACCTATTTGATGTAATATCACAAAGTCCATATAAGTCTCTGTTGTTGTTGAGATATAAGTCTCTGTTGTTGTTGAGATATAACATGTTTTAAGGTTAGGCTATGGCAGATCAAGATGGAGGGCTGTCTGTCTTAGCCCCCACTCAATGTCTGAAAAATATGAAGACAACAAAAACCATTGTCCATATTAAGGGCAATGGGTTGTAGAAAACACCCATCTCGTTTGAAACCCTACCCCTGATAATGATAATTCAATCATCTCCAGGACAAGGACCAGACTCTGTGCCTGGTCAGGATCACTCCTAAGCGTGATCTCTTCATCAATCATGAGCTGTCCCAACAGCAGGCCTTCATCTTCATCTACTTTGTCAGGCAGGTGCTTGCCAAGAGGAAACAGCGCCTTACCAAGATGATTGAGTGAGTTTTTTTATCTTGAAGAATCCCTTACATGAGAGAATTCTTTGAAGGTTGGGGGGGGGGGGGGGAATAAACCTCAAACGTGATGTCATGGTGCTCATTTCAGTTGTCAGTTTCTTTCTGCCACTTTTTCAATACAAATCACTGAATATTGAAATTTTGAAAACAAAATCAAGATTTATGAATGGGAATACTTGGTCTTTTTCCGTAGGATAAAAACTTAGCAGTTGTGGCCATGGGCAATAAAGGACCTTACCTCCAGCTCAGTCTTTTATCAATCGTGGCCATGACCCCCGGTCTTTTATTCTACAGTAAGAACACTGTGTGACCTGGAATAGACAAATTTTTTGTTTGTTTTTGTCCTTGGTGTCCATCATAGTTGCTGGATTTCTGAAATCGATTTACATAATTATTTTGATAATGTTCCATGCAGGGCTTGGGCACCTGACCATGCAAACATCATCCACCAGTTTGGCTACAACAATAAGACGCGGACAGGAGACGTCAAACCTGATGACTTGCTCAGGATCTATACTTCCATCTGTCAACTAGAGAACTTCAACGGCTCCTGGATGGGGGAGGCGGTTGTGGGGTACGCATCGAGGGCGCTAGAGATAGACGAAGACGAGATGTACAACAGCATTGTCAGTCAAGGCATTTAGAACTGATAGTCACCGTCACAGGTATGCAAAATGCACAAATATTGTTCCTTTGGTGAATGTCCCAAACAGCTGTCAATTTAAATTCCTTATTAACCAATCAGAATTGTTGAGCATGCGCACTGCACATTAAATATGCACATATTAATGGGGTGCCATAACCAGGCATTCTAATACATCAGACTTGTGTTCTGATGGCTGAGTCATCAGAATGTGGGTTCGAATCCTGGTCGCGACCATGGTACTTGTGTGTACTTGTGCCCTTGAGCAAGACACTTTACCGTACTTGCTTCTCTCCACCCAGGAGTAAAACTGAGTACCTGTGGGGGAAGAGGTGGTTGTTGTGTTTGATTATAGTCACAGTAGAGAACGGCAGTACACATCTGTATTGGATGTTTCTTAAAAATGAGATCACTTCCGTAAGAGCGAGTGCATCTTATTTTTAATCTGTCCTTGTGATGTGTGTACATATAGATCTGTCTCAGAAGGATGGATCATAAACGGATCTATATTATTTTTTTCCAAGATGGTTTTGGTGAGGAAAATCTGGCAAATGGAAAAACTACCAGACGTGAATTTGTTCAGCTTTATATGTGATTTTGGATTAATAGGAATTCCTACAGACTACCAAACAAATTGTTTGGGGGATTACTTATCCTAGTGCATTGTGGATTGTACATTAGCAAGAGTTCTTTAAACCAACACAGATACAGAGTCACACAATGTTTGCATAATACACGGTGTTAAAGGAATTTTATTGCATTTGTTAGTTACAGAAGCACACATGTGGTAGTAGCACACAAATAATAACATGTTGTATACATGTACATCATACTGGCATACATAATGTGTACATCACAATATTGCAAATACAATGTGTATTCAGATGGCAAGGTTTAAGGTGAATATTAAATACGTGCCGTCCTTGAAATAAATAGAATTTATAATATTTAAACAAAAAGTTATTTTATATTTAACAATGAAAAATTATTTAAATGCGAAGTGCCTTGTACATTAAAAATTAATATTTTATTCTAATAGGGATTGTCCAAAATTGACACCTGTACAGGACTACATTTATAGACCCCCCCCCTCCCATATTAGTACTTGTTAGCATGTCTATGATTTGGCCATCTCTACATTCTAAACCCAAGGTATGAAATCAACATGTTCAACGATGTACTCAACTGGTAACTGCATTCATCCAGTAGTACTCTCTGTACTACCTTCAAAATGGTGACAATTTTGGACCGCCCCTTATACATTTAGTATTATAAATGGAAAATAAATAAAAATCATTAAGTTGATTTACTTGATAAGTGAACAATATACTTAAATAGTTTAGGAATTTATTACTTTAATAATCTAGTACACGGTACCTACGACTTAACATCCCATCCAAAGGATGAAGCAATTATGGTTAAGTGACACAAGCACCGCAACCAGCCAGGCCTGGATTCAAACCCACATTCTGACAACACCAGAACTTGAGTCCGATGCACTAGACCGCTAAGCCATGACATAATTAATTCAAAAAATAAATTACCAAACATTTCAGAGATCTTTGACAAGTTGTAAGGTAGTTTTTAGGTATGAGGTATGGTAAAATAAACGCAACATGGCTTATTTGAGGGGAATGTTAGATATAACTTCCTCCATGCTATTAGAAGTTGACAAAGTACATACATCCCTCAGCTTTGCCACAGGAAGTGGCTTGTCAACTTACACAACCAGTGGGCGTACTATCACACATCCACCCTCGAACCATGATGTAATTGGGTCATTCCACCAGGTTGGGGCAAGCACTGTGACATGGTGTCCTTGTTACATAGGTAGATGTACCATTCATTATTCTTATTATGAGTGCACATTCTCATTTCTTCTTCAAATCAGAATGAAATCGATCACTGTGCCTTGAATAGAAAGTTACAATAGTGTTAATTAGGAGTCATAAATGATAATAAATGATATATTTACCTATGTAACAAGGGACACCTATCACAAAGCTTGCTCCAATCTGGTGGAATGGCCCAATTAGTACTACATCTAAAAAGTACTTGAATGGTAATAGTAGAATGAGAAACCCTGTAGAGTAAAATGCTTTCAAAATGCATTGCTCTGTGTTTTAAACTATTTCCCCAGTAATTTCATGAAGTTTTTTGTTAACTTTATTCTGAAAAATAGTGTTTTCCCTGAAGAATGGAAAACAAATAGTTTAAAATGACATTTCACAGCAGATATTTCAAAAGCATAGTTAAGCAGCAGTTAGGTTCCTCAGTGAGTTCATGACAAAGCTCACCATAAATTCATTTTTGGACATCATTTCTGTCAAACCATGCTTCTGAAGAATACTTTGTGAAATGTCTTTTTTTCAAGTATCTGTTTTCCTTTCTACAAGGGAAATAACAATTAATAAGACAAAAACAAATAATCTTGAAATTGCTGGTGATTTAGTCAAAAATACAGGCGATGCATATTTAACATTGGCAGTTAAAACCCTGAAAATACATTGAGAAGCAAAATATATTTTTGTTTAAGTCAACGAAAATAAATACTGAAATTGTAAAGTATTTTACTTAATTTTATCAGCCTACCTAATTAAAATTAAAGGGAAGGTACAACCTTGTTATTTGGATATTATTTACATTAATTTCAAGTTGTCAACCGTCTAGATTTTAAGAAATATGTCATAAAACTAATCTTTTAAAATGTCAACCCAATAAGGGCACTCAAATTTTGAGAAAACATTTTTATGAAAGTTCAGACAGGCATATTGGTACATTTACTGGTCACTTTATACTGTACCAAGTAAACCTTCTAGATTTATATTTGTGAAGTGATAATCCAGTAATAACTAATGTTGTACCTTCCCTTTAAAAGAACATATTTGCACATAATTATACAACATGAAAATACAAATCTACTGGCATAGCTTGCCATCACTGTGCAGTACTGTTGTTGTTTTTTTTATTTATTTTTTTATTTTTTTTTGTTCTGGTTTTTTATTTATTCTATTACTATTTATTAAAAATGTGTTGTGATTTAAAAAAATATATATATATATAAATAAATAAATAAATAAAAATACCTACAGTAAGCACAGTATTTGAAAAACACCCCACCCCAAGAAAGTGAATCATTGTTTTAATGAAAAAAATATAAACTATCACATCATTACATCTACTTTCACTACACCCATTTCCATATTAATAACTGTAATAGTTTTTGTTCAATCTTACAAAGATATTATCAAAATATAAAATAAACTAAATTGTGCGACTAAAGTGACTGTATGCATGGCTGGCCGTGCATAATAAATACATTGTTATGAATCAAAGCTATTTTAACTAGTTAACAATAAACTGAGTTATAAATAGTGGATTTAAATAATTAATTTGGTTTAATAAATAGAAATAAATAAATAGCTGTTAGTTATAAAATTGCAGATAGGAATTCATTTTGTATTGAATGATTATTTTTAATGAAGTAAAAAGATGTGGGTAGTGCACACACATACACATTATTTAGTGTTACAAATACACTTTACAATATGACATTTCAAAATGTTTTCAATGCTGGCTAATATAGCTTACAAAGGTTTGTGATTTATTCTTGTAACGTCACTTCCAGTGGTGTTTGCTTGTATTGACGTAGAACAGAACTCTGCAAAAGAAAAAGAATTAAACAGATTTTAAATTAAATAAGACTTAAAGGTTTGCATGGTGGAAAGTGATAGAGTAGGTTCATGGTAGCACCATGTAATAATCTATCTTGAGTTGTGTGGTTCTGAGAACCTGTGGGAAACTTGATATTTCAGTCAGTGTGCTCTGACCTTCTTCAGGAGAATTTAAATTGTTTCATGTACATCGTACACTTATCTAAGTATAACACAGTATGCCAATGGCATCACAAACACTGCTTCTACAATAGACCTCTTTGCAAATACCACAGTGTGCAAGCTGACTTACATATTTCATGCTGGTCTAGACAAAATACTGTAAAACTGACCTTACCTCCCCAGATATTGACTATCAATGTTACAACCACACTGAATAACAGTTACCCATGCTGTTTGTGTTCAGTTTAATAATGCAACTACATAGATCGTTCAATTACAATCTACACAGTAACATACAGGGAAATGTGAATGGTGATCAGCAGCAAGACTGAAATGCAACATGTGCATATATTTGCATCTATTACAACACATACAAAATTTGTTTGTTTTTAGCAGATTTCAATCTCATCCAAACCGACTTGTAAGAGCAACTGTAGTGTTTTGGGGGTTTTGTTGTTTTTTTTCTCAAAATAATCACTGATGTTACTTAAGCCTGTTTGTGGTTTATGTGGAAAGAATGTCGTATCCGACCGCCACTTTTTACGGTTTTTTTTAAAATTGTTTTGCAACCACTAACCAGTTAAAAAATTATTCCATCGATTTTTGCGGGTACAGAAAGCAAACCTATCTTTAAAATCCACTTTTATGATGGTTTTTGGACTTTATTTCCCTTATAAAAAAATTCTCCTCTTCAGAAAATAGAAGGATCCTATTATACATGTAGTTGCCACTGCGCATGTACAATGACCGTGTTGGTCACTTATGGGGGAGTTGACAAGATCAGACTGACATGACTGAGGGAGTCATCATATACCAAAAATGCCAGATTTTTCATGAAATAAATATCCTGGAATAATTTGAAGTATATGTCCATCATCCGTATGTTCTCCACCTTACTAGGTAGGTAAGATTACATTATTGGTTATATTTAATGAGAAAAAGTGGCGGTCGGATACGACATTCTACCCGTTTATACCTCTGTTTGTTATGTTTTATATACTAGGGACATTTTAGATGTAGTGCGCATTGCATAGTTCTGTCATTGACTTGAACTATATGTTACAAACTCTGCTATATTTAGCTTTGAATGTTATCTTGACATTTGTTTGATGTCAAATCTGCTTTTACTCTGAATCTATTTAAAAAAAAATTTACAACATGAGATTGATTAAGGGTCTTTATTACTGTCCTAATGGCATTATGGTTTTATGGCATAATGAATATTCACATACTTTATTCCTCCGGTGACATGCCAGATGTCTCATCCATCATGATAGGCTCTCGGCTTGGTCGCAGCTCACATGCTTCATAGAAACGGTTCCATTGTTCACCCACAGGGCAGCAGTAATTGAATATATCCGGTGTCATCCATACCTTGGCCATAATCTCCTTATTGCAGCAAACTTCCATGGAAGAATCGTAAGCTGTCTGTCCACAGCACCGACCGCCGGCTACACCGTCCGTGGTGGCGCTCCAAGCAACTGCAGTGCCGTTGTCGTCATATGTGATACCTTGGCAGCAGGTTGCATTCTGTGGGTTGTACAGAAGGCTGCCACAACACTGGTACTCGTCCGTCAAATTCTCTCTAGCTCTGATGATGGAGCATTCCTCTTCGGTTATGGAGTAAATTATGCCGTCCTGATGAGTGGTGGATTCATTTGAGGATACAGTGGTCATTCTTGTTGATGGACTTGCCTCGGATTGTCCCATGAACTTTGGAATCACAGTGCTGGCATCGTGACAGTACTCTGTGCTGAGATTGTACACTCTGTCACCACAGCAACCCTGTTGAAGATGGTCGTACGTGATTCCACCACACAGGGGCCTCAGAGTCGCAATTGTAGTGAGTAGGGTCCCCTCGCTCATTCTCGATGACTCGGTCTCAAGATCTGTACCAACTGATGAGGAGGCAGTTTCCTCACAATATTCAGTACTTCGGTTGAAGACTATTCCTCCACAGCATCCATGTGTGCCTGGATTGTACGCAGTGCCATCACATAGTCCGCCTACCAGTCCGTCCATGCATGACTCATTAACCAACCTGTACAGAATGCCATAACAGCACCCCTGAGTTTCAGAGTCAAAATCCAGACCAAAACACACTATCTCTGCCATTTCCGTTGCATCCCTTGGCATCATGCGCTCGACAGGAGCTGTCTGACTCTCAACATCAGTTGTCTGTTCAATGTCAAGTTCGATTGGATCTGTCGCATCTCTGGGCATCATGTGCTCGACAGGAGCTGTCTGACTCTCAACATCAGTTGTCTGTTCAATGTCAAGTTCGATTGGATCTGTCGCATCTCTGGGCATCATGTGCTCGACAGGAGCTGTCTGACTCTCAACATCAGTTGTCTGTTCAATGTCAAGTTCGATTGGATCTGTCGCATCTCTGGGCATCATGCGCTCGACAGGAGCTGTCTGACTCTCAACATCAGTTGTCTGTTCAATGTCAAGTTCGATTGGATCCATCGCATCTCTGGGCATCATGCGCTCGACAGGAGCTGTCTGACTCTCAACATCAGTTGTCTGTTCAATGTCAAGTTCCATTGGATCTGTCGCATCTCTGGTGACCCTCTCGGCATGCCCAGTCTGCCTGGCAAAGATCCTGTGAGTGGTGTCTTCAACACCTCTGGCTTGGACATCGCCTTCCACACATTCCTGCTGCTGCTTGTTGATGATGATCCCATTGCAGCAGTCATGCCATTTGGAGTGGCGTAAGAGTGAAACATTCCCACAGCAAATGAAACGGCGACCATCTAGGATATTGTCATTGCAGCATAGTGTATGTTCTTTGTAACCTTTCACCTGTTGAAAATCAGAAGAAAAATAAATGAATTTCGAACATAGAAACTTATATAATTATTGTATCCTTAATTGTTACAATGTAGATATTAATTTTTTTTTAAATAATGTAATCCAACAGGATTTTAAAAGTAAATGTCAGTGTGAAATCACTTTTATGCAAACATATTTTCCCCAAAGTTCATGATTTCTGCAAAGATACAAATTTTCTATCAGATTAAACGTACCTGAACTCGGCCTCCACAACATGTTTCCTTTGACGGATCCCTTACAACCTCTTGCCCGCAGCATTCACCCTCTACCACAAACTTGTGCAACAAACCCTGGCAACAAGTGTGCTGTGACTGGTCATAATTGTTGTCGTCTCCGCAACATGCCTGTCCACTGCTCCTCAAGAGGGCATAATGATTGCCCTCTGTGCCACAGCACTGACGCTCAGTAGGGTTAATTGCTTGGTTGCCACAGCACTGTAGCATCGGGGAATCCAAGTAGAGAGTTTCTTCACAGCAGAGTGGTTGGGGTTGAGCTGACGGATTGTAGGCCACTTTTCCACAACAATGTGTTCCGTTTTCTTCCTTGGAATACCTGTCAATAGGGACAAAGACAAAATTCAAAATTTAGAAAATTAATTTCATGTGGTTTTTTTATACTACTTCTGAGTTGTCATTTAGTCGAGTACCATGATACTTTTGTACACAAAATACTCTGAATTTGGACTAATTCATGTTGTGCTTAACATGGTAGCTGTGGGCCACGGTTTGCTACAACTGATTACTATGTCTGGGAAATGGTCTTGGGCACTAGGTCAGATTTGTAAATTTGTGTTTTAGCACACCTAGCTTATATTGTAACAACATTAGATTATACAGATTTCCTGCCATAATACCTCTCTTCTAGAAAGGCTTAAATCTGACAGTTTTAATCCAAAAGGTTGGAATTCAAACTGGATTTTGAGTTGAGCATGCATACGTGTACATGTGCATCCACTGGTACATGGCATGTAATGAATGCGAAAAACTTGAATTGAGTAATCTTCAAACTCACATGAATCCCTGACAGCAAGTTTTGGTGTCATCCATGATGTTTCTGCCACAGCACACCCCGTCCGCAACACTGTACCGGATGCCGTCACAAACAGTCTCCTGTGGGCTGTGGACCGTACCATCAGTGCACAGTGTGCGTCCACTCTCGGTCGAGTGAAGCCTGTCATTACAGCATATGTGTGAGTTGTCCAGTGGGTCAAATGGTCTGCTTCCACAACACTCCATGTCTAAAACAAATATAAAATGTTAGTTTTTGTTTGTGTTTTTGCACACTTGTGGGAAAAATTATTTCTTGTTATTTCTGCATTTTTTGTTGTTTCTGCATGTCTGCATTTTTTATTTTTTTTGTTGCAGCCAAATTGCAGCCAAAATTGCTGGATCGATTGGAATTCTGCCGTGCTGTGTTTTAAATGACTTTTTCACACATGGGTATGAATGTATGTTCCATTTGTGCGGCCTTTCTTAGCCACCAACATTTGTGTATGGGAATGTATCACTTAAAAAAAGAAAAGATTATGAAAGTAAAAATTTTTAAAATGCGTCACTGCACCGATTTTGAAGTTGACCTATGACCAGAAACCAGAGGCTGGTTTCTGGTCTCCAAACGCGTCATCTCAGACCTGCAAGTCTGCATTTTTAGTTTTTTTTTTTTTTTTTGGCTATCTCCAATTGCAGCCAAAATTGCTGGATCGATTGGAATTCTGCCGTGCTGTTTTCAATGACTTTTTCACATATGGGTATGAATGTATGTTCGATTTGTGGGCCTTTTTTTAGCCACCATCATTTGTGTATGGAAATGTATCACGCAAAGTAAAAAATTTTTAAAAGTCGACCTATGACCAGAAACCGGAAACTGTTTTGTTTATTTTTGGGCCTAAGACTGAAACAATACAAATATGAATACAGAAGCAGCTACCTTGTCCATTTGTTGCAAAGAGTCTCCCATTACAACAGATTTGCATATCTGGATTGAAGCCTCCTTGGTTTCTACAGCATCTTCCACTGCCGATGGCCGTACCAGGTGTCTCGTAAACCTGACCATTGCAACATGTCTGACCTGGACCGATAAGCCTGTCAACGCAGCACTCATTATCCTGAGGGTTGTAGGGAATCCAGAGACTGTGATCTGCGTCCGTGCCACAGAGGTCGGGGAAGCTATCGACCTCACACTGAGGTCGGACGATGCTGTTTCTGTCACACGTACTGATGTTGGCATTGTAGGCGACGTTTCTACACAATCTTGAAAGGTTTACAATAGAAATAACACATTATGATGGGATTTTTTTCTTTTTTTTCTTTTAATCACATTGGATTTTAATGGAATGTGTGATTAACTTTCTCACACGCTTCTAAAATTCTTGGATTTCATCCTAGCCCAAAAAGTGGTTTGACATGTTTATTAAAGGGAAACACTTCAGTCACATGGTATGGGTACTCCACAAATCTGAGGAGTGACAGAAGACACACAAAGTATGATTTCTTTCTTACATGTCGGTTCCATGTTTTTCACATCAGGGTTAAATATCGGTTCAAAAATGCACTATGGACATTTTAACCTCATGAAAAGTGGCCTTTTGTGATATCGTGGATGAGAAATTTTATGATACCCTGGATGAGCATTTTTGAAGGAGGAAGAGATAAAACAAGCAGAACTTTGTTAGTTATCTGGTGTAGAGTGTCTGACAATTTGTTCATTTCTTTTTAGCCTTTTGAATTTGTTAAGGGTCACATTTGTCCCATGTTGAGTATAGTAATTTTTTAAATTTCTGTACCTGTTAGGAACTTTTTACATTTTAGCTTATTGGTTAAGTGCCTAGGAGCATGTCTTCATGTATTGGGTGCTATATACAAGTAAATGCTTTTTAGTATTATTATTATTATAAGAGTGTGTATTGAAACACCCTGCTCCTAAAACTATCCTTACCTTGCGACATCTCGGGGTATATTTTCAACTCGGTTACCAAAGCAACACTGAAGACTCGGTGCGTACACATAGATCCCGCTACCGCAGCATTCTCGGGGGTTCCCGTACTGATCATTGATGTAATAGATTCGGCCACCGCAACAGAGTTCCGAAGTAGGGTTGTAGATCCGGCGACCACAAACCTTTTCACCAGGCCTTCGTGACCAAAGATCGCCACGGGTGGTACAAATCTGAAATTAAACCAAAATGATTCAACATGGAAGATAACTTTTAATGTGGGAAAGTGTACGCTTGTTCATGGTTTATTGGTGAGCATGCATGCAGATTGCAGGTGTACTTTTATTGTATCCGCTTAAATTTTTCAATTTAACTGCATATTTGATTTAATTTGTTCAAGAGGAAATTTCTGCTTTGGAATGACAACAGACTTCTATTTAAGTGTGATTTTTTTATTTATTTTTTTTTATTTTAATTTTTTTTGTGGGTTCTTAAACTTTCACAGGTAGCTTTTTTTCTCAGAGAGTAATGGATTATTTCCCCTTGGGTAAATCTGTAAAGCAATGTGAGATGTGTTTTCAAAGATAAATTGTTATACATATGTATAATGAAACATTTTCAAAAAGTCTACAACTAAACAGAAAAAAAACTTACTTGAGTTTCGTTGTTGTAAGTTTCTGGGATGCTGCCGCGCTGTGGTCTCCCAGTCCGTATATCAACTGGTCTGCAGATTGCATTGTGATCAGCCTGCTGCTTGTTGATTGGCTGGTGTCTGGCCATATCACACAACTGGTTCTCCTGGAGCAGTGATTGGCCGCAACATCTCTCACCGGCGCCCAGCTCAGGGTAGACAACAACTGAGGGAATGATTTATAGAGGGTGTTTAAATTAGCTTTGTGGGCTTGTGAGCCAGGGATGCAAGGATTTTGTATTAGCATTTGGCCTTTTGCCGCCACTCCTGTGTTTTCCCTATTTTTGAAAATTGACGGTAAATAGTAGAAAACACGGGTGATACATCTAAACAAAATCTTTAATACATGTATGTATTTCATCAAATAAACCAAAAGGGGAACTGACTAGGAACATAAATACATTTTTGGAGTGATAAAAAAAAATGACCCTTTACGGGACTTGAACTTGCGACCTCCAAATTGCAGTACCAGTGCTTTACCATCTAAACTATCCATCCCTATGTTGGCGGTATATTTATTGACAGAAATTCTAGATCCTGATGAGTTTATTTGTTGTTGTAAAGTACTTAAACAATTTCTATTGTCCATGTTTAACCAATTAGAGAGTGAATGTTCGCTGATAGATATTTATTGATGCTAAAGTGAGTCTATGATGCTATTAAGTGAGTTTGGTAGAAATGGTCACTTTATTAGCACAATAATGGGTTTTATGGATTCTGGAGTACAATTTGTGAGACAATTGAAATCATTCATATGTCCTGATTCATACCATCTCTTCTGCCTGCACAACACGTCTCGTTCTCAGGGTGAAAGACATCAGCTGTCGTTACATGTAGTCCGTTTGAGTAGCAGCATGTGAGGCCCACACCGGTAAAGCGGCGGCTAACCGTGTGGCAGCAGGTTTCTGTGAGCGGGTCATAGCTGATGTTTCCACAACACTGGAGGGATGGCGTGGTGCGTTCCACTCGGATGTTGTCACAGCAAAGCTCAGTGGTTGTGTTGTAGAGCTCTGTCAGAGAATAATAAAAGTATACTTGCTGACCATGTACATGTGGAATTAGATTGTCAGGGATGATGCTACTATGGTTTAAAAATGACTGGTATAAAAATGGTGCCGTGCGTTTACGAGAAAGTGGACCTTTTTTTTACAAAGTGGAACTAAAAATTAGCAGGAATAAATATTGCTACTTTTTCATTCATATTTTGGGGGAAAATCTCCTAAAATGCATATGATTATGCATGCCAAGGAGAACGTGCTTAGCATTACTTGTCACCAAATAAGATAAGTTTGGCGAATGGTATATTCTGTCCATCTTCTATGGACCAGGGTTTTCAGTCCCTTCAGGGTTTTTTCCCTCACATTTGTAAAACATAAAATGTCTTGCTAGTCTTCTTCCTCAAAGCTGAGGACGGTGATAATCACTGATCAGGTTACCCAGGATAAATAAGAAATAAATAAATAAATACTCCATCACACACTTCAAAAGCATAGAAAAATGATTCTTACCAGCCCCACAGCATTCCGTATTAGGCTGTCTCTCAAGCAGGTTTCCATGGCAACATACATGGTCAGTCTTCAGGTACGAGTTGCTTTTACAGCAGGCGTGTACTCCATCAATATCAGGGATTGGCTGTATGCTACCCCAGCAGCAAGAATGTGATGTTTTGCTGTAGGGATGACGTCGGCAGCAGCTACCATGACCTGATTAAAAAATGTTGTTGAAAAATGAAAATCAGTTAAAATAATAATAATAATAATAATGTGTGGATTTATATAGCGCACGTATCCACCAACTAAGTGGTGCTCAAGGCGCATTATATTATTATCCCTGCTCATAAGGCTCATAAATCATTCCTGAAACCATCTCAGCTCCCTGGGGAGTATACAGCTCAATTGCTGCCATTTCTAGCGCATATAGAGCAAACCAACTCTGCCTTCACAGGTACCCATTTAACCCCTGGGTGGAGAGAAGCAATTATGATTAAGTGTCTTGCTCAAGGACACAAGTGTCACGGCCGTGATTCGAACCCACATTATGTTGCTAACACCAAAACTTGAATCCGGTAAGCTAGACCGCTCGGCCACGACACCCCATAAATACAGCATATAGCCGGAAATTTCATGTCTGATTAAAGAGATTATAATGTACATGTAATTGAATCATTTCTACTCGAACTCTAGCGGTTGGTTTTATTCGGAAGCAGCACTGCATAGCCAAGGTAATGATATGTTTCATGAGGCTGGGGATACCAATGCCATCAAAGTCCAAAGAGTGGGTGGCTGTGCTGCTGCACGGTGATGGTATATGATGGATTGAGGAAGGTACACCAAGGAAGAAAGAAGTAACCTGTATTGTGTCCAAACATCTAGTTTCTTGTTTGTGGGGATGTGGAGATTCTGTAAATCTTCCAAAACCGAGCATCCAGGAGGTTCAGGAGGCTTTTTCCTCTAGACCAAAAGGAGACCCAGGCCCGCTACCAATATTTCAGGATTTTTTTACTTTTGTCAAATCACATTTACAGACATTTTACCAATGGTGTATATTCTCTTCAAATCATATTTTAGAAGAAATATACATCCTTTGTTTGGTCTTGACCTTTACTTACCGATTTCGGAAACTGTTTTTGCTCCGAATCCACAGCACACCTCATTAGCAGAGTTGTAGGGGTTCCCATCACAGCATTCTGTCCGTCCGTTGGTGAGTGGACTCACTGTTCCCATGCAGCATACCTGTGAGCGAGGGTCAAAGGTTGTTTGACCACAGCACTCATTGTAGGAAGTTTTATCATTCAAAGCCTGGTGAAACAGAATGGAAATAGATGATAAATCTCAAAAAGAATTTCAGATGGTTACATAAATTCCACTAATTACTAGAAATCAAGTCCTGTATACAGGTCATAAATTCTGTAATCATGTCTTCGAACCCATATATATAAACTAGTGGTACCTTAGACAAAAGGTACATGTAGATGTTCTCAAGTTTACCTAAAATCATACTTATTGAAGTTGGTGATGTAGCAAACATCTCCCTGAATGAGAGGCTCTTTCTTTGTTTTGTAGAAGATGACTATCTTTCTCCAATCACCTTTACCAACAACAATCCTGACAATCGTATGCCAATGCTAGAATTAAAATGATCTAAAATACCACATCATGAGATAGGATTGAATTAACCATACCCCATTACAGCATTGCTTCTCTGTGGTGTTGATAGCAGTCAAGCCACAGCACTTAAAGTATCTGTCTATCACAGCATCCTCCCCGATGTAATGGACCTCGCTGTCCTGGCTCGGCTGATTCCTTTCACAGCAGATTTCAGTCTCTGGATTGAAGATCTTCTGCAAGCCGCAACACTGGCCCAGCCCTTCCCGCGCGGTGTATTGTGTCCCATCGTAGCAGCAAGTCTGGTGTGTTGTGTCCATCACAGTATGTCCACAGCATGCTGAGTCTGTCAAGAGAAAAACAAACACATACATACATGTGTAAAATTGGGGTACCCCAGATTAGGTGGGCAGGGTGGGACTGAATTGTGGTGACTGAAACAAGTTTTCCTTTTCTGTAGAACAATTTACATGAACCATGTTCAGTATTGCATTTGTTTTGTCCATTTAGTTGCACTGGCACTAAGTGAATCTATTGGAAACTTTATACCGCCCTACTTCCCCCCCCCCCTTTCTCCAACATTTATTACCATGTTTGTACAGGTGTCCTGCCAATGTTTAAATTTCTTCCTTTATCCTTTTGATTGTTGGTGCATTTCTAGGTACATGTACATCTGTCGTTCCATGCAGCAAAACTACACCAACGCACCATTGTGGAGATTCAGGCAAATGACCATCGACATCAAGCAGGATCATTTTTTAAAGGTGCAACATTAATTTTGTACACGCCTTTCTTAATAATTATGCATGTACATGTATGCAAGAAACTTAATGAAAATAAGGGTATGAGCATTATTTGTGTTTGAACATGCTTTATACAATGAAAGGCAAAGGCCCATCTTCCTATATGTGCTTTGATTGATTTACGCATAAAATTATGAATGAGCAGGGTTTTTAAGGAAATATAGGAAAGCAGAATTTTTTTTAGAAATATATAAAAATTAAAATACCCAATTTTAAACTCTGAAATTGTCTTGCATTGTGTTGAGGTCCGTGATAACATAATTATTGTCAGGAGATATTACCACAAAAAATTCCCTTTTTAAAAGATTCTTTATCTAAAGAAAGCACAGGTTTTTTTGGGGTCACCTTACCTGCAGTTTTGTTTTCCAGTGTTCCCATACAACAAATCTGCTTGTCGGTATCGTAAACATGTTGTTCTCTTCTAGAAACACAACACTGTAGAGTGGGGGAGGTAGCGTGGTCTAAGATCTGATCATTGCAGCAGGTTTGACTGGCTGAATTGTAAAGTGACTGTCCACCTGTTAAATAAGATAATTGATTACTTAGTGGATCAGGGCACAATTCCATAGGACTGCTTTATAAGTAGAAAATATTCCTTAGCAACTTCATCTGCAAAGCCACTTCATCTGCAATAAGCAGTATACATTAACTTGGCAATTTTGCAGGTAACCTTTTTGTTCAGGGGAATCGGACAAAGATGGCGACAGTGCAATAAAGGTCTGTATAGACCTTCTTTGTCAGGCTCCTAGTAAGAAGGTACAATTATAGCGCTGATTCCCAATGTACATGTAAGGGGCTAGCCTATTTTCCCTACCAGCCACAGTATGGTCTAGAAGATTTGTAAGGAAACAAACATTTTGAGAAATTATGAATTTTACAATTAGTGCAAACATTTTTATTCATACGTGCCGATTAATAAATGTGCCCAGATCTTACAAAATGATTCTTGAGGAATTTTGTTCACTTTTTGATGTTGTTCAGCTCAGTTAAACAAGCTCATTCTCATCTTCAATTTGTTACCAAACATATGTCATTTTTTTTGTGAATTAAGACTTTTTTTGGAAATAAAGTGACAATTCGTATTGATTTGCATTGATTGTGCAAAGTCATGTTTGAGGGCCCATTATGCTGTGGCTGCTTCAGACTCATTTTGTAAGATAAGACCCCTAATTATTTGTTAATTAGCCCCTCCCCTCCCCAATTGAAAAGGGGGTGGTGGGCATGGGCAGCCCTCTCCCCCATTTGTCATACAAGCCATCTTTGATTTTATTAATCATATTGATTTGTGTTTCATCATTATTGAGGGATTATTTTATCTTATGTATAATCTGTCAAGTTAATACATCCATATTGATATTTTGATACTTTCTGCATTTTGAATAAAATGTGAAACAAAAAGTATAGGACATTAAAATTTGGAATAAAGTTGGCTTCAAACTAGAGAACTAGTTGTCTGTTTCTTTCTTTTTTATGACAGTCGCATTTGATTGATTGCCTTATTTTTGAAGAAAAATGTATTTCAATTCAGTTTGTGTGACGTGATTGTTCCCATGTCTAACATAGGACGGTGGAATTATGGTATTAGATACTTGCCCCCTTTTTCAAAACTTATAAAACCAAATTCGATAAAACTTTAACAGAAACCTAAAATTGGGCATCATATCGCCGCCAAAATAACCATGGACATCTGATAATTTTCATCAATTGTAATCTGCAACTGTAGTGTATGGAAATTTTCGAGTTTGAATGTATGTTCCAGGGGGCGGAGCCAGGGTCTCGAAAAGGGTGAAAATGGCAAAATGATTGGGGGTATAAAAAGCTGGTAAATTTACCTGAGGGAACATACCCCACCGCCCATTTATACAGTGTCCAAACTCCATCTCGGTGACATACAAATGTGCACAAATATTAAGTACAAAATAATGTACTTTTAGAACAATATAAAATAAAGAACATTTTGGGTTGGTCACCTCGGGGTATGAGTGAAGATTAATGGTCCAGCCATTCATTATACTTACAGCAGGATAGAGGTTGGATGTCGGCTCGAATTGAGTGGACCACACCACCGCAGCACACCTCCTCTCTTGGGTTGAATTCAATTCTTATATCTGACGAATGACACCAGAAGGAGGCTGAACACGCACCTGAAAGAAATAGAGCATTGGCACCTGTTATATATTCATAGCTTTACTTGATTTGGGGCTTTAAATAATCCAGTCTGCTAAATGATACTGTAATTATACATTCTGTGTGGTTTTTATATAGTGGGGTCTCCATCAAAACATTTATTTGTAACATTTTTTAAAAACAATTAACAAAAAAAAAATTATTATATATTTATTTTTTTGTTTGTTTATTGTTTATTCACGTTGTTTTGTTATTTTATTTATGCTTTTAAATATTTATATATTTATTTATTTCATTTGTATTTGTTCGTTTATTCTTTATTTATTGATTGATTATTTACTTATTGTTTTATAACGAATTACCAAATGTAATAAAAGGTGCTGGTGATATATAAAGACATCAAGTATTTAGTTATCTGTAGTATCTATATTAAGTTCTTTTTCCTATTTTTCATATAGTATTGTATTACTTTATATCTCCTGGGCGCCTAGGAAGAATACCGGAAGGTAAATGGCCTACCCAGGTTAAATATTTTGAAATAAATAAATAAATAAATAAATAATTTGTATATATAATTCATTTACATTTTCATTTAGCAAGTAATAATGTAAATGTACTTATTGATCCCGTTTATTTGTCCTAACTAGGAAGTTGATTTTCAGCTCAGCATTACCACACACAGTATGATTTCCGCATAGGAAATCTTAAGTGAAATGTGGTCTATCTGGTTTTGTGGTTTCTGTCCGAGTGTACGTTCTCTTTCGTCATTGTACCAGCCACTGACTGTTGGTGATGATGCAATGACATTTGGGGTCTGGGTTAAGTTTCTCTTGCAACGAAAGTCTACAGATACCCAAATCTCATTGCATCATCACCAATTGTGCTTTGCATTTTCAGATAATTATTATACCTTGCCTATATAAAAATTAAAAAAAATAAAAATAAATAAAGTATTGTTTTCACAACTAATATGGGTGCATATACGCGGTTTGCTTGTAATCCAGGAAATTTAAAATAACGACTTTAAAGGGAAGACGGTACAACACTGATTTTTGTAAATAAACGTTTATTTCAACCCTTTATTTTCCGAAACAGTTATATCATAAATCTAACCTTTGAAAGTTTCATCACAAGAGGCACTCATGTTTTTGATAAAACGTCGAAAAACTACAACATGTTTTTTTTCTTCCTGTTTTATGTTTAAGGCCAAAAAATAGTCTCCGGTTTCTGGTCTCTGTGCGTGCCGCCTCAGAGCCGCGCATCAGCATTTTTATTTTATTTTTTTTATATTTTATTTTATTTATTTTTTTGCTATGAAACGATGTCCAATTGCAGCCAAAATTGCTAGATCGATTGGAATTTTGCCGTGCTGTGTTTTAAACGACTTTTTTCACATAGGGGTATGAACGTTTGCCTGATTTTCGATGGCTCTCTTAGCCACCATACTTTGTGTATGGGAATGTTTGTCTGGTTCCAATAACCACGTATACAATCACGTACCCCGGTATTTCAGTGGTTGGCAAAAAAAATAATTAATTAATTAATTTGGGGGTGTAAGAAATATACCGTTCGGCACCTTTTTTGTGAATTCAAAATAAAAAGTATGTTTTCTGTAAGAAACAAGAAAGGAAAAAATCAATTGCGCGCCTTTCTCTCGAAGGGGGACAATTGCGGTTATCGTAATAACCAATAAAAGTTACTACATTTTATCTCTCTTCCCTCAAGATTCTTGAGCAATGTTTTTTCGTTACGAATTCGTTACAAACAATAAACTGTTCTGACATAGTGGGCTTTCATGGATAACTTTTTAAGACAATTAATGTTAAGAAGCTTACCATGTTTTAGTAACATCATAACTAGTATGTAGTAGACTGCTGCAAAGCCGGGCCGCAGACGGGTAGTCACGCCAGAAAGCTGGCTGCCTGACGGCGTCATTTTACTAAAATCTCGTCAAAAATATTTGACGTCTGCAACTCAGAAGTATTTATTTGTATAAAGCTTAACAAATAACACTGTCGCGAATCTTTATGTCTTCGGTGTATTCCTTTGTTATTCGACGGAATCAGATAAATATCGGTACAGATATATTTTCGTTTGATAACCTGTTGGTCTGGTAGGACCATTTTATAACCGATGAGCTGCCACACTTTTACCGCATTGAGCATTTTATTTTGGCGATAATGACGCGATATTTGTGCTATTTCATTGAGTTCGGGGGTTTCCTTTTTTTTCGGACCCTTTCTCGTAACACTCACTTGCTGGTGCATCTTCTTTTTTGCAGAGTAATTTGGTTAGCGGATAAGGTTACCAAGTTCACATCGAAATAATGCAGTCTTCATTAAGTACATCCAATACTCGTATCAATTATTGTGTAACACTCTGACGTTATGCCAGTCTGAACAAATTCATTGCAGTTTCGATGCGCCGTTGAACTACCTAACACGCATGTGCCGGGTGTAATTATAATAATCGGATGCGACCATCTGGCCGATGAGGGTTGTAGCGCCTCGTGTCATGCAGCTATTTTTAGAACGACTTTCCCCGACCGATTTCAATTTCTGTTTGTTTTGTCTGTTCACAGCGAAAAGGTTTCACTCTTATTGTTATGGGAGGGTCTGGGATGCGTAAATTAAGTCATGCAAAACGTGTATGACATCTATTTTATTACAGTCAATGTCTATGGGTATCAACATTAACATTATGATCACGCAAGAATATTTACGAATTAATTAAAGTGGAAGACAAATTAGGCGTATTATTATTTGAATATGGATATAAAGCTTTGTATAAAAAATGTCAGTGACCTTTCCGTTTTCGCCTTCTGTACTGAAAAGTATTGTTCCTGGTTTCGTAAAATTTCATGTAGGCCGCTACGAAACCAATGCAAGTAAATATTTCTTTTCTTAATATATGTTTGTATGTGGCAATTAAAATAATTATCTCTGCGACGTGTCTGTCTTGATGTTATTCGGAAATAAATTAGAAAGGATCTGTCTCGAGTAGTCCCGCCTGCAGGCGACCTAGTAGTACATGTAGTACAGATCTAGTAAAATAATATATCTGCTGGTTTGTTTTGTATACATTTATTGGACTGTATCAATTCATTATTGACTGCATAGTGATAATGTTTAATGATTCTTTATGAGAATCATCATCATGAATAATGATCCGTTTTGCCTTTCATTAAGGGGAAGGTACAACTTCAATTGTGTAGACTTTAGATTAATATACGGATGTGTTTGTTAATCGATGGGATCAATGGGTCCTCAGTTGTCGGTTAATGTTTGCCACTGTCTTCAGCTGAGAATTTGCTTAAAGCTTAAAGCTGCCATGTCTTTCTTCCCCTACTCGAGAGTTGATTACGGGCGGGGATTATGGGAGGGGCTGGGCTTCTGCCGTTTCCCCAGAAAGGTGCTAACGAGGTCATCAAGTCGGTTCGCCCGGAGTATTGAATTCGAATACCTTGTCTGACCCTTATACCAAGGGTTTACACAGAAATAAGATGTATTCAACATACAAAAATAATTGTTTACTAAGATGGAAGCACTTGAGACAAAAGCATTTCTCAAGAAGATTGATTCATGTACCAAAGTCAGCGTTTAGATAAGTCATTATATCTGGTTATATCCAATGTTGTACATTCCTTTTAAAGGGAACGTATATGTTGGCAACGTAAATAAATTAGTTCTTATGATAATTAGTTTACATACAATTAGTCTAATAATTTACCAATCCCAATTCTTGACTGAATGAAAATCTTACGGCGAAAACTTTCACAGGTTTCCACTGTATAAAACAAGGTGTTGAAACGAGGTGTTGATGTTGTATATACGAAAACACGGTTGTGTGTTAATGGATGTTTTATATTTAGACACGTTAATAATATAGACACAAATAATGAACACCGTACAAAAACACGTTTATTTGCAAAAAAAAGTGTTTATAAATTAACTCAAAGACGTGTTCATAATGAACGTTGTTATATCCAATTGGTTCAAAGACGTGCTCACTCGTAGTAGTTCTGCAGACATTTTGCCATAATGTTGAACCTTAAATTTATAAAATCTGATTTATTGTCTCAACAGAAATTGTACACAACTTGATTTGTTTACAATTGAATTTAGGCCTATAACCTATGTGCATCACTTGTGACAAAATTTACTGCCATATTTTCATATAATATTATTTGAAATACGAAAGGAAGGAACGAGGCGGAAATAAATATTCGAAAGCGAAATTGGAACTTTTCATTTGTCTGGACAAACCTTTTTGATTTCTTCGACAATCCCCTATAGACAACCTTTTATTAAACATGTTACAATTGTGATTAAATCTGGTCATTTGCATAATACAACTATAAATAACATTTGTTTACAATGTACAGTAAGTATAATAAGGGACGGTACAACTGTGGTATGTCGGCGAACCTGCTACTAGCCTATATATATATGTATATAATTATACTTACACTGACAAATCTGGGGTGTTCAAACCTACAGTATACAATTTGGCAACTTGCCTGATATGAACACCACTAAAGATTAATGTTAATACCAATTGTGTCATTTTCAGGGTTATGAAATAAGAACTTTTGTACATGACACATTTTGAACCACTGTATTTCTATATTGATATCACTTATCTACTCTTTTATTGCTAATTTGTGAGTATTTGCAAACCTTTTTTGGCACTTGTTGGTCTATACGTTATTGATAATTTGCGTATTCATGAGCAATTCAGTGATGTCACATGCAGGGGGATCACGAGATACAACATCGTGGTGGATTCGTGCATAATGGTTGGTAGAATTCCTCATCTTTTCAAACGTCAGTTCTCTTAAAATGGGTATGTTTGGTTACTCATCAGTAAACTTTATTGACGTAACCACTGTGTTCTTGAGCAAGGTGTGGAGTTTTGATAGTGATGTGCACTAATGCCCCAGTCACATTTGCCAAGGCGGCCGTAGGGTCTATAATATCTACGGCCAGTAGCAATTATCGGGCCGCCGCAGCATTCCCACGGTGTCATACACGGTGTCTCAACAGAAATTGTACACAACTTGATTTGTTTACAATTGAATTTAGGCCTATAACCTATGTGCATCACTTGTGACAAAATTTACTGCCATATTTTCATATAATATTATTTGAAATACGAAAGGAAGGAACGAGGCGGATATAAATATTCGAAAGCGAAATTGGAACTTTTCATTTGTCTGGACAAACCTTTTTGATTTCTTCGACAATCCCCTATAGACAACCTTTTATTAAACATGTTACAATTGTGATTAAATCTGGTCATTTGCATAATACAACTATAAATAACATTTGTTTACAATGTACAGTAAGTATAATAAGGGACGGTACAACTGTGGTATGTCGGCGAACCTGCTACTAGCCTATATATATATATATATATATATATATATATATATATATATATATATATATATATATATATATATATATAATTATATATATATAATTATATATATATAATTATATATATATAATTATATATATATAATTATATATATATAATTATATATATATATATATATAATTATATATATAATTATATATATATATATATATATATAATATATATATATATAATTATATATATATATAATTATATATATATATATATATATATATATATATATATATATATATATATATAATATTATACTTACACTGACAAATCTGGGGTGTTCAAACCTACAGTATACAATTTGACAACTTGCCTGATATGAACACCACTAAAGATTAATGTTAATACCAATTGTGTCATCTTCAGGGTTATGAAATAAGAACTTTTGTACATGAAACATTTTGAACCACTGTATTTCTATATTGACTTCACTGATCTACTCTTTTATTGCTAATTTGTGAGTATTTGCAAACCTTTTTTGGCACTTGTTGGTCTATACGTTATTGATAATTTGCGTATTCATGAGCAATTCAGTGATGTCACATGCAGGGGGATCACGAGATACAACATCGTGGTGGATTCGTGCATAATGGTTGGTAGAATTCCTCATCTTTTCAAACGTCAGTTCTCTTAAAATGGGTGTGTTTGGTTACTCATCAGTAAACTTTATTGACGTAACCACTGTGTTCTTGAGCAAGGTGTGGAGTTTTGAAAAATATTAATGTAGTGATGTGCACTTAGTATTATAATTATTCACACTTCAAGCGCAAGCCGCTTGCATACACAAGCCGTGTGCGTGAGTTTCTATTATTTTGCTAAGTAAGACTAATTGCGGTGACACCATGTGAAATGCTCAATTGAGTAGTAATTAGTTCTGAAAAGAACTGGAGGTACAACTCGACGTTTCGATCAGTATGCTCTGATCGTCCTCACGAGAAGCTACACGTTTTACCTATTATTTTGCTCTCGAATGACAACTAATAATAAAAAAGGAAGAAAGATTGTAGTTGATGGATTAAGAAAGCAGTCAGAAATTGAGGAGCAACTAGTGAGGAACTGTTTCCTATTTCCTAATAAATCCAATAACTTATATATCGTTTAACTGTTGTCATGTAATTCATTCTTTGACTCAACCACAAATATGAACCCTTACACTTCTCACGAAGACCATCCACGAACAGCGATTCTATATTAACAGTTTTAACCAGTATGCTCAATCTTCACTTTACATCGAAATTATTAAAGCCTTACACAGTTTGTTTCAGTTGTCCAGAAGCATGGATTTTTGCTAAAATAATATATCTATACAAAGTTGCTTTTCATAGGCCCTTTAACAGTATTGGCTGGCTGCTTTATTTGAATCAAGATATGCATTAAAAAAAAAACCCTGTGAAAGTGTCAACTCGGTCGTAAGAAAAGTGTAAAAAACCTTCTTTTACAGAAATGTTTTCTGGTTGTAAAGGTACCGGTACCAATCAACCTGAGATATTATTCCATCTGAAGTGGTCTCATTATAACAGAGAAAACACAAAAACATATGCGTGAAAATGACTTGAGGTCGAAAACTTACGGTATGAGTTTTAATAATAATTAACTCATTAAATTGTGAAGTTCAGCTGAACATTTCACAGGTCAACTTCTTAACATAATTTTTTATCTTCATCGAGAACAGTTGGCAGAGAAGGGGTTAGGGAGGGACTTCGGGGACGAATTCCCCCTCCTCCCTCCTCCCTTCTCCCTCCTCCCTCCTCCCTCCTCCCTCCTGTAGCCCCTGTAGCCCCTCCTATTCCCCATTAGCCCCTTCTTATTACTGTTCAAATCGTGCTTGAATTAAATCTACCCCCACTAACCCCAAACCCACCCACCTCTGGTTGTGTGAATTTGGAGAGTTTAAATATTTGGGAAAACTGCAAAATGGATCACTCATTTCAGATAAACCACCCTCTAAATTCGATTTTTGTATCCGCCTTCCATATATGCTGACTTACTATTCAAGTGTAATTTCCCATAAAAAGAAAGTGCATAATCATTATGGCTGTTGTTTTGATGGTTTGTGGCTGACTGGATGCAGCGGATTTTAAGAAAAGTATAATGCCATGTGACCGTCCAAAGACCTTGAAAGAGCTGTTTTTTCCCTGGATGAAAGCGGCCTATACTTAACTGCGGTGAGTACGAGCGAAGGATCCTGTTTGCCAAATTATAGACACACATTTCGCTTTCTAAACATGGACAGCAAATGTATTCCTGCAATAGTATCCGACATTGGGACAAGCACGTGGAAGGAAGAGTGCTCATCAGTTGTCATATTCATAAAACTATTAGTTATAGCAACCTTATAATTTCACAATGACACATACTGTTCGGATGAACTCAGAGGGTCCAATAATATGGAACTGCAAATCACTACTGAGCTACAGTATCACCATGAGCTTTCTATATTTTGAGTAGTGTTCCAAATTCTTTGATAAAAGGTTTTGGGTATTCCCTCAAATGTACTTTCGATGAAACTAAGATGCATTGGCAGATCGGAGGGGAATACCTCCTTTTTTCATTGCCTTGCTTGTTCTGAAAATGCATTAAGATTTTTCGCTCGACCATGGAGTGCCATGTCGTGCCATGTCGTCAGAATGTGGGTTCGAATCCCGATCGTGACCATGGTGCTTGCGTCCTTGAGCAAGACACTTTACCATAATTTCTTCTCTCCACCCAGGGGTAAATGGGTACCTGTGAGGGCACAGATGGTTGTTGTGTTTGATTAGCCCATATGCGCTGTAATGGCAGCAATTGAGCTGTATACTCCCCAGGGAGCTGAGATGGTTTCAGGAATGATTTATGAGCCTGTTGAGCAGGTTTAATAATGTAATGCGCATTGAGCACCAGTTTGGTGGATACGTGCGCCATATAAGTCCAAGTCCATATAAGTCCAAGTATTATTATTATTATTATTATTATTATTATTATTATTATTATTATTATTGTTGTTGTTGTTGTTGTTGTTGTTGTTGTTGTTGTTGTTGTTGTACTCTTCTTGGTTATTTTACGTGCATTACTTTAATAATCTAGTACACGGTACCTATGACTTAACATCCCATCCAAAGGATGAAGCAATTATGGTTAAGTGACACAAGCACCGCAACCGGCCAGGCCTGGATTCAAACCCACATTCTGACAACGCCAGAACTTGAGTCCGATGCACTAGACCGCTAAGCCATGACATAATTAATTCAAAAAATAAATTACAAAACATTTCAGAGATCTTTGACAAGTTGTAAGGTAGTTTTTAGGTATGAGGTATGGTAAAATAAATGCAACGTGGCTTATTTTGGGGGGAATGTTAGATATAACTTCCTCCATGCTATTAGAAGTTGACAAAGTACACACATCCCTCAGCTTTGCCACAGGAAGTGGCTTGTCAACTTACAAAACCAGTGGGCGTAATATCACACATCCACCCTGGGTCATTCCACCAGGTTGGGGCAAGCTCTGTGACATGGTGTCCTTGTTACATAGGTAGATGTACCATTCATTGTCCTCATTAGGCCAAAAAAATGTTGAGTTGCCCTCCAGTTGCCCTCTCCTTGACTGTCATTTTAAGATTGAAATGCATTGGAACTGAAACCACATACCATGTTTTTCAAAGACAATGATCTAGCAGTATGCACAAGTACCTAAAGAATAAAAAGACATCACACATTCAACTTTATAATAATCTTTCAACAACTTTATTTCAACATTTCATACACTTGTTTCTAGCACTTTTGTTCTTAACAACTTTATGCAACTTTATTGAAAGTGTTTTGTGTGTCCACAAAACGTGTATTTGCCCATTTCTATTTGGCTTTCTTCAACAAAAATTACAATTTGTTTTAAATTTTTGAAAACGAAATCGATACAGGCATTTATGAATGGGAATAAAAGTTCTTTTCCCTGCAGATTAATGACCTGTTTTGTGCGTGGGAGGGAGTGGGCAATATTGAAATTTGTTTGTATAATGTACAGCGAAGTACTGGATTCTCGAACGTCGCTCAACGGGGGGATACCCCCCCCCCCCCCATCACTGCTTGAAACATCACTTTATGTACCATTTCTCTTCTCCTTTAAGTACCATTTCTCCCCCCCCCCTCCCCCCCCCCCCGGATTTACGGCCATGACTGCATCTTTCCAAACGAATGTTAAACTTAACTGCATGCTAAATTTCCGGAAACATTAATATTTGTTTTACAAAAAAGTATATTAATTTGTTCTTCTGAATAACGGTCTGATCAGATCAGAGCAGAATCGGTGTCCTAGTGACTGAAAATTACTGGCAGCATCAACGGTAATATGACTTTATCATATGGGATATTATTTTCAGTCACTGAGTTAATCTAAAACTAGCACTCCGATTCCATGCCCTGTTGATTGTGACGATATTGTCCCTTTAGGCTAACTAGCATTTTAAGGTCGTGTTAAAACGTGTTTTTTTTTAATACCAGGTTGGCCTGCCGTGTGCTAATTATGCCAATCAATATTTATTTGAGAGACTATAATCCAGCCAAGGTCAACTTCTTTGTCCAAAGAGCAAATGAATACTTGGTAACATGGTATGGTATCTTTTATAGTGTTGGTTGTGCCTGATTGCTAATGTGTGTTATCGCTGCAGTGCTTCCTTCACTCAGCACTACTGCCATCTCCATCAATGAGTCGCCGCGGTTGAAACTGGACACAATATCACGTATGTTCATAGCAGTTAACATCACGCTTCACCCATCTTCAGATCCAGGTCAAGATTGCGCAATCCATATACACCACTCACGTTCGCCACAGCAAACGACGCTCGGCAACTAAATTGTGTAATGAGCAAGGACCAAAATCAAACATGGTTTACACACGTTTAATATGCAGGAAATAGTTGAAATTGTGTCTATATATAGAATATTTACTTTATTTAAACATGTTTGACTCCAAAAGTTGAAACCATTTGCAAGAAAAAAATTCGACACTTAATTAGTGGAAAAATTACTTTAAAAAATACAACGACAAAAGTTTTCTATTCCCATAAATAATCACTATTTTTAACTACATGTATTTCTTTAGTCTACCTAAATAAAACAGGCATAGGCTACTGTTGTATAAATCAGCATAAAATTAATAGCATTTCAGTGTTTTTAGGTGAATAAAGAATGCATTTTAGGCCGAAACGATGAGTGAAATATGTCATTTATAAAAAGACCCTTCCATCCGTCCGCAAACCCATAATTCCAACAACTTTAATACGGCGTTTGGATTTCGGGAAAAAAATACATTTTTAATTTGAGCAGGCGTTATATATACATAACAGCAAAAGAAACGTCACCCCCTAAATTTTGTTAAGTAATTATATTATTAAACATAATAAATATACAATGTTGTGGGATGGTTGGCTGCCAGGTCAACCAAATTTGCCACATTGTGTTCGTGTTACACTCCATACTCATAATATTCTTCATTAAACAAATTATATTAATTATAAAATGAAAATAATAAATATTTTTAAGGGTGACGTTTCTTTTGCTGTTATGTATATATATATATGCTTGTGTCCCGTTATGTGATCCCCGCTACTGCATGAGTTACCCTAGCCTATATGTCACGAAATTTTAATGTAAGTGAAATCACCATTTTTTGGGGGGCGCCTAGAGAGTTAAACATGTAAGGAACGTATCTAGTCTATCAAAATGGTTGCAAATATCGTCAATTCCAGCGCCTGGAATTTAAGGAAATACCGCCGTTAGCGGAAAGGATACCAACCTGTGGCTAAGGATAGGCCAAGGGGGCGTGTCCGTGCCACATTTATGGGGCAAGAGTTACCCGGGTTGTTTGCATCTGACCGGGGCTTGATCCCTGGCTACTTGGCAGATATGGTTTGGCCTCTGACCTGGCCCCAGTAGAGCAATAGATAATTGTTATTAATAAATATATTAATTTAGGAACAAATTCACTGAGAACATACTGGTCAATAAAATAATGAAATCAAAAACATGTGGTACCTAGACTAATAGTTATACTCTATGTTGTAATGGTCAGGTGCCAGACTACCCTCCATTTTTGACCTGAGATTTACAACATTGGTATTTGAAGGCTTAAGACAATGGCAACTGGAATACAGAACGAACCAATGACCGTGAAAGCAGAGGGGATGGTGACATATGTATTAGATCATGCCAAGGAGGGAAATCCAACAGATTTGCTGGCCACAGCGGACAAGTATTGCTATTTGCTACACAATTGACTGGTTGATGAACACTGGCGAAATGTTTCAGAAATATATTCCTAAACAGGGCTGTTGCAACTGGAGGGGTTGGGACACTTTCTGAGGAATTGCATTGCCGTGTTTAAAGTCCGGTTAGAACGTGAAATTTGTATTCAACCTGCTTACGGTATTCGGTAGCTTATATATCCGTGTTAATGATTTAATACCTTTTTTAGAATTTTAATACTGAAAAAAAAAACTTTTCTAAAGCCCCGTTTTCACGATTCTGAAAAACAAAGGTCACAAAGCCGATGTTTTCGTGTGACGCCATAGTTGGGAGACGATCCCACTGACTAGGTCTGGTAATTGCACTCACCCCTACACACGCACGCAAATCTGTGCGTTATTTACGTTGTTGACAAAGTGAGACCCATTTTGTTTAGACTTGCTCGTTAAATATGCCAGAATTCGACAGTTCAAAGATTATTTGGGAGGAAATAATGCCCAACGTTGATTCAGATGATTCTTCCCGAGGCGGCACATAATCGATCGTCAGATAATAATATCTAAAATCAGACGAAAAGATGGGTGTTGTTCGCTATGAAAATCTCCTCGGTTAAAATATAAAGAGTCTCGGTTAAATGTATTTTTAACCGTGTTTTAACCCATGTTTAACCCTTTGATTTCAGCTGGCTATTCAACCGCATTCTCACCGCGTTTTAACCGAGTGGTTCCCCACCAGGATTTCCTTTGTTATTCATAACTGTAAACCTTTGTTCAATGTGATAATGAGGATGCAAGTTTAACCATGGTTTAACCATGGAGGAAGAAAACAGTCTGTTTTCTTCCTCCATGGTTTAACCGAGTATAAAACGTAACAGTACAACTTGTACGCAAGAGGTGATAAAGAGATTAAAAACACTTACGAAGTGTCTGTAAATTTCCAATCTATAAAACACTGGTAATACAACAGGGGACATGCACGCAATTTGCTCAGAATACCACTGACCTTGCCCATATGAGAATGGGTTGGCGTGCTGCGATAGGCGTACGTGATACGTGTATATTTATTTGTTAATCTGTTTTTCATCGGAAAGGGGATACGTTTAGAATAATAAAATTCCGGAGTGTCGTGAATAATGAAACGCAGGGCTCGAACAAATACATATTGACCCAAAATTGTGGACCATCCCACCATGATGACTGATGTATAACAACGCGTGATTTCGGTCTGGAGGTTTCCCGACTGCTCCGCATTGTTGATCGACCCTTTTGTATCCATACAGTTATTTTGACGTTCTAATTGGATTATGGTGGCAAAACTACACTTTATTTACAAATCTTAATCCACTGGGCCATAATTTCTTTATTTTTAAATACACTAGAATTGGGAAATTTCACTCAAATATTTATAAACACGAAAAACTCGAAAGGGAATTCCTCAGAGAACGCAGTAACACTGCACATGCACACGTACATTACATAATAAATATACAATGTATACATGCCACATACGTGTACCACGTGCGACCCGGTAGTGCTGAAATTTGTGGGCATTGTAGTAGTGTTTGATGATCATGTGCCTATTTCTGCGCATCGTGATTGGATAGATGTGCATAGTAGCAAATTTATGTTGTTCTTATCAGTGCTTCCACTTTCAAGGAAATTTCCTTATTTTAAGGAAATTTTGAACTGTTTTGACGCTCTAAGGAAATTTCTGAGGAAATAAAGAAATCTAAGGAAATCTAAGGAAATGCCGTAAATTCTAAGGAAATTCTAAGGAATGTTCGTAAATATTCGATATTTTTTTACGAAATAATGTTGCATACAAATTAACACTTATTATACCCTCGGTCAGTTTGCGCGCTGTATAGCATTGACGCAGATTTGACTAGGCACGGCACAAACAGCCTAGTTGCCGGCCGCATGTAGGCACAGCCATGGGCTAGTCTAAGCATGACGTCAGATTTTCATGCTACCTAGGCTGGCCTACGCACATGTATGTATGTCTGGTAAGTGACCACCGCGGGCTCGCATTTAAAGAGTTAACGTTACACTAGGCTGCAGGGCACCAACTGATGGGGAAGGCGTGCAAAAACTGCCAAAAAGTGCCAACTTAGTGTTTAGAATGCTTATTTTCCCATGAATTGACTTTCCATTTTGAAAGTTTTTGCGCTTTTTTCCAACAGCATGCACTTCTTATGGCCTACTGCAACTTTCACATATGCAAACTGTGTATGCATACAGGGGCTAATACACTTTTGATGATTTAAGTAAAACTAAGGAACATCGGGAAAAAAATCTAAGGAAATGTTTCTGTAAATCTAAGGAAATGTAGATTTGAAAAGTGGAAGCACTGGTTCTTATTGGCTGTAATATAATGCGTTGACTACCGAACTGAGGTATGTTGCGGGCCAAACAGGTACTAACAATAGGACTTAAAATAACAATTCATCCATCGGGGTTCCTAATTATCACGGGTTGTTTTAATAATCGTTGCCGAAGAACAAGGATACGATGAGGACCAGTAAACGTAAGCCTCGACTGTCGGGATAAATTGACCCGCTCTGGGGCTCAAAAACGGATGATTTTATAAAACCGCGGTTTTATTTTTGAAAACCGGTATTTCGGCGGTATTTTTGGCGGTATTTCGGGTAAAAATCCTGCATTATTATTAAAAAGTAACTACATGTATAAATATAAATAAATAAATGTAGATATCATGCATCCTACTTTTTTTAAATTCTTTGGTCAGGTGATGTACGTGTACCTGTAATTTAGATTTATCCTTGCGTGAAAAATACTGATAGTCACCAAACAAATTATCGTCCAAGGAATTACATTCTCATCCAGCGCGCTATTTTGATCCAGTCATTGGAAGGCACTCAGGGTATTATGTACGAGTTAGCACGTGTGCAATGCCCTATGCATAGCGCGTAACAAATTGTTCTATTGGCCAACGAGAACAATACGTCATCATATAACCAATATAAATATTCGTTACGCGCTGTGTACAATTAATGCCTATAGGGCGTAAAACGTTTTCTTATTGGTCGACAACCTATCAATAGAAATATTTGGATCATGTTACTCACAAAATGTGAACAAAGGCCTCGATATCACGACTTTTTGTTTTTTTAAGTTGAAAACCAGCGTAAACCAAGGCTATGAGAGTATTGAAAGAGATAGACGGAATGAAGGATGAAGTTAAGCATATTGACCGGCATCCACCCGGCCAGTACGGTTGCAATGTACAATGTACAATGTATAATTATGTACTCTGTACATGTATGTTGTACAAGTACTGACATTAGTCGGGTGCCAGTGTGACGAACGAGTTGACTGCACCATCAGCCCGAGTTGGGCCCGGTTAAAAAGCTTGCCTTGTCGGCACACTGGTGATGCGCGTGATTCACTCGAACTCGTAGATGTGCAAGTCTTCGTACCGTTTTTTCTCCATAACAATTTATTTTGTGCATGCACCACCTTGAAATTTTCAGACATGATGTGAACTTCTGTCCTGATATAATGACTTTTTATTGTTTATGCTTAAAACATGTGTAAACATTTTTGGGGCAAAAATACTGAAAATAGGATTGGAACTACTCCAAAGAGTATAATTCCCAAAATGTTTTCAATTTTCTCCATAACAATTTATTTTGTGCATGTACCATGTTGAAATTTTCAGACATGATGTGAATTCCTGTCGCGATATCATGACTTTTTGTTTTTTAAGTTGAAAACAAGCGTAATCATTTTTGGGGCAAAAATACTGAAAATAGCATTGCGACCTACTCCAAACAATATAATTCTTAATTTTTTTCAATTTTCTCCATAACAATTTATTTTGTGCATGTACCACGTTGAAATTTTCAGACATGATGTGAACTCCTGTCGCGATATCATGACTTTTTGTTTTTTAAGTTGAAAACAAGCGTAATCATTTTTGGGGCAAAAATACTGAAAATAGGATTGCGACCTACTCCAAAGAATAAAATTTAAAAAAAAATTCAATTTTCTCCATAACAATTTATTTTGTGCATGTACCACGTTGAAATTTTCAGACATGATGTGAACTCCTGTCGCGATATCATGACTTTTTGTTTTTTAAGTTGAAAACAAGCGTAATCATTTTTGGGGCAAAAATAGTGAAAATAGCATTGCGACCTACTCCAAACAATATAATTCTTTAAAAAAATCAATTTTCTCCATAACAATTTATTTTGTGCATGTACCATGTTGAAATTTTCAGACATGAGGTGAACAAAGGCCTCGATATCATGACTTTGTTTTTTAAGTTGAAAACAAGCGTAAACCAAGGCTATGAGAGTATTGCAAGAGATAGATGGAATGAAGGATGAAGTTACACAGATTGATCAACACCCGGCATCCACCCAGCCAGTAACGGTTGCAATGTACAATGTGCAATGTGTACTATGAATAATTGTACATGTACATGTACTGACAATAGTCGGGTGCCAGTGTGACGAACGAGTTGACTGCACCATCAGCCCGAGTTGGGCCCGGTTAAAAAGCTTGCCTTGTCGGCACACTGGTGATGCGCGTGATTCACTCGAACTCGTAGATGTGCAAGTCTTCGTACTTTTTTTCTCCATAACAATTTCTTTTGTGCATGTACCACCGTGAAATTTTCAGACATGATGTGAACTTCTGTCCTGATATAATGACTTTTTATTTTTTAAGCTGAAAACATGTGTAAACATTTTTTTGGGCAAAAATACTGAAAATAGGATTGGAACTACTCCAAGAGTATAATTCCTAAAATGTTTTCAATTTTCTCCATAACAATTTATTTTGTGCATGTACCATGTTGAAATTTTCAGACATGATGTGAACTCCTGTCACGATATCATGACTTTTTGTTTTTTAAGTTGAAAACAAGCGTAATCATTTTTGGGGCAAAAATACTGAAAATAGCATTGCGACCTACTCAGTCCAAACAATATAATTCTTAATTTTGTTCAATTTTCTCCATAACAATTTATTTTGTGCATGTACCACGTTGAAATTTTCAGACATGATGTGAACTCCTGTCGCGATATCATGACTTTTTGTTTTTTAAGTTGAAAACAAGCGTAATCATTTTTGGGGCAAAAATACTGAAAATAGGATTGCGACCTACTCCAAAGAATATAATTCTTCATTTTTTTACATTTTCTCCATAACAATTTATTTTGAGCATGTACCACGATGAAATTTTCAGACATGAGGTGAACAAAGGCCTCGATATCATGACTTTGTTTTTTAAGTTGAAAACAAGCGTAAACCAAGGCTATGAGAGTATTGCAAGAGATAGATGGAATGAAGGATGAAGTTACACAGATTGATCAACACCCGGCATCCACCCAGCCAGTAACGGTTGCAATGTACAATGTGCAATGTGTACTATGAATAATTGTACATGTACATGTACTGACAATAGTCGGGTGCCAGTGTGACGAACGAGTTGACTGCACCATCAGCCCGAGTTGGGCCCGGTTAAAAAGCTTGCCTTGTCGGCACACTGGTGATGCGCGTGATTCACTCGAACTCGTAGATGTGCAGGTCTTCGTACCTTTTTTTCTCCATAACAATTTCTTTTGTGCATGTACCACCGTGAAATTTTCAGACATGATGTGAACTTCTGTCCTGATATAATGACTTTTTATTTTTTAAGCTGAAAACATGTGTAAACATTTTTTTGGGCAAAAATACTGAAAATAGGATTGGAACTACTCCAAAGAGTATAATTCCTAAAATGTTTTCAATTTTCTCCATAACAATTTATTTTGTGCATGTACCATGTTGAAATTTTCAGACATGATGTGAACTCCTGTCACGATATCATGACTTTTTGTTTTTTAAGTTGAAAACAAGCGTAATCATTTTTGGGGCAAAAATACTGAAAATAGGATTGCGACCTACTCCAAAGAATAAAATTCTTTAAAAAATTCAATTTTCTCCATAACAATTTATTTTGTGCATGTACCACGCTGAAATTTTCAGACATGATGTGAATTCCTGTCGCGATATCATGACTTTTTGTTTTTTAAGTTGAAAACAAGCGTAATCATTTTTGGGGCAAAAATACTGAAAATAGCATTGCGACCTACTCCAAAGAATATAATTCTTAATTTTTTTCAATTTTCTCCATAACAATTTATTTTGTGCATGTACCACGTTGAAATTTTCAGACATGATGTCAACTCCTGTCGCGATATCATGACTTTTTGTTTTTTAAAGTTGAAAACAAGCGTAAACCAAGGCTATGAGAGTATTGCACTAGATAGACGGAATGAAGGATGAAGTTAATAAGCATATTGATCAACACCCAGCATCCACCCAGCCAGTGTACTCTGTACATGTACTGACATTAGTCAGGTGCCTGGGGAAAATGTACCGGGAAAGAGTGCAGTCCGAAGACTATATACCGGTAGTGGTTTACTCTGCAGGCCTAATTCTATGTAAAAGTATTTCATAAGGCCGGTCGGTCGGGATTGTTTTTTTTCCTTGACTGTCATTTTAAGATTGAAATGCATTGGAATTGAAACCACATACATGTACCATGTTTTTCAAAGACAATGATCTAGCAGTATGTAATTATTTTTCTTTGTTTCAAAAAAATTCACAGTAAAATTGCAAACCGCGGTTTTTCCCGGCGGTAAGCCAAGTAGCCAAAAATTTAAAACCCCCAAGCCGATCCTGATCTTCAGATAGTATCTACTGTGAATCGCGGTTTTGGCCAGCGAAATTGAGTAATAATTGAAACTCGCGAATCAAAAAAGTGTTTTGAGGGCATGGCAATGTTCGACGGTGCAAATTTGTTTATTTCGAACGCTCGTTGCCGTCTGCGTGCGACCCAGCGCTCGAATTAACTTCACACATACTGGACAGACCGACCGTGCGTGAAGTTCGAACGAAGGTTCGAAATAAACAATTTTGCCCCGACAAAAACATGGCGCATATACCGTGAAAGAGTTTATTGCACACATACACACAAAATAGTCTCAGATCAGAGACAAAGTTGTCAGTGCTGACTGACTACATGACGTCAATCCTAACCGGGGGACGGACTTTTTTTCTTCTTCTTTTTTGGCGCTAAAAATGGCCGGCCGCCGGCAAATAACGTAACACTATAAACTTTAGGCACATCCTGACTGGCGCGCGGCCGCCTACCCCAATTTCGAAATTCAGCCGAAGTTCGTATGGACCGTGGGCTGCACGCTTGGGCACAACGTGGACGATACTCTTTCGCGCATGGTTGAACAAACATTGACTGTTAAATCTCGGGCAAGCAGAGCCTTTTGTAAGGGGATTATCTCTGTCAACAATGGATTAACTCACCGCAGAGTTAATGAGCAAGCCCTCAGTAGATCTCAGAACAGGTACCGAGTTTTAACCACATTTTAACCGAGACAATACAAAGGAATTTTTTAAAGGCGATTTAACCGTATACTAACACGGTTAAATTAAGGTTAAAATGAAGGATACCCATAATTTAACCGTGTTTATTGAAATTTTAACCGAGCGAGATTTTCATAGTCAGCCGAACCGAACTGGTGAGCCGTTGGCCTCGCATAGTTGCACAAGAACACAGCCCGGCGACATCGATATTCGTTCACCGACAGCCCACGACGATCGCCTCCACACTACAGACTGGTATGTGTAATTATGTGAAAGATTCGTTTGTTACGTTTTAGGATAAGTCTCCATAGTGTGTAGTATAATTGAGTTTGCTGTATGGTTTGTTGTGTACCAACATAATGAAAACAAATCGGCCCATGTTTAAAGCACCGGTACATATATGTTCATAACATAGGACAAACTGGAGAATATAAATACAATTGTATGATTGATATTAAAATATTTATCGGGTTGTTTAGTCCCAATCCTGTTTTAATTATTTACATGGTTGGCAAATTCATAATTGTAAAAATTCTGGTAAAAATGTTTGTGCACTTTTTTATCAACTTCAAGTGAAAAAAGCCCTGATTCATAATGAAAAACAGGCCCCAAATTTACATTGAAGTGTTTTATCGCCTTTTATTTAATGAAGGTGTTCTTGGGCAATTTAGTTATAATGGAGTTTATTGACAACTGCTAGTGCTGCATGGATCTTATGGGATGGATCTTGAAACATTGATCTGATGCCTAACCACACCACAGGAACCCTAGAAACGGCAATATGGAGCCAAGGCTAGCTGTTGAGGGCGACATAGTCAGGTAAGCTTATAAGAAATTTAATTCAGCAATTTCATTTCCATTTTGTGCATGAAACCACCATATACACTCACTGGCCAAAAGTATTGCAACATGAATTTGTACGAGACATTGCCTAGACGGATGGCCGCAATTATCAGGTCACGTGGGGGTGGGGGTGTGGGTGGGGTGTGGGTGTGGGTGTGTCATTACCTACATATTGCATTTGGCATTAATATTTAAGCCGCTATTTGGTAAAATTGCATTTTGAGTATGTAAATAATTTAAAATCTATAATAAATTTACACCGTGAGTAAACCATTTATGTACAGTGTACAATATAATAAATACATGTACACTTAGACTTAAGAATCTATCCTTGATAGTTTGCACCGTGCATGAGTTGTTGAGGGAATATGTTGTTAGATAATTGTTGATTGATAGGGCCTCCATAGTGCGTTGAGTTTGGATGGCAGAAGTACTCGCGCGCGTAGTATTCCTTTGGTTATGTCACAGATAATAGTATAATATTGGATGCCTTTGAGTTCAACGGGGTATTTATCACGATGTAACATCTGAACTGTTCCATTTTCCTTCGCCTCATGAAAATGGAACAGTCCAGATGTTACCTATTGATATAATAAATGCTCCCATTGAACGCATAGTCACCCGATATCCTGTTCGTGACATTCCAGCGCACGTGCTGGTTCCAACCGGGGGTGGGGGAAGGGTTGGGACAAAAGTGCGCCACCAACGCAGCTACATGTCTCATTCGCAAACGCCGATGCGCGTGGTGAACATCGTGGTGCGCGTATAGACTGTGTGTAAGCTAGTGTGCGTCAATAACATTCTCTCGCGCGCTGCAAACGTATACGTGCACGTACATTGTACGTGTATTATAACGGCTTGGCGACAACATTTTCTGAATCATTTACGTTAGAAATCTCAAAATATAGGTAAGGGTCAACGGACAGATTTCTGTAAAACTCTCTTGAAAGGTAAATCAATATTATTTATTCAGATTAAGGGAAAAAAATCAGAGGGTCAACGGTAAAATTTTACAGAATCTTCTGTTCGTTGACACTGTTTATGTTGCAATTCAGGGGTGTCATTTCATTATGAGTTTCTGTAAAAAATAATTCTGTAAAATGTTCAGTTTTACAAAATATTTTGAAAAATGTGAGAGTTGTGTTTTTCATTGTGATTATTAATGGTTAATTAAATTATGATAAAAGGTATGAAAATTTAAATATTAAACCGTTTTGCTTTTTTTACCCTGTCACATTAATGGTATGGCCTACAATGCGCGTCAAGCCTCGGATCACGTGAGACCCTTCCTCCCCCCGGTTCCAACGATCATCAGAAGCCCATTGGAAATGCGTTGACACCCTTTCAAGGATTTACGCAAGAATATGCGCGTCCGCAATACCTCGCTCTGTCAATTATATTGACAGAGGATGGCAAGAGCGAAAAAGAAGTCTTACGTCGTATATCAATAGCACGGGGAACTTTTAACAAGATGAAGTCAACTTTAACAAATAAGAACATCAATCTTGAAACAATAATTTTTTTTTTTAAATGCTATGTCTGGATCGATCGAGTACCTTATATTATGGAGCAGAGACATGGACTGTAACACCAATACTTGAAAAACGTATTGAAGCATTTGAGATGTGGTCATACAGAAAAATCTTGAAACTGTCATGGACCGAAAAAATAACAAATGTGGAAGTGCTTCAAAGAATGAACGAAAAACGAAAACTGATCAACATCTTCAGAGAAAGAAAACTAAGATATTTTGGACATTTAATAAGGCTAAATAACATCTATAGAACATTATTGGAAGGATATATTGACGGAAAAAGAAACAGAGGTCGTCCAAGGGCTAACTGGTATAACAACATCAAATAATGGACCGGAATGCAGTATGAATGTGCAGTAAGAACAGCATTGGACAGGAAAAAGTGGTGGGCTACTGTGTTATCCAACGTCGAATTAAAGACATGGAACTTGAAGAAAAAGAATACCTCGCTCGTTGACTGCGCCTACGCGCGTACATGAACCAATAAGTGATATTATACTGTGCCTCTAAGCATAGAGAAATGATTCAGTTTGTGACATCAATGCATAAGGTATGTTGTTTTCTTTCCCCAAGGTACAATCATGCCAAAGATCATCAAAGACTTGGCTCCCAAAACCTGTCTTGAACTTGGTACATACTGTGGTTATTCTGCCGTTCTGATTGCGAGTCATCTGCCGAAGGGGAGTCGATTTCTTACCGTTAAGGCATCAAAGGAAAACGCAGAAATTGCGAAGAAGTTTGTCAACTTTGCAGGAGCTGACGTGACTGACAAGGTACCGGTAGGGTATGATGATTTTAAGATTAAAAGAAAAAGGATTTGTTTAAACCTCCTCTTTATTTAAATTATTATTTTGTGTCAGCCAGGGTGGGTATATTTTTGTCTGACTCTGTGAATTGTATGAGAGTTTCTTCATTTGTCACTGGAGAAATTCATTAAATGCCCCCAATGGAAATTGAATAGGTCAGGTCAAGTTTGGCTGTCGATGCACAGAGATTTTCCGTGGTCAAATGAGTGCACTTATTCTTTATATCACATTCACAGATAACCATCATTGACAAAGCGTCGGATGAAGTCATTCCAGTTCTGCGGAACGATTTCTCTGTAGATACCCTAGATTTTGTTTTTATAGATCACTGGAAAAATCTGTACGTGAGGGATCTCCAGCTCCTTGAATCACACGGTCTACTCGGGAAGGGTACTGTCATCTTGGCGGATAACATAATTAATCCCGGAGCTCCAGAATACTTAGAATAAATGTTAAAGGTTCAGAGAAATATGCAACAGAAATGTTTCATTGCACTGTGGAGTACTCTGCAGATGTAGATGCAATGGCCAAATCAGTATATTTAGTTGAACAAAAATGATAACAGTTTTACATAAAACTTTACTTGGTGTAAAGATTATGATGGTATCACCGGAACATCCCTTAAAATAATTTTACATTTAGATTTACAGATGTGTATTTTGTGTAACTTAAATTTCAAACAAAAGGCAATGTAAAATTTACGTATAATGAGTAATTAATTCAAGTTGAATCATTTAAGATGATGTATTATTTAAGACACCTATTTATTGAGTTATTATTTCCCGTCAAGGGTCAGGTATAGGCGTAGAAGATTCGTCATCTTCCTTGGTCATTTAATACGCACAAACTTTGCTGATCGAGGTTTGACCGCTGCCGCATAAATTCCATCGCTACAGGGGCTCACGTTTTTGAGAAAGATATTTCTTCTGTTTTTACGATTTACAAAAGTTGTCGTCCAGAAACATTTTGTAAATGTCTCTTAAAAGAAAGCACTTCAGGCGTAATAATTTGACGTCTGGTCACGTATCCCTTAAATCTCATTTCCTCCCAGCCCCAAGTCGGACCACAGGATCAGCTATTATTGTTACATCTGCATACCTTAAGGCCACGTTTCCAGTCGCAGAAAGCAATTACCAAACAAACAGTAGTCAGTCTCTGAAACCTCTGTCTCGCACGGAAACTAAGGCCTTGTCCTTCATCATGAACTTTGCACTTCACTCTCTATAGAGGACATACAGAGCCAGCTCCAACACCTAACCAAGGCCGCTGCAGACGATGTCGCCGTCCAAATCGGCCAGGCCCTCAAGCACGAGCTGCAAACAACCCAAGTCAAATATCACAAGAGAACACCGCTCAGCTCTACGCATCATCCATCGAGACAAGTCCATACACATCCTGACAGCAGACAAGGACATCACCACAGTCATCATGGACAAAACAGACTACGACCAGAATATGACAGGAGATCCTCTATTCAGGTCCCTACAGTCCCCTTTGTAAGAACCCCAGCCATTCCCGCAATCGAGAGAAGAGCTTTGGGCAAATTCCTATAGTTCTCCACCGTTCCAACGCAATCCCCCTTGCCTTGTACAGGCAACTCAGACCCTCTAACTCCAACTACCCTATATTCTTTGGTCAACCTAAAATTCACAAACTGGATGTTCCCCTACGCCCCATTGTTGCCTCAAGAGGAGGTCCCATCTACAACACCGCCAAATACAATACTAACATCATGTCAGGAACTCGGACCAGTTGTCAAATTCATCCAAAACATCCCCCTTCAGCCCAACTCACCGCTCTCAACGGTAACGGCTACAAGGCGCAACAAATCAAGACCCAAGTCCATCACCGACCCGAAAGGGTCCCCTAGGGTCAACTCCCTCAATACAAGTCATCTGTTACCCTCCCGTACATTGGATAAACTTCACACGACATGTTTAAGACTCGTATATCTTGAAAAGATGCTTCACTATAATAGCGTTTATTTAATCACGGCGGTTGGGAAGATAATCAGGAAGATAATCTGAATCCGGGACTATGCCAACAAACAACATGGTTACATTCCGAGTTCTTACCCCCGAGGAACTAAACTGTAAATGTAGTAATAACATGAGAAAATTGAAATGCATCATGCTCACGTGCCTGATGATAATGAATCATGATATATAATCAAAACGTATCTCGGCTCAGTGGTGATATTGGGGAGTGGGGTGAATCGGGGAGTGGGGGTATTTTTTTAAAATTTTATACATGGACTGTGTATTTACTATACATTTTGTAATACGGCCCCTTTGTATGGCAGTGGGCACCCTTTTTTCCTGTTCCCCCTTTTGAGAAATAGGCGGGGAACCAGCGTATGAAATGGAGGAATAGCTCCAGATAATCCTACAGCTACGTATACGGTCACCGCAGATAAAAACGGGCATTACAAATTCACGAAAAGAAAACAAAATCGCAAAAAGGAAAGTTCTCTTCTCTTTTCTTTATAATAGATGAATTAATATTGCAATTGTTTAGAAAGGTGGGAAGAATTTGCACAAAGGTCCTATAGTAATCCATGCTTGTTGTACAGGGTTTGAAACGCCAATTGTTGATATAAACCACAGTGAAGTTCCAGTCGGGTGTGTGGGGAACAGACTGCGGTGACTTGGAAAGTCTTTGTGATGGAATTAAGTATATAAGTTTTGAGGCTTTGCATGGTGGAATACTAGTCGATATCGTTTCGGTTTGCGGTAACACCATGTGTTTATCTCAACTAACGCGAAGCTGAGGTACAGGTTCTGAAAAGAACCTTCTCGCACACACAACTCGTATCTCAACCTTCGTTAAGTGAGAAAGGTTCAAGGGAGAACCAATATCGGGCAACTCGTTTTCTCTATACTGTCGCTAAGTGAGAAATATGGTTCAGGGAGAACCATGGGGACTTCACGGGTTAATATGGTTCAGGAATTAAGTACTCAAAGTTTTCATAAATGTTCATGCCAGTCTCCATAGCTCAGTGGTTAGAGCACTGGTCTTGTTAACCAGCGGTCGTGAGTTAAATTCTCACTGGAGGCTTCTAGTTTTGATACTTTTCTTTCAATTTTAAGTTAATGTACCGCGAAATTCCCTTTCGAAATCTCTTGCACGTTTCATGGGTGGGTGTTGTAAGTTTCGTTCTTTTCTATTCCCATATTTGGAATGGGGGCCTTTATAAAACTCCCCGCTTTCTCTGCATGTACTGGCCATTGGCTCATCATCTCTGGAGGGGGAAGGGCTTATTGAACGGGGCCCGGTGTGTGTCCGTAAGGGTGTCCACATTGAGTATTCAAATTTACAAGGAAAGCGTAAGGGCTTCCAAGTTTCTTTATTGTCCCGCCAAGGTGTCTCTACATGCGCTCATGCACCAACCCACTGAAGAATCCTCGCTACGCCTTTGATCACTGAACAAAACTGCCGATAAGCACCAAGGTAAGCAACGAAAAATATACATTATCAAATTGGATCACACCATTTCTGGGAGCATGATCGGAGGATGGTCCATGGGATCATCCCCCAGAATGTGTTAAACATATTAATAAGCGAATAATTCGTTCAAAATAAATGTGAATTTGGTTTGTTTAAATATTTGTAGTCTGTTTGTTTGTTGTAATTTCAAAATTTTACCCATATTTTTTAAAATCAAATATTGATTTTCTGAAAAAGCTGGAAACATAGGCGATTACGAGTGCGAAAATTAAGGTCCCTGCACTCTGTTTCGTCTCTCTGAAAATATGATTGAAAACTGTTTGGGGGAAAAAAGAAGACAAAAATATTTTTAAAATGTGTAAGAGTTTTGTTTAAGTTTGCTATTTGCTAAAAAAAATATTGTAAAAAAAGAGAGTTAGTCAGAGTATCGACCAGGTATTCGGGAGACTCAAAGTCCGGGCGAACCGGCATGGTGATCACGGCCTTAGCACCCTTCTGGGGGTAGCCACCAGTCCCGATCCTTTACTCTCCCGTCCGTGCATTTCCCTCACGCTCTATCTTTCGGGAGACACGGTCCCCAAGCCATTTCAGTAGCTAGCAGCTGTCATGTCCCTTTGTTTCAGGAATGGGATGTGGCAGGCTCTGGCCATGGCCTGAAGAGGGCGCTACTAATATAACAGAATAGGCCAATACCATTTAAGCCAGGATTTGGGGGAAAACATTTTTGGGGGTAACTGTACTGACACGTTATGTCAGTCTTTAGCAGACGCTGAATTTACCTACAGACGCTATTTTGCCAACAAGTGCAGGAGGCCGCCCCAGCCTGGGTCTGCATAAGACAGCCTTCTTTGGCAAGTTTTTAATTTCAACATTTTACCCATAGGCCTATTTTTAAAATAAAATATTTATTTTATGAAAAAGATTAAAAGAAAATTGAGATCCTTGCACTCCATTGCTTCTCTCCAACAATCATTATGTATTTGAAAAGAACAAAATAGGCATTTTTTTAAACAGCAGCAGTCGTTGAGCGACGTTCGAGATCCAGTACTTCGTTGCACCCCAAACTTTTTGACACGGATTTACGCCACTGGATCACACAAAGCAATGAAACAGCTGGATATATATATAAATACAGGTCGTCACACCCGTTTGAGCCCTTATTTGTAATAAAACCATTTACAATACATTTACAACATTACAATATTCAATTTAAATAATATCCACCATAGCCAAATATTTGACCTCAGGGCGGTAGTTGTTCTGTTACCTCATGCAAATATTTGTGTATTTTAAAATATAAAGATGTTCGCCGACCCTCCAATTTATTGACAAATTAAATGTCTGGCAACGCGCCTTTTGTAGATCCAAATTTCTGATTTCAATTTCACTATTTTCTCCTTAACAACACAAAGTAATGAGCTGAAATATTCACAGTGTTTGTAGTTGCTTTTTATAATTATATCTTTATTCAACATCAAGTGATACATCATAACGACATAGCATAATGAAGTTTCTGTGTGTAAAACCTAATGTAATGACAATGCTACATGTGTCTATTTCAATTAATAAACCAATACACCTACTCCCTGTACATTTTTTAATTATACAATTTATAAAATTACTTCTGGAATAAGTATAATTATTTAATTAACCCAAATCCTCTTTGCTAAAGTGAAGGATTTTGAAAGATTGAGGTTACATGCTACATGCTCTTTGCCAAAGTGAAGGCTTTGGGAGGATTGAGGTTATTAGGCATACTTGCCTTTCCATGGTACATGTACATCCATGTTTGTTGTAGTGATTGCAAGGTCAGTGCTTGGGTCAGTGGACACTGTTTATTGCTCCATGCATGCAGGGAGGGTCCCTGGCCATGTACATATATCACAGATTAGAAACACATGTGTGCATACATGTCATGTGCTTGCTTTACTACTGATTCTGGAGGATTCAAGTTATGTGTAAGCAAATGGGACTAGGGAGTTAAGGTTAATAAATAAATAGAATTGTATTCAATTCTAAACTTTTTTGTAACTTGGTACAATGATATGTAATAAATAAAATAATTATATAAGCCAACAACACTACAAGTATGTGTATTATGGCAGCAGTACACAAGAGGATCTATCCAGTGACGTAAATTGGTCAAAGGTGAGGGGGAGGGGGAGGGGGAGGGGGAGGGGTGATTACAAATTACCATTGACAATTACACCCCTAACCGTCAGCCAAATCCAAGAACCCCCAGCAAAATTTTAGAGGTTGAAAATTATGGGATTACAATTGTGAAATTCTTAAAAATTGTAAATAACGGTATAGCCCATAATAATTTTCAAACATAATATGAAGTAATACAATTAGTTATTCATACTGGGCCCAAACAAGTATGTATATGAGGGAATGATCAAATAGGCAACAAAAAGGGGTTGCTAACCCTGGTAATTATGCCAATGGATACATCCTTTGTGAAGATTCAAATCAATAGTAAAATATTTATCAGCATTAATACTTTCTTTTAATTCATTATGTTTAAGGTAAAAGATAACATGACGATTTTTCAGAAATTACACACACAACTTACTCATCATATCACCATATTTAGTTCTGTATAATAAAAACGTTTTCTTAACGTATTTCCTGAGTAATTATTTACCTTAAAGAGAAGGTACATTGGTAATAAACAAATCATCAAATTGACAAATCATTATGTAAAGACGTACTTGGTGTAAAGTTGGTACAAGTATATCATCACCATAATGATTCCGTCTGAAGTGCATTTATCTTGTTATGTCCAAACAAGTGTAACAGTTTTCTGTTCCTAAAAACACGTCAGAAACTGGTGCGATGGAAAGTTTCACAGGCCAGTTTTACAATATTTCTCTTGAATTGTAGGAAATAAACATACATTTCCAGATCCCAATGCTGTATCTTCCCTTCATAATTGCATAGTTTTCTAATACTACAAAAATATAAAAGTCTAGAAATACTTAAGCAATGATTTCTTTATAAAAAGTATAAACATATGTAACTTAGTTACAATGTACAGTAGTATACTGTACTAGAGATATGGTCCAGGTGCAAACATCACACCTGAATCACGTTGATAACATTCCACAATTTGTGGTACGTGTTGTTTAAATAAATGTATAAATTAAATAAATAAATACATAAATAGTATAATAGTAAAGCATTAACAAATTCAATAAATAGTTAACTATGTTTATAAGTATTATAACTCGGCACAAATAATTAAGGCACAAATAATTAAGGCACAAATAATTAAGGCACAAATAATTAAGGCACAAATAATTTCATTTCAATAGTTCCATAGTGTAATATTTTCAATTAATTATTCAATGTGCTACTGTTTTGTTTTGTATTGATTTTAATTTGTATTATTCCCTTTGAACAGCGAATGGAGAACTGTACATTGATTTAGATATTTAGACCAGTACTTCACACTTCGTCTGTAAAATTTAATCAAGAAATAAGTGTAAAACTTGAGTTTAAATCTTTTCAATGAACTTTCTTGATTATTACATTAAATCTGAATACCTTGCCAAAATTAATAACAATATGCAAAATATACAAATATGTTTCTTTACAAAATTGCATCATATTACTTATATAATATATTTTAAATGATGTATTTACAGATAAGTTTACTGTTGTTTACCATTTTCTGATAATAGTTCTCATGCAATTCTGATATTAAGGATTTTATTTTTACAAATTGCCTTTAATTTACTGTTCGCTGGACACAAAATGATGTCATATTAGAACCATTTCTCTTTTTGAAGTTGTATATGTGTCCTAAAAATGGCAAACTACAGTTGAACCAAGGAACTGTTTAACTGAGAGTATTTTCTTGCTAATGCCAGTGCTATAAATACTGAAAGACAAGTCAAAGAGAAGGTACAACATTGATATTTACTTACAAATTCATTCCATTAAGTCAAATTCTTGTGAATTTTTCAGAAAATATACAACAAAAAGACAAAATTTCCAAAAAGTTTTAAGCTTGCAACTTTTTTCTCCAAGTGTTGTTTGTATAAAATTGAGAACTATTTATTTGTTATGACTTAGACCCCACATTGGAGCAAAATTGTTTGTCATAGGGTGGTTGTTAAATGTCCATCTTGATTCCAAGAATGCCAGTGTCTTGCCAATGTTGTACCTTCCCTTTAGTGAAAACCAAATACTACCAAATTGACCTTTTGGTGGTTTGTGTAGTGGTACTTCCCTTGCCTTCTGTCTCTGTGACCTGGGTTGGCATCCCAGCTATACCAACAATGACCTTTAGAAAAAATTACGCAAGCACATCAGCTGCAAATGTGCTTAATTATGCAAAAAATTATGCACGTCTCCCTACTGATCAAGCAAATATTTAAAAAAAACACCATTTGTCATCAACAGTTTATGCACCGAGCAGGGCGGAAAACTGAACATTTTTTATATTCCTCTTATAAACTGCAATATAAATAAATATATATTTATATAATTAATCTTCTCCTGAGGACGATCAGAGCATACTGATCGAAACGTCGAGTTGTACCTCCAGTTCTTTTCAGAACTAATTACTACTCAATTGAGCATTTCACATGGTGTCACCGCAATTACTCTTACTTATCCTCCTCACCATGCAAAGCTACAAGTTCTAGCAATATAAATAAGTTACAATCAAACAAATAAGGTTACACAATGCAATTCTGAAAGAAAATAAATAAAACACACAAATATATCTTTACAACATTCCACCAACTGAATACATTCGAATAAATAAATCAGTAGCTAGGATTAAAATAAACACTATTTAGCTCTTAATTTTTGTTTTGTCTAAACCAGGGGGCTAGTTTTTGACTAAATATTGTGTTTACAAAGATAATGCTTGATTTTTCTTCCGAGATTATCCCTGGCCCGTGCCAAAAAATCTGTTGTGCGAAGAGTGAGACTGTCAAAGTCTTCATCCCATGTGGTGTATTCATCACTCATGATGATATACGCTTTGTCTATCTCCAGTTGCTCACAGCCGCAATGTGATGGTACAGTAACAATGAGCTCGGGGCTGTCCACTTTAGATTGTCTTTTGTCGTGGTTAAGATGGTTGACTTTGGTGAGGTGTATACTGTGGTGACGGGTGCCGTACTGGGTGATATTGCTTACGGTTCCTCGGATGAGGGTGACCTTGCGAGTGTAACCTCGCCAGCCTCTGGATGACTTGGGTGCTGTGCAGAGGTCACATTCTGAAAATAAATAAATAATAATAATAATAATAATAATAATATATAATATGTATAGTGCATATATCCACCAAACTGGTGCTCAATACAGTGCCAATAACAAACATAACAATCACTAGTACAGTTTGAGGATCATCTGAAGAAACATCTGTTATCGTTAAAGGAAGGTACAAGAGTGGTAGCAACTGCTTTACCAATCATGAATTCTTACTTAAGAGGAAACACAACATTATATGCACATTAGCAAAAAGATGCCAGACAGCAACTTCTTGCTCCAAGAGTTTTCGGTATCAATTTTTCATTCTTTCATCATAACTTATACTCCACAGATTGAGCTGAAACTTTCACAGGTTGACATCTTGGTTCAAAGTTTGTTTGATATTACTACCGCTACTTTCCCTGTCAATGCTGAATATGCATAGAGTAACTTTATAACCATTTCTTTATTATCACACTCTGTATTGGCCAGTGACTGAAGCAGTAGCTATGGCTATATACTTCACTATGTTTGCTTTCAATACATGTACACATGTGTATACTCATGTACTTCAACATTGCTCCTGCAGCCAACAACCAAATAATTGGAGCCAAATATGCCCAATTTGGACAGCCTTACAATTGTGATTTGGACAAGCCTGGCCCACAATGAATTAGGACCTGAATTATCCCCCTGTATGGAGATATTCCTGAAACCCATGGTATTTCTCAAGCAAGCCACAATCCTAATCCACCATTTTGTTTCAGTTTTACCACAAATTTTTATTCCATACATGAAGTATGCTAGTCGTGTACTAACCTAGTCCACAGCTTAGTACTCCAAGAACAATAGTTTTGTGTCATTCGTGAATTTTTATTCCACAGATGGACCTACAAGGTCTGGTAAAGAACGAGTGCATCCTGGGTGACTTGCAGGTGAGCGTGATCAATACATACTTTACACACGTGTGTTTAATGCGTACTGCACTGTAAACCTGGTAATTTAGTGCATGGATGCGTGAATCACTGCTGTAGCCAATTTGCATTTAGTATATATGCATCCTGTATTGTTCTGCAACTAGCAAGCTGTGTTTAGCGCTTATCCCATGATACCTCAAGACAGGGTAGCCCAACTCATTACTATGCTCATTGCTCATGCACACATTTGGTGTACATGTCGTGGACTGGGTTATTGCAGGCTGGCACACTTCGTGTCTGTATTTTCTTTTAAAAAGACTTCTGTTTTTATCTATATACATGTAAACCACCCATCACCAGTACAAAAAAACATTTCTTTTACCTCAATAAAAAGTTATCAATGTCTACTTTCAGAACATCTCCAATACTGGACAAAAGAAAACAGAAAAAGAACGTGCTACAACATGCAAAGCCATGCACAGTACAAGCTTTCTAGAAAATATAGCAAATTGGTAACTCAGGCAAATGTACACAGCCAAGATTAATATCGACTTGTTCACTTAGAATGTTTATCATTTACATACATGTAGCAGGATAGAAGGCCCAAATGTTTGAATATATCTAAATCTAAGTAAACATTTTTACAGCAAAATACTCAAGCAGTTTTTAACCAATTCGCGTCGGAGGCCGTGTATACACGCAATTTTTTTTTGCACCACGGATCGGAGAGCGTCTAAACACGCCACGGGGGCCCAGAAAAACTTTTTTATTTCCGACGCGATCTGGTTAAGCAAACAAGCATTTTTCTGTTTCCATTGAGAAAAGAAAAGAAAAAGCAAATAAACAGCGTCAGTTATTTGGTTCATGCTTAGAGTTGTCATGCAAATGTTAAAATGTTTCCCAAGAATGGAGTGAGTTGTCTAATTATAATTTTTTTTTTAAATAGAAACTATTTATACCTTGATTATCCAACAAAATTAAAAATGAACATTGATTTTTCAATGCTGCTTGAGCAAAGACTATAAGCTTTCTACCTAGCCAAAGAGGTTTATGTACGATGTATGCCTTTCCAAGTGTAGTAATTTGATTGGACAATGACGCAGCCCTTCGACCAATCACAGTCACGAATGAAACAGCTACGTCACAATGCAGGCTGTGATTGGTCAACTGGCCAATATCACAGTCAAGTCAGGAAGCTGGTTTCTGTTAATAAGTAAATACAAGTGAGTGTTTATATAGGTTGTGTTAATAGATGAATATAAAGCGAAATACCTTGGGGAACACAGGTACCAGCAGTTGTACTGTACTCCTGACCTGGTGCACAGCATGCACTAGCGTTGTCCAAAAAGATTCTCTGTATACTAGGTCGGCGGATGTACAGCTTCCCTGTCTCCGGGCAGCACATCTTCTCAGTTGGGTCAAAGGCTTTGTTTCCACAACACGTCCCATTAGAAATGCCTCGGGAGACTTCTCCCTGGCAGCATGTGCCAGTTTTGGGGTTGAATGCGTGGCCACCGCAGCATTCAGTACGACTTTTCTTCTTCCTCTGGAGTGTACCATTACAGCAGAGATATCTGTTGCTGTTGTACGGTGTAGGAACGTCCGAACCACAGCACGCCCCGTTTTTCATCCGATGCAGAACGTTGTCACAGCATGTATGTCGGGATGATAGTTCGTAGGAAGTTCCATTGCAACATCCTGTGGTTAGTGGATCGTACGTCTCACCAGCGCAGCACATCTGGATGGCATCATCATACGGGCTACCGGCACACAGTGGTTGCAGCTTTTTATCGGTACAAGAATTAAGCTCGGGGTCATAGAGCACGCCATTACAGCAACCGTGCCGAGATGCATTGAAGAGTTGTCCAGCACACATCGCTGGTTCCAAATTAGAGGGGGGTCTGGGTGCAGTTTCACCCTTCTTGTGGCAATCCCATTTGTCTGTGATGACTCCGTCACAACAAGTTTCCCACCAGTGAGTCTTGGGCAAGCTGGCGTTTCCACAGCAGGTATAGGTCTCCGCATTCCGCACTTCGCCCCCACAACACAACGACTTCTCCCCGAATTCGCGGTCTTGCTTCTGGCTATCACAGCAGATCTGATCCTCCCCTTCCTTGATGACCTCTTTCCCGCAGCATTCCCCGGGGAAATCATAGAGAAGACCCTGACAGCAGGTCTGTCGTGTAGGGTCATAGCTTCCTTCGGAGCAATCTACCCAGTTATTTCTTCTCGGGAAGACATACCGTTGATCGCCAACCGATCGGCACGTGTCTTTGAAGGTGTCGATGATGTTGCTTTGACAGCAGCTGGCGCCGTTGGCGTTGTGGAAGAGTGACGTGCCCATGCAGCAAATCTCTGATTGGTTAGAGGAGTCATAGGCGACTTTTCCACAACAAGTGTCACCATGGGTGGCCTTGTTGTAAAGGCTATATGTATGTAATGGAAAAAACATTTGTAATCAGAACAGGTTGAGGTCAGGAGTCATTAAAAGACAAATTATTTGCATATAAACCTTATAGCCACTATACATTTTTGCTAATCTTTGGCATACTGGTAAAAAAAAAATTATTGATCAAGTTTTACATAAAAGTTATCCCTCCTACTTCTGGTACCTTTTTCATACAAGTTGATCCACCATTTGAAACCATTCGCTTTTGTGGTTTTGAATGGTGAAATAACCGTGTACAGTATTGATTCCCCAAAATGGTTTTGAATGGTAGGTCAGCTAATACAAAACCTTGTTTGGATCTTTCCAAATGGTAGTACAGCTAATACAAAACCTTGTTTGGATACTTCTAAGTGGTGAATCAATGGACCCTCTATGCATTTGAATGGATTTGAATGGTAGTAAAGCTTTCTACCAACACTGTTCAAATGGTATCACCATGTGTGTACAAAACCAATGGGCATTTTGGTAAGTGGAAATTTTGAATGGTTTCATGGTCAAACAGTAGGAGGGTTATTGGGTGTTCAGTTGGTGTTGGTATCAAACATCCCTTGACATTATTCCGTCTGAGGTGCTATCATTTTTAGTAAAATAATTTCCCAACTGAATTATTGACTTGATGAGACAATAAATACCGCATAAGAATGAAATACGAAAATCCGTGTTGTAATGAATACGAACAATCTGAATGCATGGAAGGGGGATGGAAGGGGGGTGGGGGGGGTGAATCAACTCCTTCTTTCAAAATTCTATTTAAATCCAGTCTGTTGTTACTTTCGTTAATTTTATACAATCTTTGGGGAAAACTTACAAGTTTCCCTGGCAACAGATTTGCGTGTTGCGATCCATCAGTTGTTTCCCACAGCACTCTCCATTCCACTCCTGATAAACCACTCCACTACACACAGTCTCTGACAGCCTGTGGGCTACACCCTCCGTACACTCAGTCCTGCCATCCTCCATTGACACGACACTGTCATCACAGCACATGTCAACAGTGCTGGACAGGTTAAATCGTTGGCGGCCGCAACACATGTCATCTGTGAAAAGGAAAGCGTGTGGATGAAAGGAGGAGCCAGGGATGTGGGGGATGAGGGGGGGGGGGGGGTGTGAAAGGGGAGATGAAACCCACTATAACCAACAGGTCAGTTACAAGACCATGGGATCAATTTCAAAGAGTTGCTGAGCACAAATTGGTTACCAGTCAAATAATTGCCATGTAATGTATATTGCTTCTGGCTGATTCTAAATTTTGCTTACCAGATAAATTTGCAGAAAAATATTTTCTGCTTAACAGCTCCATGTAATTGGGCCCTGGATTTGTTGCCTTTTTACAGCTCAAAATTATACAATACCTTTGTATTTTCGTACTATTGACTATCCTGACTGATATTGCCTTGTACTATCATCGACTTTAACTGTCCATTACAACTGTGCTGTAATGGACTACATCAACTATGTCAGCTGTTTCTGTGGTCTATAGAGAGATTCCCCCTACCCCCGCCCCCACTTGAAAAAAAAAATTGCTCAGGGCAATGACAAATCCTTACCTTCAGAAGTGATCTCATAAAGTATGTCAGTGCAGCACATGTGTGTCTTAGGGTTGAAACCAATATCTCCGCAGCATTCACCCTCACCGAGGGCCATCCCCGGAGTAAGAAATCGCATGCCTTCGCAGCATGTCTCCCCAGGACCAATCAGCACGTCACCACAGCACTGCTGCTTAGAGGGGTTATAGGAATAGTAACCCTTCAGTGGCTTTTTGCTCTCACAGATGGCGGTCAGATTTTGTTTCCTCTCCTCAATGGGACGGATGAGTGAATACTGCTTGTCACATTCATGGGTTTGGTTGTTGTAGACAGTGCCGCGGCAAAACCTAGTCAGGAAATAAAGGTACATATAGATTGATATACTTTCCTCATAAGCTCATCAAAATAATTTTGTGTATACATAATTAGATTTATTAGGTATATAAAAAAAAATTGTTTTTCAAATTTATACAAAGATTTTCATGTTATGGTTTTAATGTACAAAAAGAACAATTAATGTAGGTATCAACCCAAGCACTTGACCAATATAACAACAGTAGTCACAGAAAAGCTTAAACCTGCTGGGTCTGTGTATTAGGAATCCTGGGAAGTCAAAGTTATGTACGAGTCACATGAATTTAGTCAGAGTCATACATATAATATCATAGGGACTTGTTTTCAATGCTAAACAGAGACCCAATATCAGAGACCCACTGGCTATAGGATGAAAAAGATCGAGTGTGGAACCATTATGTTGACATCAATATGGGGTAGCTGGCTTGATATACAACCCTTTGTCTCCTGGGGGAAAACTGCAACTTACTCTGCATATCTCTCTGGAACAAAATACTTGGTGCCCTTGTGGCAAGTCTCCCATTCTGGTATGAATGTATCCCTTCCACAGCATTCCAAAGCGATTAAGTTATGCAGGTACAAGACCTTGTTTTTGATGACTCCAGAACAACATTGCTTAGACATAGGTTCATATGGGATATATTGGCAAAAGCTGAATCCGGTTCTCCTTTTGTCATTAACTCGACCTATTTTACAATACTGTAAACAAAATAAGAAAAGTAATTTATTAACAAGAATTTGTGACATCTTGATGTCATAGCTTTTTGAAATGGTTGTCCCATATAGACAAGATAAAAGAATTTACATAGAGTACCTTATTTTTAATATTTATCAGAGGGTTGTAATTCTTTCTTTTTGTTCAAATTATTGTACAAGGGAACCCATTTAAAGATTTGTTCAAATGAAAATATTATTGTGTTGAAACAACCTTCTAATATATGTACTGCCGGTGTATTTGTTCCGAACATTTTTTGAACTTTGATTATATCCTGATTAGAAAGGAAAACAACTAATTTGGAGTAAGATGTTTCACAAAATGGTCGGAGGCTCAGTTTAACAGAAATTTTGTGCCCAAACTATAAATTTATTTTAGGACTCATCAACTGTAAAACTGTACTTCTCATAATATAATGTTTCTTTTCTCAAGTAAAAAAGTGGCATTCTGATGAGAATGACAATTTCAGGAAAATGGCAATAAAATGTTGGCAATACATGTACACGTATATCTTTAAAGGGACAGTATTTTCCTGATCAACACAGGGCACGGAATTGGAGTGCTAGTTTTAGTTTAACTCAGTGACTGAAAAAATACCCCACATGATAAGGTCATATTAACGTTGTTGCTGCATAAATGAGCCAGTAATGTCCTAGTATTAAACTAGGACACCGATTCCATGCCCTGGTGATAGTCAGCTCCGATCGTGATGCAAGTGTCACTCTAAGCCTTTGTTTCTCCAAAATGTATTTTTCAGTTGCAGAAAATTGCTTAGTGACCAATTCATTAGTGAACAATGCTGTTGCACAAATTGTGAAAAGAGTGAGATTTTCGCCTCGATTAAACCATGGAGGAAGAAAGATGATTAAACCTACCTGAGTCATTGTATTATATGTTTGAGCTTGTCCGCGAGTCGCTTGATGGCAACAGACTGCATTGTCCAACTTGTGCGATTTCTCCATACCCCGCTGGGAGCATTTGTTACAGAGCTGGTTTTCATTCAGCTGTTCCTTTCCACAACATGTAACATCGATGCTGTGCACCTTACCTTTAAAAATAAATAAACCAAACAAAACAACATTTGGAAAAGAGTTCAAAACACATTTGTTTCATTAAAGGGAAGGTTCAGCATTGGTTATTACCTGATATTAAGCTTGGGTTGATAACACGATAATATCGAATATCGCAATACAGTTTTGTTCGATATCAAGAATACAATATCGAGAACCTGTTCAAGTTATCGAGATATCGGCAAATCGCGATGTAAAAAATATATCGCAATAAAAACAAATCGCGATTGTGAGTCGACTCATGGAAATAAAATTAGGCTAGTCTTATCAAGCTTGCAGAAGTGACAAACAAAAGTGAAGTACATCAGTGGTTATATGACTGTCAAATCACCCAGAACTTTTCTCTTAATCCACTGCCACTCAAAGAAATCTGTTCAGACGGATTAAGTGTTGGAAATTGAAATTGAAATGGGAATCTAATGCAGTCATGTATGAAAGAAAAAAAAGTAATTGCGATACTATCAAAAATTGCGAAATATGTTTGTAGATATTTCATGGATGAAAAAAAAATTGATATTGCCCAAGCTTACCTGATATGAAATATTTTTCTCATGGTCTCAGGTGCTATTGCTTTTGTAAAATTAGTGAAATAATTTCAAAAATGAATTGCTGTCATCCAAAGACGGAAATTTCACACTGGAATGAATATGAATGATTTGAATGAATTGTACTATTTTCTCAACCCTCCTCCTTCAGCTGAACTTCTGCGGCAAGTGGCTATAGCGGTCAGTAAACTGACTGTTTTTGACTGTTGAACCAACTGTGTATAGTGTGCACAACTGGTTTTTGACTGTCATTTTGACCACCCTCAACATTACAAGATCCAGTCAAAAATGGTCAACTCATTTTGACGTGTAAATGTATATGTACTTTCTACACATTAGGTTTGACAGTGTTTGACCTTTAAGTGCACGAGATCTACCTTTAGATTTTTATTTAGATTTGTTATCAAAACACTGCAGTCATAGAAGGGTTAATGACACAATTGATGTTATAACCTTTCCCCCCAACCCGGAACAAACAAACAAGCATACCATATGAGGGTCCTCTCATGTTTCTTCGTTGACAGCACTTATGGTCAATTGGGGAATAGACATCGTATTGGTTACTCCCAGTCATACAGCACGATCCATTCACAACATCAAATACATGCCCCTCACAGCATGTTTGTCTGTTGGGGTCGAATTCAGCACTGTCACCGCAACACTGGGATGAATGGGATGACCTAATGACACGGTGCCCATTGCCGCAACAGAGATACATAGATGGGTCGTACAGTTCTGTAGGATGAGAAAGCATATTAATGTATTGAGTTACTGCATATGATGTCACAGGACTGAAGAGTGCCTTCACTGAGGTCAAATGAAGAGGTCCATAGCCTTCCTCTATCACTTTCTGAATGTCAATCACTCGCTCTTTTTAAACACAAACTCAAGTCTTTTTTAATTCACCAGCCTCCTCATCAGTAAACCCTTTTTAATTTTATTTTCTAGTCATTTTATTATTTTCTCATTAAGTTACTTATTGTCTAATTACTTTTGTCAGTCTTAGTACATGTATGCACACTGTCATTGTTGTTTGTTGTATGTGGTATTAATGATGCGTATGTTTTTTTGTGTGAAACTGTTACTCTGTTTTTGTATACAGGCTGTTCCTTGACAAGCCCTGCTTTTTTGGAACGTGCCTCCACTTCAGTATTTTCCCACTGTACTTTTCTTGATGATGATATCATGTGGAAATAAATGTTACTTTGAATTTGAATTTGAATTTGAAATCGTTTGACCTCAACAATGATGGCTAATGCAAGCTCTCTGTAGAGTGCAAATTTTTTACAGTAAAAATATAACCAAATGCTTGAACTTTAGTGTGATATGTGATGTCAATCTTCTGCAGAAATTATTTTATCTGAGGTACTGTAAATTGTTAATAAAATTTAAATTAATATTAATATGTTTTTTCAGTAAGAGTACTCTTTTCTGCATTCTACATTAGAATGCATACTAACATCTCAATGTATGTTCACTATTTTCTTAACGACACAACCTGAGCCGAAACTTTCATAGGTTGGTTGTTTAAAGGAACTATATCACAATCAGAGCCGACTTTCAACAGGGCATGGAATCAGTGTGCTAGTTTAAGATAAACACAGTGACTGAAAATTACAGGCTCATTTATGCAGCAGCAACAGCAATATGACCTTATCATGTGGGGTATTATTTTTCAGTCACTGAGTTAATCTAAAACTAGCACTCCGATTCCATGCCCTGTTGATTGTGATGATATGATCGCTTTAATGTGTAGCTAAGTTCAAAGTAAGTAAAGCATACTTCAAGAAGCAGTTTTGCCAACATCAACAATGGTGTGTCTTGCCTAACGATACACATGGGAGTTTATCTCAAACGGGGCACTTTTTAGACACAACATTCCATCAAACTTAACAGTCCTTCTCTATGTTCACATTATTCTGAGCATGCACATGATACACTATGAACAACTTCACCTTGAAAATACCCTGAAAATCTGTTTTGCCTTGAAATAACAGTTCACCGTAATTTCACTGCAATTTCACAGTGTCTCTTCCTCTCAGATATTGGCAATTATATCCACAGTGATTTCACGGCAAATTCACGGCGCTCTTGAGAATTAATGAGCTGCCCCAAAACTGCCACGAGAAGTTCATGGCATTTTCACAGCGTTTTCACGGCGAAGGAATTCCAAGAATATTTCATGGCGCTTTCACGGTGTTGTGTCATCATGAAATTGTTGTGAACTATTTATTTCATGGTAAAACAGATTTTTAGGGCATTTTCAGGGTAAAGTTATTCATAGTGATGTCAACAACAACGGATCAGTAAGTCTGCTACCAACTAGCATCTAAAAAGTCTCCCACTGACAAGTCACACTACACATTTACCTGTACCACAGCATTCAAGGCCGGGCCGTATGTTGTGAAGACGCTTAGAACAGCACATCTGGTCTGTCTTTAGAAATGACACACCACCACAGCAGTCCTGAACACCCGGTATCTCAGGAACGGAGAGTGTCACATTAAGATCACAGCAGGATGACTTCAGGGGATTATAAGCTTTTGATCCACAACACATTCCACTGCCTACATTTCAACGACAAGAATAACATGGAAATTATTATTATTTTTTTTTATCTAGCCATCACCAGAATTTTTCTTAAACCTGTTCATGTTAACCAAGTCAGAATGAACGCAACAAATCTTAATACATTTTCACTATTTTCTTCAACGACAATGAAATTAGCTGAAACTAGGTTGATTTTTATACATGATACACACGTATGTGTATCTCTTGAGTATGATTGAATGATTCTAAAATATATACTGACTTTAAAATAAGATAAATAGAGAATTTACTGTTGCAAACTGCTTACCAACCTAAAGGACCTGTAGTATAAATGCAAAATAGAAGTTATTGGCCTCATGCTTTGAGCATAGCAGGATCTTTCTCAAAGGCAAAATGGCTTTAAATACGATTAAAATTAAACCTCTGACAATTATTTAGTGAAATTGCAGGGAAAAAATAATGAAAAAACCGCTGGCTATACGTACATCTTTATTGAAAACAAATTTTACTTAGTGGTCCTACACATTGTCCCTAGCAGGAACCTTTATCCCAAGGGCAACATGACAGAAAAACAAGAAGAAGCACACAGAGGAGAGAAAGTGAATCAAGTGGAAAAGAAAGTCAAAGTGTGATAAGTGGAAAAATAGAAAGAACGTCAAACCCAACCGCCCCTTGTGCACTGCACAACGTCTAAACCATGTGTTTTTAGCAGACGACAAAAATGGCCAAGATTTCACTAGATGTGCATACATTCATTGCTCAAAATCTCCCAAAATATCGTTTCCAATCCTCACTTGACTACACTTTCCTCTCCTTAAGTGTATCCTCTATTATCTTTTAAAGGAAAATCTGTGACATTTTGTCATAATTATTTGGACAGAAAGTGGCGGTTGTGTTTTACACCCTTTCCCAAAAAACTTATTAAGGACAAGGGCTTGAGTAGAGTCAGCTGGGAGCAAATTATGCAATCAACAAGAACATGATAACTGGCAGGGTTCCAGTTGCAAGGTGGGTAAAACTAATGAACAGACACAGAAGAGATCAGAGATACAAGGATCAGTGATCAGGTAAACAGAAAGGCAGAGTATAAGTCAGGATTTAGATACAGAGCGTCCAAATTTGTTATCTTTTGAAATACATGGTGTCTAAAAGTTAACCTTATAATACTTTTGCAACAGACTGTCCATTTAGCAAACAGGGCATCCAACAGAGACCCAACTGTAGTTGTTACAAGTGACCTTTAAATGTAGAATTTGGAGAATTGTGTATTCCGAGACAATTGACAGTTTGTAGAATTTGGGGAATTGCGAGACATTTGAGAGTTGTCACAATTTTCGGAATTGTGTACTCTAATCCTTTGAGACTTGACAGAATTTGGGGAATTTTAAGTATTTTATTTTGAGAAAGGAGAATTGAAATTTTATTTCAATATTTTGAATTTTGGATACAGATAAGAGACTGAGAATTAAACTATTGTATATAAATCATAGAAGAAGTTTGTGAGAGGTATATATTTACTTTGTCCTGTTAAGCCGAGAATATGCACATCTTATACATTGTCTGGGAGGGTGCCACCCATATAGTGGCTATGTGACAGTAATGCTGGCTAACACTATCAAGTTACATGCCTTACCAATGTTTGAAGTAATGGTCAATCGGCAGCACTGCTCATTGTCTGTGTTAATTGGCTGCAGGCCGCAGCATTCATCACGGCCATCAGAAAGGTCACTGATCCTAGAGTCTTCTCTGTAAATGCAGCATGTTTGTGTCCGCATGTCATAAGTCTCTGGTCCACAGCACTCAGTGAAATCGGTCCTCTGTCTAGGATTCTGTGAGTCAACACAAAATGTCATAAATTTTATCAATTTCAGGGATGGGTCATGACATCATTACAAAAGTGTAAACATTTCGGGAGAAAAATAGAATTATTTTGGGGCAAGACAAAACGATGTAAATGAGGTGTAACTGAAATAATGTTTATCATTCATTGTCTGAATGAATGTTTTTAAAAGGACAAGTTTTTGCAAAACATTTTCTAAAAAGTGTTGCAACTACATTGTGCTATTGCAATGTATACATGACTTCCCAGTTCTGATAATTTGTAATTTTATACAAAGTTTACAGACAAAACACTTTCTGAACAAACGAAAAACAGCCGTACCATTTTGCAACAGTGCTGTTCTCTTTTGTCGATCAAATCCATGTTGCAACACTCCATCCAACCGTTGATGATATCCGCCCTTCCTATTGTGTGTACACGTCCCATCTCATTTGGCCCTACGCAACAAACTTCTGTGGAGGGATCATAGACAGCGTCGCGTCCACAGCATTTTCCAGTACCTGCAAGGGCTTGATGCTGGCAACAGGTGTGGGTAGCTGCATTCATCAGTTGACCCTTGCAACATTCTGTCTGCTCACCAAGAGGGTAGACTGCATCTCCACAGCAGAAATGTGAGGTGACATTATACCATGTCTCCCCTCCACAGCACTCCCCGGACAATCCATCATAAAGTTCCCCACCACCTGAAAGCAGTAGTAAAGGTGTTGATTGTAATGTACGTACATGCTTGACGGAGTTGTGTAAACAAGTTGACCCCCTTTAGAGACAAGGGCCAAAGTCATGGTACAGCCAAGCCTTTGAGAAGCCCGGCCAGGCCCAGGCTTTTCCCCTGCCTACTGGCCTATATAATGAGCTCTGCTTGCCTGGGCTAGGCCCTCCAGAAGCCCAGGTTATGTTGATTGGCAGGTACTGTATTGTTACAGGATTAGGACTCACAAAAGACAATTAGGAGGCCACGTAGCCTAGGCCTGGGCAGGCTTTCTCAAAGGCTTGGCTGTACCATGACTTTGGCCATCCTCCCTTAAATTTCCACTATTGTAATTAATCTCAAAACAATTTGATGACAGTTTTACATTATTAGACCCAGTTGATGATGGTATAAAGAAAACCTTTGAAATATCTTCATTTCAAACACCTCTTCAATATATATTTGTAGGACGGATTATACTAACATATCTGCACTTCTGTACACTAAAATGATATGAACAGAGCTCAAGTAGTCAATGAAATAGCTGCCATTCAATTTCCTGAAATTCAGGGTCCATGAAGGTACAATGAGCTTGTGCCACCTAATTAATGTATCCTCTTTCATACGGCCAAACAAAAAGTCTTCAGTTACTGGTCTCCGCACGTGTCTCATTGGACCCACATGTCAGTATTTTTAGTTTTCTTTACTATTGCGGAGATTTGGTCTACTTCCAATAACCATGTATACATGTATCACTTAAAAAAGATATTGCAAACAACAACAAAACGTCACTGCACCGATTTTGAAGTTGACCTATGACCATAAATTGAAGACTTTTTTGTTTGTAATTTGTAGAAAAAGTACAGGTATGGAAATCTTTCCCATTTATACTGGCAAAGAGGGATTTGGCACTCATGATCGTAACAGATTCTAGATTCAAAACTTACAACAAATCTCAGATATTCCCGGCGTCGGCTCAAGGATCCGTCCTTGACAACACACTTCTCTCCCAGGAGTGTAGCCGGACCTCGTTCCATATTCACTATTAATGCACCAGGCTGCAAACCCTTCATATGATGCTAAAAAAGAAAGTACAGTAGGCCATACAAAGTGTTAATGAAAGTGGACCATTTAGTGCCATATTTATAACTTAGTCCCTTACTGGACAGCAAAAGAAACGCAAGTCCGAGGTCTTGTCAAGTTTTCAAACAGAAGACAAACCATTTTGATTCTAATCACTCATTTAATGAAAAATTATTTCAATTTGTGAGCTGAAAGTGACTGTTGAAATTGTTGCAATTTCAACAGTCATTTTCAGCTCACAAATTGAAAGCATTTTTCATTAAATGAGTGATTAGAATCAAAATGGTTTGTCTTCTGTTTGAAAACTTGACAAGAGCTCGGACTTGCGTTTCTTTTGCTGTCCTCGGACTTGCGTTTCTTTTGGTGTTCAGTATATATCCCCATTGTTTTTTTTGCAATTTCTGAAAATTTTCTTTTGCATTGGAACATTGCGACATGAACAAGGGAATATTATTGCTATGAATGTCACATTTCTCAAACTAATCATGAGGATGGGTCCTGTCTAGACCCATTCTAGGACCAATACACTGGACTCCCTCCCTCCGTATCCTTGGCCCTAACCCCACATGTACAAAAAAGGGTTGATTATTCTTTTTTTCAACTTTGGATCTGCTAATTATTATAACTTAAAACTTAGTGCAATCTGGTAACCTTGCCCAAGCAGAAAATCTGTTATTCTGGGATAAGCTTACTTTCATAAACTGTCTGTAATATATTTTAAATTAAAAAAGAAATAGCGAACATTATGCCAAAAGTGTCTGCTTGATAAGCAAGCTTACTTAATCACAAAATATTACATTGTAATAATTAGCAGATCAAAAGTTGAAATAAATCACCCCTTTTTTATATACATGTGGGGTAAGAACCAAGGATATGGAGGGAATCCAGTGTCTTGGCCCTCGAATGAGCCTAGGTCCTGTCATAAACTAATTTTCACACTTTTTACTGTAAAACAAAGCTCATTGGAACTATTCACTTGTGAAATATAGTTCAAAGATTATTTTTCTTTCTAAAAACGATACTCAGTATTCACATTCAAATAAAAACAACATCTTCTGGAAATTATCAGTAAAGAAATATGGGCGATACAAGTTAAATTCACGGAAAGAAAGTCGAACCCAATCGCCACATGTGCTCAATGTCTCACTCTAACCATGGAGGAAGGAAAATTCTAACTTACACTACAGTGACATCATCAATTAATTATCATCAGACATCACAAGGGCAGTGGAATCGGAGTACTAACGTTAGTTTTTAGATTAACTCGAGAAAATTTGTGACATTTGTCATTTTTGGACAGAAAAGTAACAGCTGTATACTACATTATTTCCAAATTCGCTGTGGTAATCGTAACTAAACACTGCAAATCATGATAATGGTACACACTTTGGGCTATAAAGTACCATCAGCACAAAAGTTTACGTTGTTATAATAACGTTAGGCCAAGTGCCTACATAACGCACGGACAGTTAAGTGTTCTTGTCCATTACAAGCAGAAGCGATCCGCTCGTTTTGGTTTACCATCACTTCCACGTTCCAACCATGGAGGAATGTTCCAACTATCCCTGCTAATTAATGCTGATGCAGTGACCGGAGGAGGGGGAGTTGATGGGGACCCATCCCTGGTAAGTAGAATGATTTCGATCACATCACAGAGGGATCACTATATTCACATTATCTTTACTGTCTTCCATGTGTTTTAGCTTGGAAAAGGTACAGGTGTGAACCCAGACGACGACAGCTAGCTAGCTCAACAACTGTATACCGTACATAGCGCCCTCTCTAGCTCTGATTATTACATTAATTTGGGATTTAAAATTTATTTTATTCAGATCGGTGCATACAGCAGAAGTATAACTGTTATCTCAATCATAATGATTCTATACACTACTGAATATACCTATCTATAAATTCCTTATGAATCCAGAATTCAGAAAATGTTTACCGACTTCATAATAAGCTCTTGATGATTACAGAATTAACACGGGGTAATATTCCTTTGAACAACATTCAGAAGCGGAAGTTCCGGGTGGTGATTTCGATACAAAAGGCCTACACAGTTGTAAGGCCTACAAATATGACGATTTTTTTTACTACTATACAGGGAAGTTTTTAAAGTAACAAAGAGCAATTGCAAAACAAGATTGTGTAATGGTAAATATATTTTCAAGGAAGTTTTTATTTTAACTCCAACAACTATACTTGCACAAGATAGCCTTTCAGCCTACTGAAAAACGACTAGTTGCTAGTTTTAGAATCGATCGAAACTAACTTTTGACTAAAGTTTTAGCTCAATTTAAGTTGTTCGCATGTTTATGATACAATTATGAAAAGTTATCGCCAAAAACAAACTGGCATAGAAGTTAAAGTAGGTCTTATAGGCTTATTCCACTCACAACAACGATCAAAATTATTTGTCCATTTAGTGTGTTCTTACAGTCAGACAAATGAATTGTTTGTTTATTTTGGACTTACTCTGTTTTACTTTATTTGAAGCTTTTAAGCAACATTTTTGGTAAGATACCAGAATCATACTATATGTAATCAAATTATGTGTGCCATTTTTGCTGGGGATTGCTTTTAAAAAATTTGACCTATTTGCGACATGACCAACAGCCAATCTTTTTCCAAGTATAAAATAAAGATCTGATTTAATCAAATCACATGGACATAAACAATAATGAGGGGCAATAATAGGTGTATGTAAAAAAAATATATATATAAAAAAAAAAATAATAAAAATAAAATAAAATATACCTGTCAGGCTGGGTACAATTATGACATTGAATAAAACAAGGAAAACACAGCTTCTTTGAGACGAACTAATTCTTTCCATTCTCTGGTTCGACGTAGTTACCATCAGTTCTTCACAGTGTCTGTACACGCTTATTCTGACCTATAGCAATCGTTGTACGTGATTCTTAGGGGTGGGAGATGACAACCTTCACGTGGTCCACCCTGTTTCAACTAATGTCATCAAACCGATGTATGCAGCTACTAGCACTCTAAGCTGCTTATCATCATACGAAAGATGAGATGACGTGATTCTTATAGCCTACATTTTCCCGTTACCGACGTATTTTTAACCTTATTCAATCATGGTAATTCCCTTTAAGTTGCTCAATATTATACTGTAGGCCTATTAACTATTTTTAACCACCGAATTTGCCAGGAACTAGACAAGGACACTATACTGCCTGTTGGCTGGGTATGGACAAAGCAGGGTATTGAATTCAAACACAATGAGAAAATTGATACACAAAAGCTAAACATCACTATTATGAATTTTAGGTGATGAAGTCAGATGACAAGAAAAACAAAAGGTGCTGTTGGTATGTTTGTTGTTGTTGTTGTTATTATTGTTGTTTTTAGGCGTCCGCTGTGTTTAAACCCAATGAGCAAATTGATACCTAAAAGATAAATCATTGTTATGAATTTGGTGATAACATCAGATCACGATAAAAACAAAAAGTGCTTGCGTTTGTTTGTGGGGGTGTTGGGGTGTCGGGGTGTTTGTTTGTGTGTTCGTTTTGGCACCCACTGACATCATGTGTAGGCCTACTGAACGCTTTCAACACACATTTTTTGAAACATGCCAAATGGCGAATTGGGTTGAAACTTTCACATATCGATTTTTAAAAATATTTTTTAAAGATGTATCGCCCGTGTTATACTGGCAATTTCCGGAATGTTTTGTTTAGATTGGAACATTGATATTTTCCTTTTAGAATGGAAAATAAATAGTTTGAATTATTTTTTACAAAATTGTTGTCAGAAGCTTGGAAAAGAAAAAGCGTCAAAATTGATTTATGGCGGGACCCAGCATAAATTCATTTCGGTACATATTTACTGTGAAACCATGTTTCTCCCGATAAGTTTGAGAAATGTGTAATTTTACAGCATTTTGTTTTTAATTCCTCAAGTAAAATAGCAATGTTCCGATGAAAATAAAGTTTATTGAAATTGCCGTTAAAAAAGCAAACACGAGCGATACATATTTAACCCTCATTTTAAAAAGTAACACAAGTCAGTGAGCAGTAGATACACAAACGAAATGGTGGTGGGGGTGGGCGGGGGCTGTTAATACATGGCCGTAGCCATGGCCGTAGCCCCATATCGATTTTCAGTCAGTAAATCGAGCCTCAGTCGGCAAAATAAAACGACCAAATCAAACCATCGAAGCAGGCTTGTAGGTTTTTTTTTGCCTGAAGTGATTCAGGTTCGGGGAAAAATCTTTTAACGTATCCCCCTCGGCGTTCGGCAATTATTCGGGAAAGAAATTGTTCACGCCTGCTCGCCCATTGCAGTACAGCGATTTTTAAGGTTTTTAACAAATTGTCAGCAAATTAGCCTCCATATCTCCCAAAGATTATGGGTTTGTTTATGGTGAAAACACGGGACTTTTACAAAAGTATGGGTCCTCGGTTGACGGTCATTGTTTACAAATGTCCTCGGTTGAGAAAACGTGTATAAATCAAATGTGAGATGTCTAAAAACGTCCAACAACAAAGGGAGCAAAAGAGCAAAACAATATAGGAGGTCCTCGGTTGCTCTTAATGTAAACGAGTGAAAACCACTCTGTCAAAGAGCTATATGGCGGACAAGTCTTTTTGGAGTGGATAAAGAGTACAAGTGGTAGTATAAAGAGTGAAGTCTCTGATTGTCACCATCACAATACAAGGAACAGTAATCTAAATTTTAAGGTTCCAGTTTCATCTAGTTTAGCAAACAATACATTTTATGTTACAGCTATCAAAGAATGGAATAATTTACCTTCTAATGTAAAGAGTTCCACCAATTTGTCTACTTTTAAACGACTTGTTAAATGTCATCTCTCAACACAAGCTAAATTCAGGGAAGCATAATTTGTTCCTTCTTTGGGGTGTGGTGGTATCTTGAACTGTCTTTGTCTTTCAAATTTGTAATTTGTATTTGTATTTTTTGATGTTTCGATGTAAGGACCCCAATGGAAACAAGCCTATATATGTTATTGGCTTTTTGGGTTATCCTTGGATAAATATAGTGTATGTTTTTCTTGTATTTTTGTAATGTGTCTTGTACTTTTATCATCTTTTTATCCGAATAAATTCAATCAATCAATCAATCAGTCCAAACTATGAATTGGACCAACTTCAGTTGGACCTGTCCCAACTGGGCCCTATAGTGACATCCCCATTCCCAACCGACCGCAATAACCACAATGCGGTTAGGGCCTATAGACGTAAATTAATTCCAACCAACCACAAGCACAACCGCTGACATACATTCAACAATAATACAGACATTGATGCATTAACGGTAATTCAAATAAATAATCGATAGGCCAATGTGGCTTCCGTATAAGAATGTAGGTCACTGACGAGGGTCAGTTAAGTGTAACTTTCCAATATACTTTGACTCATCACTGTCATCAACAATGGGGGTAGGTTTATGCCATGTGGAATTGGCGGGGATTGATCCAGAACTTAAAGCCAATACGCACTTTGGAAAAAACCAAGATATAGGCCCTAGACCACGTTTAAATGGACAATATCGTCACCCAACAATTTAAAATTAACACTCCGATTTCTTAATCTGGTACTCATTTTTAATTAACTCAATGACTGAATACCCCACATGATAAGGTCGTAGTACCGTTACTGTTGCATATAAATGAACCAGTAATTTTCAGTCACTGTGTTCATCTTAAACGAGGACACAGATTCCATGCCCTGTTGAAAGTCTGCTCTGATCGAGGAGACATTCGTGAAAATGCATTCAGATTGTACGTTTATATTCCAACTTAGAATTTCTATATCTTCAGTGATGATAGAAATTTATTTTGACAATTAGTTCACAAAATAAAATGTATTGTACTTTGGTCATCTATTTGTGTTGATTTTGCAATAAATATACGAATTTGTGACCCACTCCATCGAAATGAGGAATGTCCCCCAATACATGTAATGGTGTGCCATGGTCGAGCGGTTTAGTGCATCGGATTTGTGTTCTGATGGCTTAGTCGTCAGAATGTGGCGAATCCCAACCGCGACCATTGTGCTTGTGTCCTTGAGCAAGACACTTTTACCATAATTGCTTCTCTCCACCCAGGGGTAAATGGGTACCTGTGAGGGCAGAGTTGGTTGTTGTGTTTGATTAGCCCATATGCGCTGAAATGGCAGCAACTGAGCTGTATACTCCCCAGGGAGCTGAGATGGTTTCAGGAATGATTTATGAGCCTGATGAGCAGGGGTAATAATATAATGCACCTTGAGCACCAGTTTGGTGGATACGTGCGTCATATAAGTCCACATTATTATTATTATTATTATTATTATTATTATTATTATTATTATTATTATTATTATTATTATTATTATTATTATTATTATTATTATTATTATTATTATTATTATTATTATTATTATTATTATTATTATTATTATTATTATTATTATTATTATTATTATTATTCCACAAAAAGTTCACAAAACGTGCATGACTGCATTATTACATTATCAATTTATCACATCCTAACACAGGAATGAAATGAACCAAAAATGAATGTTTGGCATCATCAGAAAGCCCATTAAATTCTCTTTAAGTTAATATCCATATCTCAAAATGTGAAATTTAGGGGACATTCCTCATTTCGATACTTCACACAATTTTCTCAGTGTGTGAACAAAGCACTCTTTGAGCTGAAACTTCCGTGGTCGTCTTTGCACGTTTATTTCTATACACTCATAAAAGCATGAGACCAATTTGGTCAATCGGATTTATTGTTTGAATAGGATGATATAATTAACCTCCTTTCCTCGGATTGGTATATTTGAGATAGTTTTATGAGCGATTTGCCAAATATAATTATTTTTGAATACAAACTATCAGTATGATATTATTGTTGCCAAATTAATGATTGAAGATTCTCAAAAATATTAATGAGCAGTTTTTCAATTGTTACAGCTATAGGCCTTAGCACCTACAAAATGCCAGGTATTTTTCTTTCATCTGCCCGTTTTTTGAGTACCTGAAAGTGTCAAAAGTGCCTACCTTCCACTGACGAGCTAAAGATCACTGCCGACAGCTCCAGGCAGGCAACAACCACGTGAAACAGAGCCATCGTTCCCCTTCTCATTATGAGCATTCGATCTATCCAATACCCTCACCGAGGAGTCTGGTTTTGCATTGATCCAACTCGCTTAACTTAATAAAAATATTGTATTATAGTTTACTGGAAGACAGAGAAGAGATTTCAATGGTGTCTTTTTGCCGGTTGATATAGTAATGATAGAACTCGCCATCGAAATATTGAGTATTTATGGTGAATTTGCTACGAGGATGCGTAACACAATTTAAAAATAGCCCCACTAATGTACTTTTTAATATTCCCATACAGTATTGTTATTATTATACTTAATACTATTGCTTCCTTTACTGTTTTGATTATTTCGTGCGCTGCAGCAGTTAGTTTCTTTTCCACCAGGATATTGCATAAGCATCATGATTCTGCGCACTGCACAGATTGGGCAATTTAGCAATCCATGAATGAGATTCGCGGGCTTTGTGAACTTTGAGAGAACATGTAATGCCATAGACTTGCGGTCGATGGACCATTAATAATGGGGGCCGGGCTGTGACCTTAGTACAATAATCCGTTTCAGAGAGGGAGTCTGTGTACTAGGGGATGTATGTGTTTTGTGTGTGTGTGTGGGGGGAGGGGAAGGGGGTGGGGATGTGGGAGGTATGTGTCTTGTGTGTGTGTGTGTGGGGGGGGGGGAAGGTATGTGTCTTGTGTGTGTGTGTGTGGGGGGGGGGGGATATGTGTAACACCTCCAATCAGCATCAAATTAGTGCTGAATTCGAAGTCGGAAAATTGAGTTCCCGGACCATGTGACACCTCCCCCTTGAAATTATTGTTATATATTTTGTTTGTTATATAGGACTACGCTAATAATATTTGTGAATTTGGAAGTCTGTCGTCGTTAAGTTTTTGTTCTGTGATACACTGTTTGTATATATGCCTATTGTTATCGGTGTAGAAAGATGATTAGGTCTAGGACTAAATACGTTTATTGAGGTGTCTAAAAGAAAATACAATGGAATAATGTAATAACGTTTTTTGTAAGGATTTGTAAGGAGATAATGATTTGGGGGATATTGCCATTAACGCCCCTGTCATAAATAATATTGCCTTCCATGCTCCAAACACACTGCCATGCTACCCTGAAATGAGGGCGGAAATCATTCAATGCAGAATTAGATTATTCACGATAAGATGCAGTGGCATAGCCAGTGGGGGGTCAGGAGGAAGTTCCCCCCCCCCACAGAAATTTTCAGGGAAACAATGGAGACGGCAAAAATTTGGCAAAAGACAAGACAAACTGGAACAGTTATTTATATTCGGTACTTGTTTTTATACCACGATGTGATCTGCTTCTCATTATTTTATATTGTGGAAGGTGTGGTGATGTCGACAGTGCCAGCTTGGCTGAGTCTCGTTCATGTATAGTTTACGCTTGTGCGGCGCGTTCAAGTTCTGACATGTAACTTAAATACTCTGATGAACCTTAAAATGTGGACAAAAAATGGCTCCCCCCCCCCCCACACACACACACACTAGAAGGCTGGCTACACACCTGATAAGACGACGTTTTAAAGTGACCAAAGTCTCTATACCCCTGGGCTTAAACGATTTTTCCCAGGTAAAGGCAGCAGCGTAGCCAGGACTTTTTCAGTGGGGGGGGGGGCACAGGGGGCATTGCTTTTCAGTGGGGGGGGGGCACAGGGGGTATGGGTTTTTTCCCTTTTCTTTTCTGTTTTTTGGGGCACTATGAGGATTTTTCGTGGGGGGCACTGGAAATTTGTGGGGGGAACGTGCCCCCCCAGCCCCCCCAGACCCCCAGCCTCCCCCCCCCCCGTGGCTACGCCGCTGTCTAAAGGTTAGACATCGGAAATCGCGTGGGAGTGGGGGTGGGCCCTATGGGGAGTTACAGGTGCATTGAAATAGCACTCTGTTTCCTTTGAATCAAAACAACGGCCAATGCACGTAAAGCCTATAAAATGGTTTTATTACAACACCTTATAATACAAGATTGAACAGAACTTTCATTTGATATAATGAAAATAGCGACCAACGACAAATCGGAAATGAGGCATATAGAAAAGCGTAGGCTTTTTGGTGGTGTGGACATTTTCACTTTTCTTTATAGCTTTGCTGATGGAAATCAACACATTTATTTCTTTAATAGAAACCGTCTCCAAATCCGGTTTCGTGTTTTTTATTTATTATGTATTTGTTAACTAAATCAAATGAAACTGAAATTTAAAATACATGTGGGGCTTTATTGTAGATTTTTAAAATTTGGCGAGCTCAGTTTAGCAACAGATTAATTAGTGCTGTTAAAGGGAAGGTACGACATTGGTAAAATGGTGACGTACGTTCATTTCAACTCCAATTGCCAAGCAATAGGACACAGTATTGGTGCTTACGTGCTTTATATTCGTAACAATGTAATGTAATGTAAATTTATTCTTAGTAACACGCATTACATGTTAAAACATGTCAATGCGTCTGACAAATATACAAAAATAGCAATGTCTATTTTCTCTGAGATGAAAACACTTCAGACCAAATAATTTCTCAGGATCATTGATACGTGTACAAACTTATACGTACACCGAGTAAATTTTAGATAGGGAAGGTACAACATATAGTCTGTACATTCATTTCAACCCTCTAATTTTAAGAAATTCATTTAAAAAACTAACCTGTGAAGGTTTGATCACAGTAGGTGCTCACGTTGTTGAGAAAATTATGCAAAAGCTGTTATTATTTAAAATAATAATAATAATAATAATAATAATAATAATAATAATAATAATAATAATAATAATAATAATAATAATAATAATAATAATAATAATAATAAATAATAATAATAATAATAATAATAATAATAATAATAATAATAATAATAATAATAATAATAATAATAGTAATGATCTCTTCTTGGAAGAAGTGATGGCTCTGAGAAGAGCCGGTGGGGGAAGAAGTCAGAACGCAAATCCAATGCACTAAACCGCTCGACCATGGCACTCCAATTATATCTATATGTTTAAAGGGACAATATCGTCACGTTCATCAGTGCATGGAATCAGAGTGCTAGTTTTAGACTAACTCAGTGACTGAAAATAATACATGATAAGGTCATATCATTACCGTTGCTGTTGCATAAATGAGCCAGTAATTTTCAGTCACTATGTTCATCTTAAACTAGGACACAGATTCCATGCCCTGTTGAAAATCTGTTGATCGTGACGATATTGTCCCTTTTAACAAAAACCTGCCGGGCGGCATTTCATTTGTTTGTAAATTTTTCTGTAATAAGATGCTGGACTCGGGTTTCAGAATGAAGTAATCAGGATGATTGATATATTTAGAACATGCACATTAAGTACTAAGGAAGTATTTATTTATATATTTTTTAATTTAATAATCAGTCAATTACCAATCATTGTACATTCCATTTAACTGACATTTCCCTCCGAATTTACTCATAATTGCTTGATGAAGAAAGTAAATGTCTGAGTGTCTATCATGGAGTTATATCATGGAGGCCTACAAAAGAATTGGTTTATAATAATGCTACTTGTATGACATCATGACTTTAAATAGATAAATAGTTTTGTTGATTGCGCGCTCCATCATGCTTGAGTAAATAGCAGCGTCGAGTTTGTGAAATACAAGTATAGTATGTACTGTACATGTACAATTCTTGTTTAATAAAAAGTGGAAGTTCCGGAATTTCCATGTACGTCACAACAGGTTCTCAATGACATGTACCTGCATAATATATCAGGGAATTCCCATAGTCATCGTCATTCAAACAACATGGACGACTGCACTGCAATCGATTGAGCAACCTTCGTTCGGAAAGAAAAACACGAAAATACAAATTCAAGGATGAAACGATACAGGGTAACGGGTGCATTGCGAAATCTTATCTCGTGGACAAAACAGGTAACAATTTTTAAAGGTATTCTTCGGGTTTCCCCCTGTTTGGTATTGCTAATTCTATTGAATAATAAATTCAGTTAGCAATGGCTTACTAAACTATACCTATGTTCAATATGGATTTGAGGTCTTGGTTATTCATTATTGATGTGCATATAATATTCACATGGCACATTGACACTGATTTTAAATATTAATTAAACCTTGGTTAGTATTATGTCACTCATCTCAGAAAGAATGTTGAACCAAACCACCACTTGTCGATCTAAGCATGTGTTTTTAGCAGACGACAAAATGGCCAACATCTCACTGGATATGTGCATACATTCATTGCTCAAAATCTCCCAAAATATCATTTCCAATCCTCACTTGACTACACTTAAGTGTGTCCTCTATGTCTTTTAAAAGAAAATCTGTAATATTTGTCATTATTTGGAATGAAAAGTGGCTGGAAAGGTTGTATTCTACATTATTTCCCTGATCTCTATTATATTGACTGAATACTGAGCATGACTGAATAGTGGGTCTGTCATGACTCATCTTTGTAACACCATTCATGCGTGCTATTAATAGTATTATCAGTCAGGAAGTAGAAAGATTCATGATAATGCTAGCCACATAGTGTTGATTTTAAGTGCATAAATACATGTCATTTAATGCATACTTTAATGGTTTCAATTATCCGGAATGATTGTTAGGACATTCACATGGTGTAGTAATTTAATTTCATATAGTTAAGTGTTAGAAGAATGCCGTATAACAACGAAACTCCGTACGTAAACACATGTCATGTTCGTTCGAATATTTATAGTAGCTAGGGGTAGGAGATTAAATTAAAGTTTCAATTCATTGTCAATGTGCCCTGTTAATATTTCATGTACACCAATAATCAATAAACAATTAAGACCTCAAATCCAAAGTGAGTAAGGTGAGTAGGGGTGGGGGATGAAGTCAGAAGAGCAAGCAGCGCAAACCAGTGTTGGGTTTGAGATCCTCCAATGGGCCCCATAAGCTTTAGGGTTCTAGATAGTGAGTGATACAATCTAAGGCATATTTTAAAATATAAATATCCTGAAAAGTTAGTTTTTCCCCCCTAAAATTTAAGAATCCCCCACCCCCGGCTTTTCACGCAGTTGAATATTGTACAATGCGCAGTATATGCAGCCACCTATATATATATACAGTCATAAGGGGTTTAGATAATTATCATTGGTGTACTCTACCTTTATTGAAACCTTTATATTTGAATGTCACTTGTCAGGGTTGAATATATGCTAGTGGTCCGCTGGCAGGGGTCGAAATTAACACTAGTCCACTAGCCCGAGGCTAGTGGTTTTAGCAGTGGGACTACTATCTGCTGGGGTTTGGGACTACAAAAAAATGTGAAGGACTAGTAAAATTTTGAAATAACTAGTCCTGTGGGCTGCCATAAACATCATGTTAATTTCGACCCCTGGCTGGCAAATACCAGTTAAAACGGCAGTGGACTAGTCAAAAACCCTCCCTTACTAGTCCAGCGGGCTAGTCAAAATTACAAAGACTCTACACTGAATCCTAGTCCTTTTTATTTTATATTCACACATTTTATTCCACTGGGGCATAATTTCATCATTTTCAAATATGCTAGCCGCATCATGAAGTATATTCTCTGATAAACAAGGAACTGTTGACATGAAGAGTCTCAAAAGGGAATTCCCCTTGTTCAAAACACTTAATTTGGGAGAGGATAAGTTCTTCAAAATTAATCTCTGACTCTCTTTGTCCCATAGTATTAGCCAGCAATACCTTTGGGTGTCTTTTGGACGTCCTGTTTGCTAAATGGATGCCCTGTTTTATTTGCAATACACATGCAAACGTATTGGAAGTTAAAGTTTTGGACACCTTTTTTTCAAAGAATTTAGAATAACAAATTTGGACGCCCTGTCTCCAAATCCTGGCTAATAATCTGCTTTGTCCTAACTCAATACTATTGACAATTATGGACCACCATGTGGAACCTAAAAAGTACTTTACAAACATGTAAACTAGTGAAAATGCATGCGGAATATCTAAAAGTCAAATTTACTAGTCTGGCCTGCCAGTGAACAAATAAGTTAAGGCAACCCCTGCACTTGTTTGAAATATTAAAATCATGTTATCAAATAAAAACACATTTCCTAAAAACTTAATACAAATATTTCTTTTACTGAAGAAGTTGAATTTAAAAAAGTAGTTGATGGTACTGTGCACTCAATAATCTGTGGTCCAATAAATTAAATATGACATGGAGGTTTCTAATCAGCTATAATCATAATTCCACCTTACATATAACATATTGTTTCCTCCTGTTCTAGTCTTTTGAACCTATGCATGTTATTATAGATGCATCAACAACACTACCATCTCAGCATAAAGAGTTCTGTCCAAATTGTTTTGGCACAACGTTGCCTTTGCAACACATTGAGGTCTCTGTGTCTGTTATGTACGCATCCCCGCAGCATGTACCGGTAGCTGAAGAAAGATACATCCTTTCGTTGCACAATGTGTACACTGTACCACTGCCTGACTTTAAACTCTGACAATTCCTGTCTTTAAACGACCCGAGTATGTACGACTGGTGTTCCTCCTCACGTAAGCAACAGTGCTGGCTTTTGGGGTCAAAGAGTTGGTTTCCACAGCAGCTGAATCCGCTTGGGTTGATATGCAGGGTACCATCACAGCATTGCTGATGCGAATTCGCAGAGTCATATGGTGTTGTTCCGCAACACATAACATGTGGCGTTTCTTTGGGATATCTGTGAAGGGGGGGGGGGGGGAAGATATGACATTTGAGGATTAAAGGGAAAGTACATATTCCATTGGCATGGTAAACTGTCATTTTGCTGTAGCTCACTTCATTTGAACAGAACTTGAAACTGATCTGTGAGAGTTTCATCACATTTGGTTGTGTCGTTATTGAGAAAAGGGTGAAAATGCAATCGGATATTTTTTTTAAATCATCATCGACAAACTTTTATATTTATCTAACATTGAATCAATATGAAACTTCAGATATAGGTTTTCCCAGTCAAGTTTGTCAATTTAGCATTCAAATTCGTTTTCATGCATTCGTATTAAAGCGATTTTGCTAATCCGGTTGCTACCACAGTTTGAATTAAGAATTCAGGCATTCAATTTCGTTTTCAGACATTAAATTTCAGATTTGCGTCATTTATATTAATGGTGCACATCCGTCATTCAATTTTGCCAGATCGGCTTGAATGAGGATTTGCACAAATTCGAGTTTCATTTTCAATTTCGTTTACAGGCAAATCAATTTCGCAAAATGGGAATTCAAAAAAAATGATTCTCACCAAACTTTTTTTAATCATGTGTTTTTCTCTTTAAAATTTTTGTTAATGTTTCTACATTCTTGTTTAATTTTTTACTTTGTTTTTATCATTCCCACTCACGTATTTCTCAATTAATATGTTTTGGTGACATTTCTGAAAATTTCCCTTGAATGCCTCAATCAAGCATGCTCAGACTACATCAGATATTCTCGTGTTATCTTTATCTGTCAATGAATTGTAGAAATGGAACTTTATCCTTCGACGAACTTTAATAAAGTGGCAGGCTCTTACCAATGAGTTACCAATGAATACAACCCATCCTCTTAATCCCTTCATTATTTGCAATCGATCTGGCAGAGTACGTCAACTTAGTCTGAAAACCAACAGGTTTAAATGTTCATTTTTACCATGGGCCATTCAGATTTTTAACTCAACCTTCACTAGATAGTTTTATCCCTTTCCCTTGCTGTGCTTTAACCCAACCTTCCCCCTCCCCATATCCTACCCTGCCTTACCCGTTTCCTTTTCCCTCATTTCCTTCCCTAGTCACTCCATTGCCCTGAATCCCTATTGCTTCCTTAGTTTTTATGATTGTTTTGTAAGTAAATAATTTGTTTTTTCATTTTGATCTTTTTAAATGTATTGTATTTTTAAATCAGTGTACACTGGGAAATCAATTTTCATGTGATGTTTTGCATGACAATAAATAAAAAATAAATAAAATCTTGAATCTTGAATCTTGAACCAATTGCTACTATGAAAATGAAACATGGAAAAACAAGTGTAACAGTGTAAATTTCATTGCACAAATGTCACAAATGCTTGCCCAATAACGAATTTGAATGACTGAATGTACGCCACGGGAAGCTTAGGCGAAATTGAATGCTGTTGGTGAGTATTTTTAAATTGGATGCACATTTTTGTTAATTGCATGACACATTAAATAAAATTGAATGATCGTTGAAGCAAAATTGCATGATAATTTTGAGCAGAAATCGGTTTCACACGAAATTGATTGACGTTGCATTGAAATTGGCTGCTAAATTGACGAACTTGGCCGGGAAAATCTATATTAATTATCAGGAAATAATAAAATTATGAAAACTGTTTAAAAGAAAATGAATTATATCAAGTAAGCTGTATGCCAAGTAATTAGTTTTGATTAATAATCCTTTGTGAGGATACTGCCTATAATTTTGCACTGAATTATTCTGAGAAGAATGAGTGGTTTGACAACTCAACATTTTGATCAGTATAATAATTTGAAAATAGTGAAAATGCATTCACATTTGTGTTGTAATTTAAGTCTCCAGACAAGGTTGTAGCCAGGGGATGTGACACCCCACCCCACCCCACCCCACCCCAAACAAAAAATTTAATTAATAAAAATAAATAAATAAAAATAAATAAATAAAATGCTTGTAATTTTTTTGTGATTTAATTTCGGATTCTTTTGCCTATCCCTCCCAACCCCCAACCCCCCACTCTCAACATTTTACTGCTGCTGTCATTCAGCAAATTGGCTTCCACACCCCATCCCACCCCCTCAAAAAACAAAATTATGCCTTCCCTACGGCCCTGTTCCTGAAAGACAAACATTCATTTGCAAAATAACTTTTTATATAACTATTTTTTTACTAAAATGATACACTTCAGACCCAAAAATTTAGGGGATCTTTGATACCATCATCAACTTTACACCAAGTAAAGTTCCGTCTACATTGTTGTGATCTTTTGTGTTTTTCAAGAATACCAGTAATGCAGTATTATGCAAAATGGCTTCACTGATTGCTATGATTTCCCAATGATCTGATTGATGACAACATCAGGAAGGAAATAAATTTATTAAACAGAATATTTTTCTCCTTTTCCTGCAAAACAGTTTCTGCATTTCAATGTCAAAACAAATAGGGGGAGTGGGGGGATTTGGTACTTACAGATTTCCTCCACAGCAAACAGTGTCACTACTGTTGTACAGTAATTTCCCACAGCAAACTCCATTTGGTTTTGGGTGGACAACTCCATCACAAACGGTTTCCGTGATGCGGTTGAAGGCTGTCCCTCCAGTGCAGTCTTTCCTGAACCCCTCTACTGATGATTGGAGCCTTCCATCACAGCATGTCAACTTGAAATCTCCCTGGGTCATAAGTGAAGAGCCGCAACAAATGGTTCCTTTTGGAGAAAAAAAAGAAATATATGAATAAGATTCAAGTAGTATAATCGCTGATTGGCTTATCGATAAATGTGTAAATCTTGAATTTACCATCAAATAGTTTTAAAGGGAAGGTACCCCATTGATAGTTACCGGACTATCAAATTATTATTTAAACACTTTCCAGGTGTTAAGTTGGTACATGTATCAATTATGCTGAGAAATTCTTGCTTTTAAGTGGAGAAAAGGGATTGTTTTATGAAATTTTCCGTACATGTAGACATACACAAAAAGTTGCTGGATAGCACCTACATGTAGATTGGTCAAATATAACAAGTTTTAGAAATGTGTAACAGTATTTTATTTTTCTTCCCCTTAAAAACGTGATTAAACGTTTTGTGATCAAAATTTTACAGGTAACTAAATTCCTTTACAGTAATTTCATGTGGATTGATTGGGAATCACTGTATAAATGAATTATTCATTATTGCTGGTCAAAACAAAATGGCACTGTTGAACTGTTTAATTAATGGCAGTGAACGCTTTTGGTAAAATGTCTGCAAGTCTGCAAGAATCAAGAGAAACATGTCCAATTATTCTTAGAAACCAAACTGTGAATATTTTGCACCTTAACTCATTATGTAATTAACAAGAAAATTGTTGAAATGCATTAAGATTTTGTTCAAATTAGTTCCAATGTGGAATTTCTCTCTTCCAAGAAAAATATTTCAAAGGATATTTTACACCAAGTAAGTTTTATGTAAATCTGTGATTATTTATGTTTTCAAGAACACAACAAAATGTAATTTGTAGGAAAATAGATGCAGAAACAAATTCTCAAAGTTTTATAAATTACCTTTTTGAATATTTTCATGTAAAACACCCCCACAGCAAAGGTCGTGTTCAGGGTTGTACCCTCTGACACCACCACAGCACCTTCCAGCCCCAAATTCGTTGACACCTGTTTCGTAAACTATTTCTTGGCAGCAGGTCTGGTGGGGTCCAATAAGCATCTCCCCACAGCACTTGTGGTTTGATGGGTGGTACGGCTTGGTGCCACACATCAGTGGTAGAAGTGCCATCTCTGAAATTTGCCGGATCATTCCATTTCTGTCACAGGTGTGTGTGGCTGTGTTGAAAGCTCTGTTTCTGCAGCATCTAAAATAAGTTCAGATTAAAAGATAAAATTATGAAAATTGACACTGAGATCATATGTTACAACAGAAATTTAACAAAAGAAAAACATATTTTTATGAAAGAATATCACAACCAAAACCGGACATGAACATACTTTGAGGAATGGGTGGGTATGTCATCCACACGACCACTGCAACAGCTTTGGTACCGGGGTATGAAGGAATGAGTACTTCGTTCACAACACAATCGTTGGTTACCGTGCTTGTCCTCTATAGGATGAATTCTACCGAGGCAACACATCTCAGTCACAGGATCAAGAATATGTGGACCACATCCATTTCTGACATGATTCTTTGACCTCACGACCCCGCGAAAGCAAGCCTACAGTACAAAATTGATCAGTTATAATTCTGTGAGAAAATGAACATTGCTCATCATGGTCATACAAACTTTTCCTGCTAATTCAAATTTTCTTTTAATCTACTGAAGCACGGTTTTAGAATAATGAAATAGCTTTCATTACGCTTAGATCCAATTGTGATTAAACTTTCACAGTTTCAATTTCTTGAAAACTAGAGGGTTGAAATGAATGTTCATTACTAAATATGAGCTGACATAATGAAATATAATTATGCATATTTTAAAGTAGGTAGTTTTGTTTTGTTTGTCCAAAAAATGTAATCACCATCATCCTGTAACTGTAATTGTTAAGTTATTGAGTTAATTTGTTTTGTTCATCACAAGGGGAAGAGTCTAAAAACCTTTTATGACTTCCCTGCTTTCACTAATATTAACACCATTTTATAATTGATTTATCGTATTTATTAATTGTACATACATGTAAGACTAAATAGTTGTATAATTTATAATCAGATGAATACTTTCATCTTCAGTACATGTTGATAAATTGTTGTTAATATTGAAATAAGTGTCACTGAAGAAATTAACTTGCTGTATGGAGAGATGTCTCTTTGGTAAAATCCTTAATTATTAGGCATCAGGCAAAGTCATCAGGCAAAGTAGTGCAATGACCCTTACCTGTGTTTGGGAATTGTATGTTCTTGTCCGACGCCAGTTTCTATTCAAGCACAATTGGTCGTCTGATGGGGATGACTTTTTAACCGGATGGTTGGCACGACTGTCGCATAGGTGTGTGTCGTGGAGAAGATAATGGCCACAACACGTACTTGTATTTGCTGGTACATCCGGGTAGAAAACGTCATCTGTTGAGGGATTATTTATGCATTTATTATACTATGGTCATTGTGGACGGGTAGATTGAGCCTGGATACAGACAGAGGGGAAAGGGGAGGGGGTGGACACAGGGGGAGGTGAGGGGGAGGGAAGAGACACACATACAATTGAGGGAGGGGTGTACACCCCTTACGTTTCCCTGATCTGCTACTTGGCAAGTGATGAGATTATGAGCCCCCTCCAAGGAATAAATCCTGGGTACGCACCACTGGGAGTCAGAGGAGGGTATGGAATCGACAAAGGAAGGGATGATAAGAAAATATTAATTGGCATTAGTTTGATGAAAAATTGAAATCAAAATACAAGGCAATAGACCTTTATCATGGTGCAACCATCTTGCTTTCCTTCCATTCAAAGCAGTGTAACCAAACCGAGGCTGGAATGGAAAATAGTCTGGTCTCTTTATGTTATAAATTAGTAATATCATTGTCAATGGGTATACAGGGAATATGACAAAGATGGCCGCAGTGTGATACGGGTGTATATGACTCAAATACAACACAAAACCATTAGTAGATGTATAAACCACACTATTTCCCTATACAAACTTTTGTAGAGTAATGTGTCTCACCGTTTGACCTCCCAGCACAACAGGTCGCCTTGCTGGGGTCATACGCCATGCCTCCTTCCTCACTTCGGCAACACCGTCCACCCACAACTGGGAACAAGACATCTGAATGTCTGAAGCTATCAGCACAGCATGTTTGTGTAGTGGGATCGTAAGGGACCCCGTCACAACAAGCATCATTTGGGGTTGACTTACGATGGATATTACCAGCACAGCAATGGTGAGTTTTACTGTCGTAAGCACCTGTTGAAAGTTCATGAATGCCATTGCTGTTTATTAAGTTCCATACTTTTCACAACCACCTGATATATTTATGACCCTGTCCCCACAGAAACACCCCTCCCCCCAGCCTTTTTCATGTCACTGATTTTAGTATTTATTTTTCAAGAATTAAATCATTTTATCAACTCTCCCAAAAGAGGGAGGTGACGGGAAGGGGGCGGGGGGAATGAGGCTGCACAACCCTGTGGTACTTGTTTGCTATATGCCTTTCAGTTTCTTCCCCACTTTCCTTCCCCACTAAAACCAAAATTCTGGTAATTGCGACCTCATTTATGATGCCAGTATACACTGTCTGTTAATGCATCCATACTGTATCTAAGAATCAAGATAACAAGCCAACCTGCAAAAGGTTCTGGGTTTTTTTTTCGTTTTGTGTTTTGAGAAAATAATAAAAATTAATTCAGATTGTCTGTTAATTTGGGAAATTATTTCACTGATTTTACGATAGCACCTGAGACAGATATATTTAAAGGGATGTTTTTACACAAAGTATGTTTTTTGTAACTGCTACATGTATATCATTTATGTTTATCAAGATATAAAGCTGTTGTATACCTTTACCACAGCACTCGAGCCCCGGAGCCTTCTGATGAAGCTTCCCCTGACAGCACACTGCTTCTGTCTCCAGGTAGGAGACCAGTCCGCAGCATCCCTGGACACCGGCAACCTCTGGTAATCCATCATACAAGACACCGTGGCAACAGGATGCCCTGTTTGGACTGTAGGCTTGATCTCCACAGCACTTTCCATGTTCTTTAAGAGAGAGGATTCAGGTATGGGAATGATGAGTTTTGTTTTAAATTATACAATTTCCAACTCCCAATTTAATTATCCCAAAGCGGGCATTCTTTAAGATTCAGAGTAGCAAAAGGGTGGGGAAGGTGGCATGCACATTTAAAGAGTGACAAACAACATTTTAGGTGCCATTTCACCATCAACCTGTATTAAGAGATACTGCATTTCAGATCCTCACTGCATCAAATTGCATCACTACTGCTAGCAACCAGTGATTTTAAACAAAAAAATCTATAATATGGAATGGATGTATCTTGATAATAGGAGGTTTAAGAGCAAATTGACATTCAAAATAGTCATCGACTGATTGGGAGTGACAAATGGGGTGTGTCCCTCCCACAAACTGTACAATGATACCATCAATTCTTTTTGCCTGGCTCCTTCACATGCTCCCCATGGTCAGCAACTATTAGGTTCATCAGGAGTTGAAGCTACCACAAGATCAAAGGGGGAGGGGTGCGTATAATACCCTTTGCTCCCCTTATCTTAAAGGGGAGGTACAACATTAGTTATGTTGACAAAACTGCTTCTTTGAGTTTGTTTCCTTTCTTTGAAACCAGATAAACATTAGACAACCAGCCTGTTAAATTTTCAGCTCAATGCATGGTCAAATTCATGAGAAAAGTGTGAAAATAAAGCATTCACAATTTTTACAGAAAACACTTAAAGCAAAAAAGTTGCTTTCTGGAAATTGTTTGCACATTTGTTTCCATTTTCACTGAAATGAGAGCACTTCAGACAGAATGATTATTCAGGATGATTGGTATCTTTACCAACTTCACATCAAGTTTATCTTTCAGATCATAATTTGGTAATTTTCTAATCAAATAATAACCAATGTTGTACCTTCCCTATCAAAGGCCAGAAGAACTGTTTACCAATTGGAAAAATTGTAGCTCCACAGCAGAGTTCAGTATTGGGATTATAAGACGTGGTACCGCAGCATTCTGTGCTCCCTGATGTCACATTGGACAAGCTCTCCCCACAACAAACTTGTTGTGAAGTGTTGTAGGAACTGGCACCGCAGCAAGCGGTTTGGCCATTTCTAGGTGCAACCTGGAAAATGAATATGAGAACTATAGGATTAATAAGGGGTAATCTAAAACTCACTGGGGCAATCTAGCATACTGGTGACGGTTGCCCATTGAGCAAAACTCAAATAAAATGAATATGAGAACTATAGGATTAATAAGGTAACCTAAAACTCACTGGGGCAATCTAGCGTACTGGTGACGGTTGCCCATTGAGCAAAACTCAAATTGTTTTTGTATAGCTCAAACAGGTTATTAACTATAGCCATGTACTTATTACTTATTGTCCAAAAAAAAGACCAAAAAATACCATTCATGGATTTAGCTAGTTTGAGGAAGTCAAGTTTGCTGTCTTAGGGGAAAACAAATTCTAGCACCAAGTTTTGCAAGTTTTGTTGGCAACCAAATTGGCTTGGGGGCAACCTGAAATTCAGTTTCACCTCCTGATTAGTGTGGGCATGTGAATAATATGTATTCAGGATTTTCCTCAAGATCAAGTTTATTTATACTCGACTACTTTAATGAAATTAGATATGCACATTGTTTCTTTGGAACATCATTTCCTGTTATGCGTGATATTTTTATGTCTTGATATCTTTTTTTAAATTTTTATTTATTTAAAACCATCTTTAACGAGGGTAACCCATCCAGCACAGCTGATCATTTGGGGCCCTCATAATCAATAACCAATATCAATAACCAAGGCTTGTAATAATGCTAACTTTGTCTTTGAAGGAATGGTAAAACATTTGTATTTTCCTATTTATAATAACCATATTGTTATCCAAAAGTTAAATTGATATGAAGTTGGTAAAGGAACCTGTCATCCTGAAAAATTAATCTAATTGCTCTAATTTAAAAGAAAATTCCCCAAAATATGCATATTTTAAAACATTACCTGACAGCAACCTTTTGCTCCAAAGGTTTTCTGTACAAGTTGTGATTTTTTGTTTACACTTTTCTTATAGACTCTACATTGAGCTGAAACGTTCACAGTTTGGTTGTTCTGTCTTGATTTAAAAATAGTAAGCATACACAAAAATATGCAAATATTTGCCAACGATACTAGCAGTACTTGATGGTACATCCCTTAATTACACCATTTTATATTGCCTTTTAATTGATTTGAATTTGCAAAGGTTCACCAGTGTTCAATATTTAGGCTAAACTTCCATTTATCTTGTGTTTGTTATTTGTTATTTATGTTATTGCATGATCATGTGGATGCACTCCACTGAAAAGGAAGAGGATGTGATTTGCTCTTCATGTGAACAACAGAGGGCAGTACTAAATTTTTTAGGAAAAGGACTCAGGAATATTGTTCAGAAAATTTAACATTGTCAAAAGTTCTAAATGCTAATACAAACTCTGCCCTGTGTTGATAGAGGGCAGCATGAATGACAATCTTGAACAGTTGATAAGGAAATGGCATGGTTGATAGTTACTCTGAGAATTTAGTCACTTTTGTGAATATTCTATTGGACAGGGGAGTGGGGTCTGGGCAGATCAGTTCATGGAGGGGTGCAATATATTAAGCAACATTTCAAATGAAATTATGATCATTGAAGAAATGTATGCCCTGTGGGGAAGGGGCAACGTGGAGAATCGTGTTGTCAATAAGGGATGGTGATGAGGGTTATCCGTATTGGGGTAACTGAATTGTGACCTAAGTTGCTATGTCCTTACAATAAACATCCTGTAGTGTGTGCACTGTTGAGTTTATAAGGGTCTATACTTATCTTGTTCAGCTAGATTTGCATATTATTAGGAATAATGTACCTTACTGAGCATTCTGTCTTCTGCCAGACAGCACATCTGAACTTCCGGGTCATAGGTCGAATCCGAGCCACAGCATTGACCTTTACCCTTCCTCGGTGTGAGAGTCATCCCGAACGAATCCCACATAGGGCAGCATGTGTCAACGAGATAATCCATTGGGTAGTTACCACAACATGTGTTGAAGTCTGCATTGGATATTTAATGAACACAAACCATTGGAAACGGACGGACTGGGTGGATGAAGGAGGAAGATGGAAGCTAAGAGGTTGTTGAGTAGGGCCTACAAGCGATTGCACACTCAACTAAATTGTACAACACTTTGGAAATGAGAAAAATGCACAGTGGAGTGGACCAGGCGCGGATTCAGAGTCTCTTAAAAAGTGGAGGAAACACTGCCAAAAAAGGGGCACATATATGGTAAATTTACAATTGATAGATGCATAAATACCATTTGTCTTTTGGTACACGTTGTTTCCGCAGCACATCTGGGTTTCTGAGTCGAAAGCACTGTCGCCTCCACAGCACTGTTTTCTGCCGTATATGGGAACGGCTTCTCGACCGCAGCAGTTATGCGACAAGTTGTCGTATAATTGTTTCCCGCCTGAAACAAATAATATATATAAACATTACATTTAAGGATAGGGTATATAATTATTTGGGTGTAAAGCTGATGATGGTTACAATGATAGAATGTAATGGCCGAGCGGCCTAGTGCATCGGACTCAAGTTCTGGCGTCAGTATGTGGGTTCGAATCCCGGCCTGGCCGGTCGCGGCGCTTGTGTCTTTGGGGCTTGAGCAAGACACTTAATCATAATTGCTTCGTCCTTTAGATAGTCCCGTGTACTGGATTAAAGCAATGCGCATAAAAGAACTCAGAACACTTATCGTGGAAGAGGAGGGGTTTACCCTGGTGTTTCTAGTTCACAAAGAAAGCACCCTTGTTTATAGGTTTCCTCATACTGCCTAGCTTAAGTGTGCTTTTGAGAGACCCTTGGTTTCATTACCAGAAATGTATAATAACAATAATAGTATTAATCTTTCATATAAATAATTTTGTCTGAGTTGATATACATATTTTAAGAAAAGTAAAATTATTGTCAGTCAGTGTCAGTACTCTGCGATCTTTCCTAAATTCTACATTAAAATGAAGAAAACAAATGAATACAAATTCAATATTTTCTCGGTAACGACACAACGTAAATAACCTGAATCTGTCACGCTTTCATTGTTTTAATGTACATCTCATTAATTCAAAGAAAGTAATTACAAATGTTGTACCGTTCGATTCGATTTGATGTGATGTGATGACGACTAAACTTGCAAGAAAATAACTGCTCAAATTTCTGGGAATTAAATTTAGGGAGCCAATAATAAGCCAAATCAAATTAACAAATTTGGCGAAGATTTCATGAGATGTCACTAGGCTCGGTACATTTTCTTTTCAAGATCAATGTTCCAGAGCCGACTTGATTATTTAAACGAATTCTTGAAGGACCCAAAAACCCACACCTTCCGCCCCTCCCCCAATCCCCAAGAAAAAATACGATTAATCATTGATCCACCTGCGTGTAATGTGATGACATCGTCGTCATACGTCAGAAGCAAAGGTTCAAGTTGGGGGGCATGGGGAATATTTGCTTTTCAATGAACTACACATAAAAAGATCAGATGGCTTAGTTGGCAGAGCGCCAGTTCGGTAACCCCGGAGGTCGTTCTAAAAGAAGTTTTGAATTCGATTGGCAATGGATGTTGGGTTCAATGAGCTGTTGATGGATAGTCGCATTTATAATAATCTGGATTCATAGTCGACGATCTATCTAGTGTTTGTGTCAATTTGAAGGGGAGAACTCGTCATTTACTGGAAAATATGGACACTATTCCGTCCATTGAAAGACTACTCAACACACAGAACTAGGCTATATGGAACTCTAAAGATGATGTACTCGGGGTTGTCGACGTTTCATTTGGTAAGCTGGTATATTCTACCAAAATGGCATAAATTCAGAAGATTGCGAAAACAACATATTGACATACTTATGAAAAATTGATTAATTTTGTATTCTCTTCAAACCGCACGTATCCTTGAAACACCATCAGACCAATAATATTTAGTCAGAACATCAGTTTCTAGATAATCTAATCGTTTCTTTTCAGAATCTCATTCTTCAAAACCGAAGATTATCCTTTGAAGGCCCGCCGGCACTAGTGCTCTTGGTTGGAAATGATGGCGACATGACGTTCTGATGAAATCTTAATGTAAACATTTCGTGAACAGTTATAATAGCCTTGTCCCCATTGACGTCACAACACTGCTTGGGCCGTATTCACAATTCTGAGAAGGGAGTGCTTTCTTACGTGGGAGTGCTTATTGTATGGGTAATGGTTTGGGGGTAATCTTCAAAAACTCATCGAAAAAGCTTACTTGGTGTAAAGTTGATGGTGGTATCAAACATCCCTTGAAATATTTATGTCTAAGGTGTTATCGCTTCAGTACGATTTGTAAAATAATTTACAATATGAATTGCTGTCATCCAAGGACAGAAATTCCACATTGGAATATATACGAACAACAGGTTGGTTTTTATGATGTATATATCTTGATTCTTGTAAAGCATGGATATATTTACAGACATTGAACCCAAGTCTTTACAATGCAGGAACGGTAGCGGTGTTAGATGTACAGTTCGAGCTTTCGTAACTTTGAGTTGGTAACAAGGATGTTCTATGATAATTGCCGGTGACAACACTAATAATTTTGACTGTCATCATTCAACAGAGGGCGCTCTAAAATAAAACATGTGATGTCATGTGACTATTGTGTAACACTTACAGCAGTTTTGACCGGTGCTGCCGTGTGAATCGTATACACTACCATCGCAGCATACTTGTCTTACCGGATCGTACTCTATAACGATTGAAGTGTCGGGGTCTGTACAAACAGATTCTTTCACTCTTGCACCTATGGTGAAATTGAAATGATAATATTGATAAATAAACTTGTTGAAAAATTAATAACACAACATTTAATTGAAACAAAACATTGGCCCCATAGCGAAATATTTGACCCCATTTTTACCCTTAAATGGGAAGGGGAGAATATTTTCCGGGGCTACTTTTTCAACCAAAAAAAATTGTAGCCGCCCCTCCCTTGACAAATGTCTGGCTATACACGCCTGAAAAAACACCACTAAGTATCACTATGAACTAAGAATATCCCAATCTCTTTTAATTGGAAGGGGACACCACAGTGGGGCCGGTTTAAGAAATGTAAAGCCTGAATCCTAAAATTTGAAGACTAATATCTTAAAACTGTAATAGGTTTCAGACATTTTGTGTTTTAGAGGTAACAGTGGATTTGATAGAAGGGAAAGGGACTACGTACGCCAATAGACCTATATTCAATATTCGTCAACTCTATGCATACGGTATACTAAAAAATGAATTTTTGACTTTATTTTCCTTACAAATTATCCACAACCGTGAATTACTATAATATAGAAAGGCTTTGCTTCTGAATTAATGTTGTAGTTTAAAAAATGTGTAAATAAATGTATACATTTTTGTATGAAAATCTTGAAAAACCTAGTTTTGAACTTGGTACCTTCTATTTGCAAGGCGAGCATTCTAACCACTAGACTACCATGCCACTCGAGTTTGACGGTGAATTAATTATTGAAGAACCTTTTTTTTTTAAATTTTCTATGCCAATTTCTAAGCCATTGACGAAGTGTGCTGCAGAAAAAAATAACATACAGCCTGTGAATCGAATGGCACGGATAGGATTACGCTGTTCCATGACTTTACTGTTATGTATGTTACCCGCAGGGTGCATGACTGGTTTTTTTCGATGGGCTGGGCTTAGGACAACAGACTGGAGTCAGTCATTGACCATGAATAAGCCAGCGAATAATGTTCACTGGGGGCACTCAGGGGAATCCACCTCCCCCTTGCAGAGAGGACGGCTCCGACTTTCTAAATAATCAGCCGCAAGTGTGCAAAGAAAGGATTTATTACCGGAAGAGAAATGTTCTATATATATGAAATAAATCGAATGTCTCACACCGGTGTAATTATGTTGAGAGAAGATGGCGGTCAAAAACACTTAGAACCTCAGTTTAGCTCACGGGTATCTATCTCGATTGGGTAATACTTTAAGCCTAATTGAAACCCTAGTCTCCCAATGAGGATACCAGTAGGCCCCAATCAGGAAACACATGGGTGACGACACTTTACCCCAGTTTAGGGAAGTACAAAAGACAAAATTTGAAAGTAATCTTCATGCTGAAATCGTTTCTTTTCACATAAAGAGAAAGTTATGTGACACGACCAATCAGTATTGTTCAATTCCGGTTTGAATGAAATTTCATGAAAAAACACTCAATGGGCTTTAGATATGTTATTTCATCATCCCATTTTCAAATGAAATGACTAATACGAAATATATGAAGCATTATTCACATTACATTAATACTAGATTGATTATATAGTTAATTTCTTTTCATCTCAATGAACCTTCGCAATACAGTTCAAAAGTTTATCTATCGCTTGAACGAAATCATACACAAATTCCACACGTTGTTCGGTTGTACATCATCATCAGATCATTAAATGAAAGGTAAAATTAACATTGAGTGTTGACAAAAATGCGTCTACGAGTATGTAGTATTTTTGAATCCCAATATCAACCTCTAGAAGTTTCGGCTTACAGCGCAGAAATTGGAAATGCATCCAGATTTTTCGAATTTATTCTAACGCGGAATTTAGGAAAGAGTATTCTTTCCTAAATTCGGACTGGAAATAATTTCACTTTGCTTAAAGTTACCACAGACGCTATTTTCAATATTTCCATGGCGTTCCTATACTTACAAGTCTCTATGATTTGCCATCGAATCTTAAATGATGAAAACCATGTTTGTAAATGAAAAGGGGAATAACATGATGTGAAATCGCCTTTCGTCGGTGCGATAACTACTGGATCTAAAACTTTAAAAAGCTGGCAATAGGCAATTTTTACTCACCTTGTATACATCCCATCATGAACATCAAAACTGAAAAACTCCCCACGGGAAACCCCATTTGAGAACGACGAATTTCACAACGTCAAATGAAATAGGCAGCAAAACCCACAAATTTGTAAAGTCTAGAGAGCTGCGCGTGGAAGACTGCACTGGGTGACACGTGTCGATACTACTTGCCCGCTGTTGGACGTCATTGTAACGATATTTGAAAATTGTGTTGTATATATTGCACAAGGCAAGTGTGCTCGTCACGCCATAGGTACGTCATTTCCTGAAATAGACGAGTGTCACATGATTATACGCCTGGGCCAATTGACTGCGAGAGTGGCATTCAACTTTATTTTTGAAAAGAAGTTTTTGAGTTTGGAAAACGACTTGATTCCGGTTTACGTCGTTTGAAGGAAGAGGAAATATAACAAGTTGGAGCACGGAGAAAGGAACAAGGTAGGGATTACGTATGTTCGTAATGGTTGCAGTAGCCTTTCGGAGGGAAGGGGGGGCATTTTTGGGGTGTAAATTTACCGACACAAAACTCAAGTGAACCGACAAATTATGTGTCCCTCCCCCTTTCGCTACGCCACTGAATGGTTGAATTCAATATTTTTCTTCATTTCACAAGCGGATCAGCATTGGTACTTGATTACTTGATTATATACATAGGGTTCCTTATTATAAAATTACCAAATTATTATCCGAAAGCTATAACTTAAAGCTATAACTTAAGTTGGCAAACGTACCAATCTTCCTTCAAAATTATTGTGTCTGAGGTGCTCTCATTTCAGAGAAAGTGCAACAATTGTGAATACTTTTTGCATACTTTTCTCATGACTTATATGACTCCGTCCATTCAGCCCAACTTTCACATCTTGGTTGCTTAGGTAAAACTTGTAGCTTTGCATGGTGAAGAGGATAAGTAAGACTAATTGCGGTGACACCATGTGAAATTCTCAATTGAGTAGTAATTGGTTCTGAAAAGAACTGGAGGTACAACTCGACGTTTCGATCAGTATGCTCTGATCGTCCTTAGGACTTACTTATCTTGGTTGTTTAATGTATATCTTGATTCAAAGAGTGTTAAGCATACACACAGACTGCAGTTTTTCCAACTTTACCAATGATGTAATACCCTCCATTTAATGCATTAAAGGGAAGGTATATCGTCACGATCAGAGCAGACTTTCAACAGGGCATGGAATCTGTGTCCTAGTTTAAGATGAACACAGTGACTGAAAATTACTGGCTCATGTGTGCAGCATATGCAGCAACGGTAATATGACTTTATCACGTGGGGTGTTATTTTCAGTAACTGGGTTAATCTAAGACTAACACTCTGATTCCATGCCCTGTTGATCGTGACTATATTTTCCCTTTAAGTTGGATTAAACTACACCGTGATGCAGTATTATATTATAGGCTACCAACTTCCCCCATCCACTCCAGCATTCAAAAATATCCGGATAGAAATATTTAGAAGTTTTTCCCTTTCTTTTTTTTCTTGCAATTCCCTTTTTTCAATCCTTGTTGATACACCTTTCTTTACAATTTCAAGCAACATGTTCACAGTGATAATTCGCTTTACTGTTTACGGATGCAAACAGGAAAACGCTTACGTTAATTTGTCTTTTCAGAATGTAGCCTACTTCTACAGTCTACAGTCATCTTCGTGATATTTCATATCCGTACAAATTCCGTAAACAAATATAATAATATTCAATGATAAATGTTTTTGTTGTGATTGGGGATATATTCCTTCCCCCATCCGCTTCCGTGTCACAGACCGAGGGAAAGTTTCATTGATGAACACAAAGGCATTTTACAGTATTATGCAATGTTGTGCTCTTCATGGTTAGATCCTTCACAATAATCATTTCATTTTGAATCCATCATAAATTGACGAAGCTTGATGTCAGTGAAGGCCTTCTTCCCTTTTTATTTCTTTGTTTATATCTGTTGAAAACATTTTAAAGGGACAATATCGTCACGCGTAAAGCAGACTTTCAACAGGGTATGGAATTATGTGTTCTCAGTTTAAGAATGACACAGTGACTGAAACTGGCTGATTTATGCAGCCGCAAATTATGACCTTATCTTGTGGGGTATTATTTTCAGTCACTGAGATAATCTAACAACTAGTATTCTGATTCCATGCCCTGTTGATCCTGACGATATTGTCTCTTTGAAGTTAAGGTAATGGATTTGTAATGATTCAGAATAAAACTGGTCGAATTGAAATGTGAAACTTACTTGGTGTAAAGCTGATGATGTTTTCCCTAGAAATAATGTTGTCTTGGGCATGTTTTTACTTTTAAGGAAAGTTAAATAATTTAAAATGCGAATTATGTAGAAAACAGTACTCCTTTTTCTTAATTCAACATTACAATGAATACGAAAAAACACTATCACTATTCTCTTGTTAACAACACGTACAGTGAAATAAGCTTAAAACTTCAGGATAGTTGTTAATGTGAATCTTGATTCAAGAGTAAGCATACTGGTACTCATAGAAGCAGTTTCACCAACATTACCAATGTTGTACCTTCCCTTATGTCACTATAAATGTTTAGATTTTCATATTTGTTAATTTGTTTGTTGGTTGAGCTGTTTGGTTGTGTCTTTAAAGGGGACAAATAGTGAAGATGAGATTTTTTTTTTAAATTTTATTAATTATAATGTGGAAAGGGATCATCAGCTGATGTGTGATGATCCATGTCATTATTGGAATGTTTAGGCCTATCCGTTACAGAAACGATAGCACTTCAGACAATACTTTTTGTAGGATGATCACGTTAGCTTAAGGATAATAATTTTTATAATCAGGTAATTACCAATGCTGGAACTTCCCTCTGAAGCCAGTACAAACACATCCATACTTAATCAGAATCAAGAAATACATGTGAAAGTTTATTTCATTGTGTCGTTAACGAGAAAATAGTGAAAATGCATTCAGATTGTTCTTATTCATTTCAACGTGGTTTATCTGTTTTCGTATAACAGAAAGTCACTTGCGAAATAATTATTTTGATTAATTGTACTTGACTGATATAGAATGGATGTTTGATATCATTAACTTAACACCATAAGTATAGGCCTAAGTTACATGTAAATCTGTGACTATTTTATAATCTTCGAGAAGACCACTGAGGCTTTATGGAGTTGTCGTGGTCGAACGGTCTAGTGCATCGGACTCAAGTTGGTGTTGAATGTGGATTTGTATCCTGGCCTGGCCGGTCGCGGCGCTAGTGTCCTTGAGCAAGAAACTTAACCATAATTGCTTCGTCCTTCAGATGGGACATTAAGCCATAAGTCCCGTGTACTAGATTATTAAAGTAGCGCACGTAAAAGAACCCAGAACACTTATCGTGGAAGAGTAGGCGTTTACCCCGGTGTTTCTGTTTCTGGTGTTTACAGGTTTTTCTCAGGCTTCCGAGCTTACAGTGTTTAAGTGTGCTTTTGAGGCATCCTTGGTTTCATTACCAGAAAAGTATAAAAACATTTTTTTTAAATTAAAAAAAACAAACATATTCAAAATAATTATCTCCGATAGAATCTATGGAAGCCTTTAACGATGATCGGCCGTTGTGATTTTGCAGTTGGATAAATTTGAAGGGCCTTCCGCCACGCGGAAAGGGAAGTTGCATCCCATTTTTGGCAGACCCTGATAGATATTCAGGTGGTTGTTTCCAACAGTTGTGTGCATTCCGGATGTAAAAATATCAGGGGAAAACCTTTTTGAGCATGTTTTGTCCAAGGTCGGGTGATAAGGGTCGGGCGATCATGCAACCGTGAAGCTACCCTAAAAGTAAACATCCATTGAATTAACACAAGCGATATACATAAAAACAAACAAACAAACAAACACCCCAACACCCCAACAAACAAACAAACAAACAAACATACACCCCCCCACACACACACACAAACAATTAAGATTGGACTTAAATATCAACTATCAGTAAAACACCTCTGTACACTTTCTCGAAGAAAATGATTACAGTTTTACATTAAACTTAGTTGGTGTATCAACCATCCCTTAAATATGTCTGTCTGATCACTGGGTGTTATCGTTTTAGTAAAATCAGTGAAATAATTTTCAAAATGATTTGTCTTTATGAAGACAGTAATTTCACATTGGAATGAATATAAATGCATTTTTGCTATTTTGTCGTTAAAGACAATCAAATAAGCTGGAACTTTCAAAGGTTGTTTTTATACAAATATCTTGATTCTTATAAAGTATGCATTTACAAATTTTTACCAAAAGGAAAGGTACAACATTGACAAAACTGCTTATATTATGTGTATAGGGTCTTTGCTCATTTTCTTTAAATCAAATAGCCAGAACATCATATTATATTATATGAGAATAATATATTCCTTAATCTACCAGAGGAAAAAAGCAATGCATCATTTAAAAACAACAATTTCCGGGAAGGGGGGAACACGGAACTCATATATTAATCTTTAAATGGAAGGTACATTGTACATCCCCGAATCAGGTATTTGAAAACGTACGAGTGTTTCAACCCTCTATTTGTCAAGAAATAAGGCCTGTCATAAAACTTACCTGTAATAATAATAATAATGTGTGGATTTATATAGCGCACGTATCCACCAACTAAGTGGTGCTCAAGGCGCATTATATTATTATCCCTGCTCATAAGGCTCATAAGGCTCATAAATCATTCCTGAAACCATCTCAGCTCCCTGGGGAGTATACAGCTCAATTGCTGCGCATATAGAGCAAACCAACTCTGCCTTCACAGGTACCCATTTAACCCCTGGGTGGAGAGAAGCAATTATGATTAAGTGTCTTGCTCAAGGACACAAGTGTCACGGCCGTGATTCGAACCCACATTCTGTTGCTAACACCAGAACTTGAATCCGGTAAGCTAGACCGCTCGGCCACGACACCCCATGTGAAAGTTTCATACAAAATAGGTTTTTAACGAAAACAAAATTGCTACCATCGTTTGGTTGTTAGGCTGTAAAAGAAAAAAATTACCCTTAGGCCAAAAAAGTCTCCGGTTTCTGGTCATAGATCGGCTTCAAATTTTGTGTGTGTGTGTGTGTGTGTGTGTGTTTGTTGGGGTGTTTGTTTGTTTGTTTTTGCCCAACCAGTGATGGTACGCGGTTATGGGAAGCAGATCAAATTTCCCATACACAAAGTATCGTGGATCACAAATCCGGAAAGCGTTCATACCACTACGTGAAAAAGTCTGCCGCAGCGCGGCAGAATTCCATTCGATCTAGCAATTTTGAATACAATTGGACATTGTTTCATCTAGAAGAAAAAAAATAAATTTTTTGAGGCGACGCGCGTGGAGACCAGAAACCAGAGACTTTGTTTACCTTATTGTACACATGGGTTTAGGGCCAAGGAAACGAAGGGAGTCCAGTGTAGTGGGCCTAGCTGGACGGCAAGTTTCTAAAATTGGACAGAGCAATGTTTTCTCTAGGATACAAGCACTCCTGATTACTATATTTATATACACCATGTATGCCCTAAGCTTTTGGATAATAAACAATTCGTTAATTTGCAAAATTATTGGTAATTACCAATTACGCTCATTCCCTTTAAATTGAACAAATCATGCAAGGCATTGATGAGTAAAAGTCAACTGCAAATCAAAAAGACATTGGCTGATTGCGTCACCCAGGTAGGGGGATTCCCAATGTCTATTATGGTAATTCCGGGGTTTCTCCACTTACGCGTCGGCGGCCCGATGGAATTCAGCTCTGAGAGTAAGTGAATTGCGCCCTCTCGCGCTTGCATAGACACGAATGAAGATGGGCACACCAGAAAAAGGTAAGGTAGGCCTAAATTAAACTAAAATCATAAATGAGACCGTCAGTGATGCAAAAAATGAACATTTAACAATGGAAATTATTATGAGGCACTTTTATAAACATAAGTATTTCTAGAGTAAGCTTTAAGGACTTAAAGACGCTTGTTACTGATCTTTTAAACCGGTGTTTTTTTTCTTGGTTTTGTCATCATTTCAGCCATCACTATCACTGCACCCATTTCGTGAAAAATAAATATTGCATTATAACTTTAGATTGGCTGTCATGATTAGATGACAAACTAGCTGCAGTAGCTTGTCATTAGGAGTATTTTAGAGCTACTGACATTTGTTTGAAAGGTTCTCTGTCAACAATGTGGCTCCTTTTTATTTATCTTGGTGTGGTGGCGTGAACTTTCACTTTCAGCTTGTTCAGTGACTGTGTGTGTAAATGTAATACTAATATGTTAGGCAGTTTCATGAAAATTTCAAGTTGTTTTGATCACACTGATGTTATTTTTATCTGAAAGTACTTTCAATATGCTTTAAAATGAGGGGTCAACCACTTCTATAGGGTGAGGTTACACGACTTTTACTAAAAGTCGTGTAACCTCACTTACTTAGGTAGGCAGATTCACGCAAACCGCCGTTGGTGGCGCTATTTTTCATATGCTTTTGTACTGTAAAAGTTTGTGACCTGCCGAACTTTCATGGTAAAATTCTAATATAAAGGGTAGTCTATGGATGTAGTCACTTCTAGTGTCGATAAATGGATACTACATATCGTGGTTATCTTAAATGATCAATCCATGCCAACTGTAACGTTGGCTTAAAAACAGTGCAACTTGCTGAAAATAGACTTTGTTAGTACTACAAGGATACATTGCAGGCACATTTGGTCACAACCTTTTCCATTGAAACTGGATCTTAAAAATGACCAAATATTTAAATCAACAAAAATTCGTAACTTTGCATAGGGCTAACCTATCATGACCATTGACCCCTCATTTTCTTTCTAATTTTTTGTTCTATCCAGTGATATGACATTTAAAAGCATTGAAGCAACTTCAAATTTTCATGAAACTGCCTAACTTAGGCTCACCCTATAGAAGTGGTTGACCCCTCATTTTAAAGCATATTGAAAGTACTTTCAGATAAAAATAACATCAGTGTGATCAAAACAACTTGAAATTTTCATGAATCTGCCTACTTTTAGTGTTCGGAAAATCTGTGCCATTTCATATGCAAAATGGGCCAAAAAGTTGTGACCAGATGAGCTATATATAGTTACTGTACATAGGAATATACTAACAAATTTTACATGTGTTTTTACATGTATTAAGATTTTATGCCATGGACATTATGTTGGCATTTATTTTAGTTATGTTTTCTGGTAAACCAATCGCATCATTGTCAGTGCGCACTGGAAGATGAATACCTAATTATATATTCAAAATGCCCGCCATATTTTAGAATAAAAATTGTACAAATTACATTCACAAATTGCACAAATCTGCTAACATTTGCATAATTTAGGTGAACCCCCTATTTTGGAAAATGGAATGATCCACTTCATAACATCTTTCGGCATGCCTGGGGCAGAGTCCATAATAATATTTATCTAAATTACAACATTTTATTATAAATTTCACGATAAAAATTCACAAAATGACCCATTACTAGACATCATTTATGTGGTATTTCCCCCTTAACAATCACGCAGCATGATTAAAATATGCAGCAAAATTATGCAATTTTTCTCCCGGGGATCTTCGATTCGCACATTGCATACAACTTTTGTGCATCGAATAAAAGTTTTGAGGGAACGACTTTCATGAAAAGTATTGCTGGTTTTAAAATGCTTAAATAACGTAGATTGCATTTTCTTCATTTTTAAATTAAACGGAGGTACCCCTATTATGCCTAAATATGATCAAAGTTGGAGGGGGAAAAATAACGTTCAAATTACCTCGAAAACGGCGATCTATTTGGACGACAGCAAAAACTTTTGACGAGATTTTCGCGGCATGCGATGCATGACTTTGCATAAAAACAAAATAGCTTCCCTATAGATCCGGCCCCCATCACATCAACACTAAAAACGATCAATCCGCCGATGAGGGTTTAATGCGGTTCGCACCGGTTTGCCGCGAGCAGCGTCAGCACGGTCACAGGTCGTGACCCCAAGATACATGACATGAAGTGCGCCGCCAGCGTTGGCTTCCGTGAATCTGCCTAGTTATGTTATATAGTGTTAATGTCATGACTAACTGACTTATGAAGATTGAAGTTGAAGAGTCTGTGGAAAGAGTGTCGAACCCAACCACCACTTGTGCACAATGTGTAACGTTAAGCTATGCGTTTTTTGCTAGCAGACGACAAAATGGCCAACATCTCACTGGATGTGCATACATGTACATTGTATTCATTGCTCAAAAAACAAATCTTCCAAAATATCGTTTCCAATCCTCACTGACTTTCCCCTAAGTTTTGTTACTGTGTCCTTTATCTTCTTTTAACCTGTTCGCGTCTGGAATAAAAAAGTTTTTCTGGGCCCCTGTGCGGCAGTGTTTTAGCCAGCGAGCCGTGCAGGCCGTGTTTGCACGGCCAGTTTTAAAAAAACACGGGCAATATTTTCAAGCACGGCTTGTATTTTTAAATCGAAGCCGTGCTAAAATATTTTAGAAAATCTATTTCAGTAAAAGGGAATTTCATGTCAATTTGTGATTTTATTTTATGAAAACAATTTTTGTTAACTTTGAAGTTTTCTTTTTCTTGTGGACAATTTAAAACATAAAAGACGTAACGCAGATAAATTTAATTTCACCAGTTTTTCACCTCAGTTCGATCGCGATCGTGCACGCACAGCGGAGTCTCCGATTGACTTGTCACGCTTGTGGTCCGACTTTAGTCTGGTACACGTGTTGGTATAAAATCAACTCTGTATTTACATGTGCACAACCGAAACGGGGAACCAGTCCGTATTTCATAGACTTGATTTAGTCTATTCAGAGAACGTCAGTTACATCACGTCGGCCAAAAGGGGAAAAATAACAAACTTCTTCACAAAGGTAACAGCAAAATTGTCACGTTTAACTTACAACATGTACAATCAAAATACTTTGGGGTACAATGCAGTAGTAGGCCTACCCAAATTTTGTGTTGCTCAACGTCCATACTATTTTGTTTAACAATGCCATTTCATTTTCATGCTGATGAGAGTTTCATGAACTTGATCGGAATTGGCATCAGAATTTCGCCGTCATTCTGCCGAAATCAACTGATCAGAAAATTACCTTGTTAAAGAACAACACCTCATAATATCATACATAAATCCACTGGCAAATCTGAAATCATAAGCATTGAAGACCGATCTCACATGTCAAAAGCATGTCAATGTGCATACCACATCGTTCGTCGACTCGTGGTGCATGTACATTGCATGGTCGGACTGTTTATGTTTGTGTGTGTGTACGACTACGACGTGTGTGCACGTGCGCGCTGTGATGTTGTGGGGCACTATAAATAGCGCAGAGGGCTTGTACGTATACATTATGCGCCCGTGTGCAAAAAATAGTAAACTTGATCTAGTCACATAACACCTCAAAAAACAAGATGTACTTCAAACAAAATGGCAAATTGAAGAAATTAAGAAAAAATACAAAGGTTCATTCATATGCACGTACATTTTTTTAAATAATTTTTTTAAATATAATTAAAAATTGTAGTGATTTGTCAAAGAAAACATTTGTGTCATATTCTCATTTACATAACTAATTGACATAGCTGTGGTTTAATACTATTAACTGACATTAAATTACATTTTATATTAAAATAAAATACATCGAAACATAATTTCATTTTAAAATGTAACCTTTTTTTACATATAATAAACACTTGCTGGTATAAATACTAGTTTAAGTGGCATACGCATTTCCAAATATATTGTGTTAACAAACTTTCTTAAAAACTTTAATTACTAATGGCTATCACTATGCAAAATTAGTGGACTATTGCACATTCTGTATTTTCTGCTAAACTTATTATTTTTTGTTTAAAAAAGGAAACAATCTAACCAAATTAGCTAATTTTTACCTGAAAAACAGGTATCAGAAATGCATTAGAGACCACCAGAGAGCATCTAAAATAGCCAGAGCTTCCAGGGTCCTTAAGCAGGCCCTGGACCTCGGCCGTGAGGGACTTCGCGCTCCGCGCTCAAGTTGTGTGCTTCGCACACAAATTTTGGACTCCAATAAGTTGCACTCCCACTTTTTTTTTTTGCACTCCCACTTTACCAAATCCTGGCTAAAACACTGCTGTGCGGGTTTATTTTTCCCACACACACCGTGAATGGAAGCTTCCACAGCGGGTGGCCACGTCTTCCGAGCATGTCACCGTACACGGGTGGCTCAACCGAGCATGCATAGTACCAATATTCCGGAGTTTCCTTTGGCGTGTTTAGACGCTCTCCGATCCACGGTGCAAAAAAAAATTGCGTGTATACACGGCCTCCGCCGACGCAAACTGGTTAAAGGAAAATCTGTGATATTTGTCATATTTGGACATTCTTTCCCTGTTTGTCTTGTGTCAGTGTCGCGTGTTAAAATAAATAAGCCCGCCTTAGCTGTGGTGAAACTTATTTTCTATGTACTTCTTATAGATTGGTGAAATTCTTGCGCCGGGAGATAAACAATTGATTTAATTTCTATACTGTACTTCTTGTTTGTCTGTCAGTTTAAGTCCATTATTGTAATTCTGTTCAATGTTTTATAAGGCACTTCAATACAAGCCTTGGCTTATCAGAACTGTGCCTCCATACACAATATTTTTTAAATATTGTAAGTGGAGTGCCATGGTCGAGCGGTTTAGAGCATCGGATTTGTGTTCTGATGGCTGAGTCGTCAGAATGTGGGTTCAAATCCCAACCGCGACTGGGGTGCTTGTGTCCTTGAGCAAGACACTTTACCATAATTGCTTCTCTCCACCCAGGGGTAAATGGGTACCTGTGAGGGCAGAGTTGGTTGTTGTGTTTGATTAGCCCTATATGTGCCGTAATGGCAGCAATTGAGCTGTATACTCCCCAGGGAGCTGAGATGGTTTCAGGAATGATTTATGAGCCTGATGAGCAGGGGTAATAATATAATGCGCCTTGAGCACCAGTTTGGTGGATAGTGCGCTATATAAGTCCACATTATTATTATTATTATTATTATTATTATTATTATTATTATTATTATTATTATTATTATTATTATTATTATTATTATTATTATTATTATTATTATTATTATTATTATTATTATTATTATTATTATTATTATTATTATTATTATTATTATTATTATTATTATTATTATTATTATTATTATTATTATTATTATTATTATTATTATTATTATTATTATTATTATTATTATTATTATTATTATTATTATTATTATTATTATTATTATTATTATTATTATTATTATTATTATTATTATTATTATTATTATTATTATTATTATTATTATTATTATTATTATTATTATTATTATTAAACTGTATTACACATGAACATTTTGACTATGTTTGTATGGAAATAAATGTAAGATTTAATTGGATTGAAATACCACCCGAGCTAGACCTGCCATAAGACCCAAAAAAAAAAAAAAATCTTCGGTTTCTAGTCAAACCCGCACATCGGCATTTTTAATTTTTTTTTTTTGTTGTTGCCATGAAACAATGTCCAATTGCAGCCAAAATTGCTGGATCGTTTGGAATTCTGCCGTGCTGTGTTTTAACCCTCTCAGTACCGAATTGTTTTGACATAAACAACCGCTGGTGACCGCATTGTTTGACCACTCAAGCGTGAAGCACACATTCTTACACAACAGAAAGCTTGTGTTCAAAGGCCAATTTTACAAACTCTATTATCACCTTGAAGATATAGTTTTACAGCAAAATAAATAATAAAAAATATCTTACTTATTGAATTCCTTTTCATAAAATCCAAAAAACATTAAGATCGGTCAATAAATGTCCAAGTTCTCGGTCTTTGTTTCCTCAGTGTGATCTGTAAACTCAAACACTTTTTTGTACACAAACACATGACGCTCCGTAGGTGTTTGGCATTTCGGATCTTTCCACTCCAGTTTGAAGGGATTGCATAATAGCAACCTTTAGAGACCTTTTTTTTGGGGGGGGGACCTAACTTACATTGTGTGTAAGACAAAAATTGTCAGAATTGGCCAGAATTATTAATGTACATGTACATGTACATGTAATGTTAATAAGTCATAATGTTATGGCAGTTTTCATCAGAATTTTGATTACATTCCTTTAACCCTCCTACTACTACAAGTACAAGGGTCAAAATCAGTCAAAATGTTGATATACTTCCCAAGGTATATCTACATGTAGTGCACGTAAAAGTCAAACACTGTCAACTTTTCATGTAGTAAGTACATTTACATGTCAAAATGAGTTGACTGTTTCTGATAATTACAATAATTATTATCAAATTAACCCTCCTACTATTGAGTGGGAAGTTGCTATAGTGGTCAAAACCAGTCAGCTGCCCATTTTGAATGTTGACCCAAATGTGCACACAGGGGCATTTTGACTGTTTTTTACTGTCATTTTGACCACTCTGAACAATACAAGACAATGCTTGTACCAGTCAGAAACAGTCACGTCATTTTGACCTGTAAATGTAGTTTACTACATGAAAGTGTACTAGATATACCTTGTGAAGTATATCATTTTGAGCTGTAAACGTACTACACATAAGGTTTGACATTGTTTGACTTTTAAGTGCACTAGATATACCTTGGGAAGTATATCAACATTTTGACTGATTTTGACCCTTGCAGCAGTAGTAGGGTTAATGTATTATTTTCTTAAACTTACTTGGTTTAAGTATAAGCAAGATAAATCATCCTGAAAAATTACTTCATCTGGAATACTTTAATCTAAGAGAAATTTTTAATATGTCAAATTTTTAAAAATTGCTGTCCAGCACCTTTTTGTTAAAACATAACATGCAATTATACGTGTAGCTTGTTGTTGTTTTCTCAAAAATGAGAGCACACTCTACTGTGATGAATCTTTCACAGGTCAGTTTGATGGTATGCAAAATTCTTGAAAACTAAGGGGTTGAAATGAATATACATTACTGAATACCAATGTTGTGCCTTTCCTTTAAATTATTTATTTATTACATATTTTTGGATGGGTTGTGGGCTTGTAGCTCACTTTTATTTTTTGAACTTCACTTCAGAAAACCCCCTGTTTATGTCATGGTACAACAGTGCCTGGATACCTCATCTGAATCGAGCGAACATCTTGGACTACTTTGCCGATCGGAGCAACCCATTCTATGACCGCACATGTAACAATGAGATCATCAAGATGCAGAGAGTCAACCCCGAACAACTCAAGTAAGAAATGTAAAACTTCACCAGAATTGCCTCTCAAACATTTTTGGGGTAAATTTACCGACAATAAACTGAAATGAACAGACAAATTATGTCGATCAGAAATACCAATTTTGTGAATTTACCAACAGACACTATTTTGCCAACAAGTGGGGGCGTGGCTCCCCCTTTGGCTACATCACTGAATGGTTAAATTCAGTATCTTCTTCATTTCACAGGCGGATCGCAACCCATTAATTACTTGATTTCCTGACATTCAGAAGTTCAGAAATACCAACAAGTTTGTGAATTTACTATTTGGTGAATTTACACTATTTTGCCAACAAGTGCAGTGATTTGTATTCATTCCAATGTGGATTTTTTGTCTTCATGAAAACATAAATTCATTTTTGAATCTATTTCATTCATTTTACTCAAACGATAACACCTAAGGCAGAAATATTTCAAAGGATGTTTGATGCTTTAGTTTACCTGGAAAATTCCATATAAACTTTCCAAATGCATGCCCTAACTGTCTTCAGGGTCAGGGCACATTGTCTACTGTTTCTAATTCCTCTTTTCCCCAGAATCCATCATGCCTTTTAGATCCTCTTCTATCAAATCCCTCTTTATCCACCGAGTTGATATTAAGTTCAGGAAACATAAGATTCATTTTCCTGTTAGTACATAAATGACAGGGTTTAACAACTGATTTGGGTGTTGCACAAAATTCCCCCAAATTATTTGAACAGGAACATGTTTTGTTGTAATTTATATGAGGAAATAAACGGGTCTTGAGAAGAACAAAATCATCCCAAAACAAGGAAATAAAATGGATACCTTATGCTTGTTCATTTGTAAGGAGACAGTAAATTCAAATGAAATTAAGCTAGTATATACACATTTGGTAACAGAGAATCGGGATATATGTATAAAACCAACCTGTAAAAGTTTCAGTGTATTTCATTGTGTTATAGATGTATTACCCATGTTTCACATTATTTCACCAGTAATTTTGGAATTATTTCTCATCAAAACATTGATTATATCGATTTAGAAAGAAAAATAAATACTTTGACGTGAGATAAATTAGTTGCCATAAGCATGGTTTAACAGAAATTATGTGCCTAAATGAATTTATGACATGACAACTTAAGTAAGTTTTTGGGATATATATATACATGTATTTACTGTACAACCATGCTTCTCATGATATATTGAGAAATGTATAATTCAAAAGCTTTTGTTTTCCTTTCTTCAAGTTAAATAGAGGTGTTCTGATGAAAAAGACAATTTCCGAAAAGTGCTGTTGAAATAGCATTTTAAACAGGAAATACATTGTTTTACAATAAAATAGTAATGATGCATTCAAGTTGTTTGAATTCATTCCGATGTGCAATTTCTGTCTTCAGATGACAGAAACTAGATTACCATTAGCCCTACTTCACATGAAGGCCACACCGATTTCCAATAATTTCCAATATATTCTTCATTAACCTTTAAAGCATACAAGCCACTGCTGTCCTTTCCAAGTAATCTTACAAAATCAATTAAGCCAGTGCCACCCAAGGCCACTGTAAATAAGACCATATCCAATTCCATACTAAACACATACTGAAGGCCATTACAAACCACAGTCATAAGTGGTTTTGTATATGTAATGTAGGTGTGTTTACAGTAAAATACATGGTCAGGTTTACAGCTGGTTGTAGCTGGTTGTTTGAACATACATGTATTAGTATGGCCTGCAATCTATCAATGGAAACCACCTTACCCTGCAATGTTAAGTGATGTGACAGTACACAGAAGGGCCATGAGGCTACTGGCAACAACTGCAACAGCTTGGAGTGGCCTGAATGGGTTGTTTCAAAAATTGCACTGATTGTAGGAGGGTTAGTGCATCTGGGCTTTAATCTTAAAGAACTTTTATTGATATATCAATATTATCGATATCTAACACAGGTCAATGACAGGTCTAGAGTATGAGCTTCTTCATGTTCAAGAACCCATTCTGTACGTTATAAGGAAACAACATCGCCACACAGTGGAACACACCACCCCCCTTGCCAATTTCTACATCATTGCTGGCACAGTTTACCAAGCCCCAGATCTCTGCTCGGTGCTGAATTCTAGAATGGTAAGGGACTGGGATTGGGCTGTGGAATTAGGGAATGGGTACTTTTCTGTTACACTTCCACCCAGAAGGGTACATCACACCCCCTTGCCAATTACTACATGACTGCTCCATTGCAGGCATGGTTTACCAAGCTCCAGATCTTTGCACGGTGTTGAATTCTAGAATGGTGATCAGGGAAGTGGTACTCTCCGGAATGATACCACCCAAAAGGGTACATGTACACTGTGCCCCTGGTCACCCTGCTGCCAGTTTAACTTAATTTATTTCTTATTTAACCCAGGGAGACCTTTCAGTGAAACACTGTTTTTCAAAGGTGTCCAAGAAACCTGTAAACAAGGGCGCTTGCTATGTGAACCAGAAACACCAAACCCCTACTCTTCCACGATAAGTGGTCTGGGTTCCTTTACGTGCATTACTTAATCTAGTACATGGGACCTATGGCTCAACGACCCATCCGAAGGACAAAGCAATTATGGTTAAGTGTCTTGCTTAGGGACAACACCAGAATTTGAGTCCGATGCATTAGACCGCTCGGCCATGAGCCAGAGTCTGCTAGGAGATTGTTAGAGCTCTTATAAATGTGTCCATTACATGTTACATGCATAGCTGCCAACTGTTACAAATTTTTAGTAATTATTACAAATTTTTTCAGGAATTACGAAAGTACGAAATGCTCCTTAAAAATAACAAATTTCAAGTTTTCCGCCCAACGAAAAAAAAAAGCCATTGATAAAGTACAATTTTATGAGCATTATGAGCATTCGGATTATCACATATAATGATTGTAAAAATCAGAATCGGTACCCATACCGAATATTTTCGTACATGTAGTGTGCTATAATAAATAAGTTCTGAATTACCGAAAAGTGTTATGGATGTCAATTAGCGTAGTATCAATACCTTGTTTGTCGGGGTACCAATTTGTGCGATGTAGTAATGGGTAATAAACATGAACCAGTGAAGAGCCTATGGTTTCATCATGGCGCCCGCCACTGTGTAAACGTGCAATTGAAGTGAGAAAAGTGTCATTACTAATTGGAATTTTGAAATGATGGCAGCTTTGCATGTTAATCCAAAATGGTTATCAGTTGTGTTGTGGTTAAATTCTTAACTAAAATCTTTTTTTAACATATTATATTGTTCGTTTTTATTAAACCCCCCCTGACCCCTGACCCCCGACCCCCGGGGTATGAAATGATAGTGCGATTGAATTGGTGCTTACTCATTAGGCAAAGCCAGGATATCGATTACTGTGCGAAAAAGATCAATTAGAAATTGTGGTAAATATAGCAAGATCCCGCTAGGATACACACATTTTTAACCTCTTAAAGTTCACAGCACAATACGAAATTAACCTAATTTATTTATGAAAACTTGACCCTAGCTTACAGGGTTGCATCACATCGAGTCAGCATTTGAAGAGGCACAGTCGTTCTCTCGTTACAATCCCAGTAAGGGATACTGGTGGGATTTCAAAGATAAGGACCAGGAACAATCAGGTAATTTAAGAAATGGATACATTCTTTCAACATGTATGTTTCAAATATTTTTAGCCTGTGTTTTTATTCATTTCTTTACCAGCAATTTTTATTTAAATTGGAACGTTTCTTCAGAAGGACAGGGCTGTGCCGGATATCCGGATACCCGACCGAAACGGTCATTAACCAGTTCCATTTTTCGGTTCCAATTACCCGTAAACGACTTTTTAAAATTTGGATTTAACATTTGAGCGGTGCAAACAGAAATCTGTGACTCTTGAACAGTGCACTTGTACAGACAATTATCTTTAAATTCAAGAGATTACACTCCAATAAAGAAAAGATCGATAGTATGGTATCCTCTGTATTGCAAAAGTATTGCAACATGCTCAAAATAGCACTTTACAGTAACAGGTGAGATAATCATTTAATCCGATTTCATCGATCGTAGCAAGAACAGTAAAAAAGAACATTGACTTCAAAACAAAGGCAATTTCAAAAAGTCTTAAGTAGTGTAAATAAAATAAAATAAATTATTGTAACACAGTTCTCCAAACTGAACTTTGGTGTGAATTTCAATGTTGCAATACTTATGGCCAGTGAGTGTATTTGTACACCACTGGAGGCATGTTTTCAACAAAAATGAAAACCGTTATCCGGGTATCCGAAGTTTCCTGATTTCAGGTATCTAGTTCCAAAAATATCTGAAAATGCACAGCCCTACAGAAGGATTGGTTACACCATTGGTGAAGTGTCTGTAAATGCATCCACACTGAATCACAAGAGATATACAGAAACAAACATGTGACAGTTTCATTTCATTTCTCAGGATGTTTGGGACCATTATCAACTTCCCATCAAGTATTAAGTTTGAGATAATAATTCAGTAACTTTGTAATCGGATAATTACCAAAGGTGTACACTCCCTTCAAAAAGGAAAACAAATTCTTTAAAATGAGACATTTCACAGAAGCATAGTTTAGCAGTAACTAAGTGTTTGGCTGAATTAATTGTAGGATCCACCATAAATTAAGTTTAGGTTTATTTTATACTGTAAATCATGCTTCTCATGATTTTTTTGGTGAAATTTGTGATTTTCCTTTCCTCATGTAAAAGAACAGTTATCCGATGCAAAAGAAACTTGCCAGAAATTGCTGGTAAAATAATGACAAATACAAGCCATACATCTTTACAAAAATAACCAAATGTCGCATTGTAATGTTAAACTTACTTGGTGTAAAAGATGATATCAATCTTCCCTAGATATAAATTTGTCTGAGGTGCTGTCCACTTTTAAGATAAGTTAAAATCATTAACCCTAACCTTCCCCAATCCTCCAAAATCCTCATTGCCAAAGTGAAGGATTTTGAAGGATTGAGGTTATTAGGAAATTGCAGTGGTGAAGGATTTTGAAGGATTGAGGGCAGATGTGATTATTTGCTTGGTGGATTATGGAGGATTGAGGTTATCAGGCTATATTTTGACATTGGATGAAAATGGAGGATTGCAGTTACATGGTACATGTTGGTCTGTCCAAAAAATGATTCTGGAGGATTGAGGTTATTAGGCATACTTGCCTTCCTTCCTCCATGGTACATGTACATCCAGGTTTGTTGCAGTTATTGCAAGGTCAGTGCTTGGGTCAGTGGACACTGTTTATTGCTCCATGTGTAAGCAAGTGGACCTAGGGAGTTAGGGTTAAGGAGTGTTCCACGTTAGAATGAATGAGAAAAATCTGAATGCATTTCACTATTTTCTCATTAACGACTTAAAGGGACAGTATCATCATGATCAGAGCAGACGTTCGACAGGGCATGGAATCGGTGTCCTAGTGACTGCAAATAAAACCCCACAAGCATGCCCTGGTATAGATAACAGGGTGCGATAAGATCATATTACCATGGCTGATTCATAAATAATGAGCTATAGTGGCTGTATTATAATGATATTTATGCAGCAGGCACAGTAATATGATCTGATCATGTCCTGTTATCTAGGCCAGCGCATGCTCATGGGATATTAGTTTCAGTCACTGTATTCATTTAAATCTAGGACACCGATTCCATGCCCTGTCGAAAGTCTGCTCTGATCATGACGATCTTGTCCCTGTAATGTAATAAGCTGAATCATTCATGGGTTGGTTGTTCCATGTTTATATTGATTCAAAGAGAGTGAGCATACTCGTAATCAGCAGTTTAGCTGAAAAGAACAATCATCATAAGAACAATTGCCTTTTGTTTAATGGTTTCCAAGAGACCAAGAGATTAGTGCTCACTTTTATATAGGTGTCTATAAACATAATGTTCATGTTAGTGCTGTTTGCATGTACATGTATGTAATCAAAAGCAACCTGTCAAACTATGTATCTGCTTATTTTGTAGTCTTTATTATCGAGAAAAAAAGTGAAATTGCATTCAGATTGTACGTATTGAGTCTAATGTGGAAATGGATTGACCTGCTGGTGATCCATTTCAGATTTTTAGTAATTATTTTGTTTTTGAGAATTATTTTCTTAAATGCAACCTGTATGTGCAACTTTATCTACAAAGTCCAGCTTTTCCATTGCTCTCCAAAATTGTACCATGTATGAGGGTTAATGGAATTCAGTTGAGAGTATTCTTGTAATTCATTTTCTTTCTTTCTTTATCCATAGAAGAGACACAAAAGAAGAAAAAGAAGAGTGATGAGGCAGCAAGCTCTATGTTCCAGAGACGGAGAGTGGACGAGCTGCTCCTAGAGCTGGCCAGAAAATTTCCTCCAAAGGTCATACAGGTTGGTACCCAGAATGGTCAACACATTGCATGGACAAGTAATGCTCACAATATCAATTTCACTATCCCAATTAGGAGTTGCTTTACATATATCCTGATTGAAACCCTATTTTCCCAATGATCTATGAGGATACCAATAGGCACCAATCAGGAAACCCTTTAATGACAACAACACCTGCTCTACAAGAGCTCATGGGGGCAATGCCAGATATACTATCCTGATTGGGATATACTTTATCCTAATTGAAACCCTATTCTCCCAATGAGGATACCAATAGGCACCAATCAGGAAACCCTTTGGTGACAACAACACCTGCTCTACAAGAGCTCATGGGGGCAATGCCAGATATACTATCCTGATTGGGAAATACTTTATCCTAATTGAAACCCTATTCTCCCAATGAGGATACCAATAGGTACTAATCAGGAAACCCTTTGGTGACAACACCTGCTCTGCAAGAGCTCATGGGGCAATGCCAGATATACTATCCTGATTGGGATATACTTTATCCTGATTGAAACCCTATTCTCCCAATGAGGACACAATAGCCCCCAATCAGGAAACCTATGGTTGACAAGGACACCTGCGCAATTAACTCACTTGTTTTTGAGTTCTTTCGGGTGGACCATGTAATGATCTCTTTTTGGAAAAAGTGATGGCTCTGAGAAGAGCCGGTTGGTTTGTTCTCAACGTTTCGACTAGTCATCGTCAGGAGACTGGAGCAAATCCTACATCATTAACTCACTTGTCGGAGTGGACCCGTTTCATTTTTTAAAATTTAATAGTACCTTTCCACCTTTCAATCCCACCAGACCAAACCTGGTGAGAAACCCATACCGGTGGAATCGGAACAGAATGGCAGCACTGTCTCTATCAAGGAGGAACCCAAGGATGAATCAGGACAGCAGCAAGTCAACAACAACACTGTCCCTGCAGCAGGTGCTGCCAGTGTCCCAAACGCAGGTGCATTCTTTTCGGGTGGAATGAAACCCCCCATGGTGAAGAAGAGAAAGCTAGGAAAATGAGGGCCATGTTGACTGAAAATTCAGTCAGAGATTGGAGCGGACTTTTAAAGGCAAGGCTGACCTCATTTATCTTTAAAAGATACATTATTTGTGGTGATTAAGGATGGCTCCAAATGGCAAGGTGTGAGGTTCCTGTCAGCAGAGATTGAAACCAGCCCAGAGAAGAGAAGTAGTTAACACAAGGATTCAGATATCTGCTCACTGCCAGGATGTGGAAACAGTCTCTAAATTTGGAGTGTCGTGGCCGAGCGGTCTAGCTTACCGGACTCAAGTTCTGGTGTTAGCAGCAGAATGTGGGTTCGAATCCCGGCCGTGACACTTGTGTCCTTGAGCAAGACACTTAACCATAATTGCTTCTCTCCACCCAGGGGTTAAATGGGTACCTGTGAGGGAAGAGTTGGTTGATTAGCCCTATATGCGCTGTAATGACAGCAATTGAGCTGTATACTCCCCAGGGAGCTGAGATGATTTATGAGCCTCATGAGCAGGGGTAATAATATAACGCGCCTTGAGCACCACTCAGTTGGTGGATACGTGCGCTATATAAGTCCACACATTATTATTATTGTTATTCTTTGAAAAACAGGGTGTCCAAATGTTTAACTTTCAATACTATGTATTACAAATAAAACAGGGTGTGTATCCAAAAGACACCCAAAGGTCTTTGATGTATACATGTAAGCAATGTTATGCTCCAAGGCTCGGTGTAGCCAAACGCTTACCATCACAGTGCAAATATCAGGCCATCTTGTTTAGGGCTGTGCGTTTTCGGATATTTTTGGAACCGGATACCCGAAATCAAGAAACTTCGGATACCCGTTTTAATTTTTGTTGAAAACATGCCTCCAGTGGTGTACAAATACATGTACTGTAAATGGTAACAAATTGACTTTTATAATAGAGGATACCATACCATACTATCGATCTTTTCTTTATTGGAGTGTAATCTCTTTAATTTAAAGATAATTGTCTGTACAAGTGCATTGTTCAAGAGTCAGATTTCTGTTTGCACCGCTCAAATGTTAAATCCGAATTTTAAAAAGTCATTTACGGGTAATTGTAAACGAAAAATGGAACCGGGTAGTGACCGTTTCGGTCGGGTATCCAGCACAGCCCTACTCCTACTCTTGTTAAGCAGTGTTACAGTTGCAGATGAGAATTGTCATAATGGACCTTGCCTAGAATATTTCCAGAGAAAGAAGCAGGACAGGGATTGCTGAATGAATTATTGTGTCATACATCATTCCAAGTAATCCCAGATATACATGTATGGGGGATTTTGAGGAGGGGTGGGATCTGTATGCTTATGAAACATGAGTTTGTTGAAAACCATGTATATATTTGGGTTTTTCTTTTTTTTGTAGGCGGGGTGCAGGAAAGAATATTGGGTCGAGTACACTATGGTTAGTTTGTCTCAAAGAGATTAAAAGAAAATTGTCTTCAAAATTTATATTCAATGTGTGATTGTGTAAATGTTGTACAGCCTCTTGCAACATTTCCCTTTTTTAAGTCCAAGGGGAAAAGCTTTGTCTATTCCCCTCGCGCCCCACCCAAAAAATTTACAATGATGTAAGCCATGTATTTGTTCCTATGGAGAAATAGCAAGAATTACGCCTCACTGATCACAAACCTTGTAGCATTTCCCTTAAATCTCAGGGGGTATTTAACTATTCGCTAAAAATCACATGGGGTAAGTCTTGTAGTTTCCTTCCAAATATGATGTAGATTTCCCCCTAAAATCGTAATGATTTATTACAAACAATCTTTAAAGGATGTTGTTGGTACATGGAAAAAATATTCTCACAACCACACTCTTCTGTTACAGGTTTACAATCTTAAAAAAAAAAAGGAAATATTTTCCTCTTATAAATAGTACTATTATATGTAAATCAATTATACAAAAATACAGCTATTCTTTTACGTATTTTTCCAATCATATATCCAAACATCAATGTCACTGAAATAATCATTTTTAAAGATAACCCATTACACAAGGCTTTGGGGGGGGCGTCTCGGCACTCGAAACGTACCTGTTCTAATTGGAATGTTCCTTTCGGGAACGTGCCTGATATTCCCAGCGTGCATAGTCATAATGGTACAGTGTGGTGAATGTGATGTGGCATCTGAACTGTACATGGTACTATTATCTACACAAATAATCCACCATTCATAAACAGACAGTTGTCTAGTTTTGAATGGTCAGTCAATTCACTGGAAAATTGTACTGAGAATAGGTTAATAAATGTTCCAAGTGAGAACAGCAGTTGGTGTTCCCAATGGAATGTAGTTCTGAGACTCAGGAATGTAAATTTTTTACAGTAATTTTGAAAAAAATTTCTTATTAAATTCTGTTCTCTACAACTTTCATTTATGATAAATAATCAAATATTGTAAAAGTCTGGGCAAATGCAATTCAAATGAATTTGATTTTAAGAAAATATAATAAAAAACGTGAATGCAGACAAAAGTAATACAAGTTTTAAAATATTTGAACATGGAATTGCACTGAACATACTTGACAGATCTCATTATAGTTTAACTCACCATTTTGTTTACATAAAACTGAAATTACAACTAGTATACACTATTGGCAATCTAAAAAAAAAAAAAACACCATAAAAATCAGTTTCACATGAAACTTACTTGTTGTGAAGTTGATGATGACATAAAACATTCCTTGAAATATTTCTGTATCAGGTCCAAACACAGTAAAATTTGAAAAAAATAATTTCCAAAATTATTGAATTGTTTTCTGAAGAATCTTAATGCATATTCACTGTTTTCTAATTAACGACACATAGATTGGTTTGTAGACATCTCAGTCAAATACAGACTTGTGATTTCTCAGGATATTTTTTACAAATCTCCCTTTGCCTCAAAATTTTCTTGAAAGAAGAGAAGTAGCCACCAAGGAAAGAAAGAAGTAGCCTGTATTGTGTCCAAACCTCTAGGTTCTTGTTTGTGGGGGTATGGAGAGCCTGTAAATCCTCCAAAAAATCAAACATCCAGGAGGTTCACCCCTGCATCATTAACAAATATTTTACCATAGTGTAACACTGTTAGCAAGGAAATAATAATATAAGGAAATGTTCCATGTAAAATAGTTTGAACTGAAAGTGTGCTTTGAGTCATGCATGGACAGAACTTGCAATGGTATTGTGTTCTGTGGTCGCAAAATATATTTTCTTTCATATTAAGAAGTACCGAGTGGTACAGTGGTTACCCCACAAACAATGGCAATGGAAAAAAGACTTGAGACCTTGCACGACAATAAGGCAACCAACATCCTACTTACTGTTTGAAAATGACTCAACATTTTGAAGGACTTATACATGTATATCCTGGTTGAGGTCGTGTGTATTAGTCTTTAAATTTCGGATTTGGAATTTGTCATGTAGCAAATCCACAACAAAATATTTGAACCTACTTTCAACCAAAGTCCCCTTAAAATGATTTTATACAATACTATCAGAAGTCTATTACTTACACGTAATGTGCCAGTCGTGTGGACAATTATTCCACTGCATAGAACTCACAAGAACAATGGATTTATGCCACTGATTAAGCTGTATTCCACAGAATGATGCACAAGGTCTCAACAAGAAGTGCATTCTAAATGATATGCTGGCATGTGCGAGAACGGTACTTTTCATGCGTCTTTAACCCTAACTCCCTAGACAACAAAGCCAGTTGGAGAATTTTTATTGTTTTAATACAATACCTAGGGAGTTAACACACCAATAAAGCGCATGTATTTGTGGCCAAGTCGCATCTAGTTCGGGTCTTGTTTTGTCCTGGAACTAGCAAGCTGCACTGAGCGCTTACCCACATGATGCCCCAACACAGGGTAGCCAAACTTGTTACTGCGCTCATTGTGAATGCGTACTTGCATTTGGAGTACAATACAGTGCATTGGGTTATAGCAGGCTGGCACACTTTGTATACATAATAGGCTTCTGATATTTTGTATCAGTAAATCTTTGCTATTAACTTAAATGTTAACTTCAAATTCTGAGCTTATTTGGGCAAATTGACTCCATTCAATGATTTAGACATGTAGTTACTCCCACTACGTCTCTGATAAACCTGTGCCACTGTTAACAAGTCCGTAAAACATTGAACTGGGATCCTCAAGAAGTTGCTGTGGAGAAGCCAACTCTGCGACCTGGCCACAGCTCATGACTAACACCCTATCGCTGTCCAGGATAGTATTGATTCGGTGTGCGATGGTCAGGACCGTGCTGTTGACAAATTCTTGGCGGATGGTCTGTTGAAGGAGATGATCTGTTTCCATGTCAACACTTGCTGTGGCTTCATCAATGCACAGGATCTGGGTTGGGACAAAAAACGATTACATATAAAGTCAAGGTGTGGTTTCCATGATGTCACAAATGTATCAGAAGGACCAGAGTAGTGGAGACACTCAACTTGCAGTGTCCAAATTCACTGTTTTTTTTACTATGGCTATGGCTATTGGCTGCAGAGACAATGTTGAAGTATAGATAGATATAGGCCCGTATTTTAGAACGTTCCTTTACTGCAAAGGACGCCTTTATGCCTATTGTTCTCTTAGAGAACAATAGGCATAAAGGCGTCCTTTGCAGTAAAGGAACGTTCTAAAATACGGGCCTTAGATAGCTTTAGCCAAAGCTGGTGTTTCAGCTTAATATCAGCAGACCTGTATCACATTGTGTCCATGCTTGTCTGGTTGTCTACCAAATAATGGAAATGAACATGAGAAAATATTTGTCAAAAAGGCACCAGTCTATTTAAGACTTGTGTATTGGGGGAAAAACCATATGATTCACATAAATCCAAATCCAATATATTGAGAAAATTTAATTGTTACTAGCCATCTCATGCCTACCCAACATTTACAGGCTTTTTGCTGGGGATTTATAGGGCAGATGTACCCTCATTATTGTAAATAAGGAGGGTACATCACCGCAGATTATTTCTCTTGAATCGCAAAGCAAAATTACTACACACAATTCACAATTTGCTGTTCAGAATTCAAGGTTTTTCTTCTCAAAATGAGCATTTCAATTCAACCCAATTATTTGGCTATTCAACATTGTTTCCTGCCTGAAAGTTCTGACAGTTAAAACTGACCTTAGCACCAGTAAGCATGGCCCTCGCTAAGCACACCAGCTGCCTCTGACCGGCAGAAAATTGTCGGCCTTTCTCTCCAGCCTCGGACTCCAGCCCACCGAGGGACTCCACTACAGGTTTAAGGTGACATTTGTTGAGGACTGCCCACAGTTCAAAATCCGAGAATCGACCCGTAGGGTCCAGGTTTTCTCTGATGGATCCGAAGAAGAGGAACGGATCCTGCGGGATGATGGCTAGCTTGGATCTGAAGGAAGAGGCAATTAAAGGGGGATAATAAATATATGTGTTGATGACAATGGAAGCTGGTTCTGGGATTATGCAGCAGTTTTTTTTTACTTGACTGAAATGTAATAACATATTTTCCAACAGTTATTACAGCTCTAAAGAGATTGCTACATGGTGCTACCACAAACCTTACTCCTAACATATTGCTCATTCATATATAAGAAACATTTGACAAAATGTTAAATTAATCAGTATTAATAGGGTTGGGCGAATCACCATACTTTTTTTGAAACAAGTTGCTTCTATGGCCAAATTTGGCGTAGAACACGAATCCGTCAACCGTTTTTACCTCTGATGACGTTTGATACCACTAAAGTTCAAAAATTCAAAATGGCCGCCAAAATGACGTCATTTTGCTTGTTAATGGCTTATTTTCATACATATATGGCTTGTAACATGTCTTTCTATAGGTTATTGGAGTCAAGGATCACAAATTTGACACTGTCAACACCAATTTCTGTACATGGGTGGTGTTACATGGTAAATATATTGGAAAAATGGAAAATAACCGATGAAAAAGTCATATTTTGTGTCGCTAATTTTCCATTTTTCATCAGTACCAATGTCCCCATCACACATGTTTTTCTGTAGGTCAATGTTGAATAGCATCTTTGTCTATTTGTGACATTCCAGGTGGGCCTCTGCATGTGTCACTGTCAGATCTATGTGTAGCTTAGTATAGTAGACTTAGTTTTGTATAAAATGGCTGAAAAAAATCGGTGACCAAACCGCTACACGCAGTGCAGCATTTATACGGACACTTCTAGATACAACTTATAAAGAGGAAAGTGAACTGAAATGTGGTGCGAAATTGCCATCTGGTCATCTACTGATAGGACGTATGATGTTTTTGTGTAAAGCAGCCGCCAAGAAAGGACAAAAACCGACATCGGTGGATGATGCAAGTAAAATTCTGGCCAAAGAACTTTGTGATGATTGGATTGATAAAAATGTATATCCATTGCATGAGAATAATGTCGGCAGGAAAATAAAGACAGATTATGTCAATTTCAAAACCCTGTGTAACCAATTTACCAGTAAAAAGCACAAACGGACTCCGAACTGGTATGAACGTGCTAAGAATTTCAACAACTCTATGACAAAAAATGCCTATGACATCCGAACTAAGAGATGATTATCAGGCCAAATTAGAAGCCCAATACGGCGTAAAAATGTCGAAAGAGGATGAGTTATACTACAAAGACAATTGTCACGGTAATTATACCGCAACATGCCAACCATCTGTCTCTAGCAGCTGGAGACAGAAGAAAAAGCGAGAGGAACAGAGACAGCAATCGGCTGAGAAAAAGAAAGAGGAACTAAAACAAGCTTGCGAGTATGACATTGTTCAGAAGAGGCTACAGTATGAAGAATCTCTCTCAATGTCAGATGACGATGGGCAGAGTCTAGATGACCCAATGTTTGAGGTCTCATCACCATTAGCAGCGCCCCTCTCCATCAGTACAAGAAGTAGAGCTCCTTCGCCCACTCCTGAAACAAAAGCGTATGGTTCAGATGATGGCAAAGAATTTCCCAAAGTAAAAGTTCGTAAAAGTCGAAAAGATATAAAAGAACAAATTATTCGATGCACTGTCCAGTGTCTGGCCGATTATAAAGTGAGTCAGAAAGATCTATCGGGTATTATTGTCCATACAGCCAATATCATTTTTGGTCAAGAATGGGAGCTTCATGAAGGAGCAACTGAGGCGAAGAGTGGAAAGTGAAGATGAAGACTTCAGAACCAGAAGTGAAAGTGTAAGATACATCTAAGCGTCGCAAGTGTGTTAAGGACCTCACTTATGTATTTCCTAGTCGTAGGACCATGAATAGATATCTAGAGGACGCATCTTACATGAATCTTCTCATGGTTGCTGAACAGTTGATTAATAAAGGTGATAATGTGGTAACAGTGGGTCTTGACGACACAACTAAAGCCGCGGGTCATAAAATGTATGATGTGAAAGCCGACCATATCACCATATCGGGTCCTAACATGCCTCGGAAAACAATGACCACCGGGCACAGTGAAAATATCAGCCATTCAGGAACTGATGGTGCTACTGCATATGAACTGAAATTGAAATGTCTCGCGGTACTGGCTGACTGTGACATTGATGACATAAAAAGCTCAATAGACTTTTGGATGTCTGATCGTGCTGGTGACTGTGCCTCACTCTTAGCAAATCTTGGTGTGACCGAAGAGAAGATTATCAAATGCAGTGCTCACATCATATTAGGTGCCGATCATGCAGCCGATAGAGTGTTCAGGAACATTTAACAGAAAATCGGTGTTCAGAAGCTGCTACACGTGACTGCTGGGGAGAAAGTCTCGCTCACCCGGATCGAGTGTCCATACGTTGTTATTGCAATTTCGGGTTACTATCTCCGACTCATGCAGCTCACTCCATATCTCTCTACAATGAATACACTTCATGGATGGAGACGGAAGGCATTGAGCATACCGGCTTCAAAGGTTTCACTGCAAATAGATTTGGTAGGATTGCCGAGATTGCAAAGGAATTTTTGTGTAAATGGAGCAATCAATCATAGACTTCTTTGATGCTGTCGTTGATAAAAACTCCAACAAGTTAGTTTTGGCCGTGTCGACTTACATACAGAATGATTGGTTCCTGTGTTGTGCCGAAATCTATTCTCAACTGGGTGACGCTTTCATTTTCCCATTGATGGATCTCCTGGGAATAGATGACAGAGGCAGCAATGTGGACAAAAGTGAGCGGACCTGGACAGGAGTACGTTCATTCTTTGAACGAAAGTTACCTGAACTGAAACAAATCAGAGATGATTCCATGGTTACAGATGATGGCCAGAGTAGACTGTATGGAGCGGTACTTGATGAAGTGATCGATACGTTGGAGAGACAGTTATCTGAAATGGCATTCTTCCGCAGTGATGAGACCACGGCTGTAGAAATTGATGAAGCTAAGATGGAATTTGCTCCTCTAACAAATCTAGGATGTGAAGCAGAATTTGCTAAATTGGACGTTCGCATTGTGGCAAGTGGTGGATCCACATCAGTTCAAACCCATTCTTGTAAAAACATTGTAACAACAAATCGGTTACTCTCTGATCCATCATTCACAACGCTTAGCAACACTGAAAAACGCCAAAAATGGAAATGGGCAAGAAGTTCTGACAATGTTTTAGATGTAAAGGAGATAGAGTCGAATTACTTACTAACGGTGAAAATGACAAAACGACTGGACCTCATAAAGAAGGCAGAACTAAAAAGGAAGAAACTGGCCAGGACAATGAAACTTCTCGAGACGTGTAAGGCCCACCAGGGCCCTGTGACACCAAATACCATCGATATACTTGAACACTTGACAGAAAAACAACTAATTTGTGAAATAGGCTATCTGAGGGCTACAGTAGCTCCAGATATTCGCCAGATGCGACGAACAAAAGCCGATGGTAAATTCAGGATGGTAAAGTTTTCGTGTGAAGAACTGAGACAATCCATTCAAAACGCTGTGAAACCAGAATCAAACTTGGGTGTTAATATTGACGTTTTATTGAAGAATGTCCTTTAACCCTCCTATGTACAGTGCATTTGCCACAGAATTGTCAGACCTTTCAAAACCTTTCAAGTTTGCTGTACTGAAGGGTTTTGAAAGGTGAGAAAACTGTCTGACAAAAGGGACCTCTGAAAGGTTTCGAAAGGTGTAACAACTCTCTGAACAAACTGGTGTTGAAATGTTTCAATACCTTTCAAAGGGTATTGAAAGGTGTGGTTGTTCAGTAGCAACAAATTCTGGAGGGTTTTAAAGGGTTCATAATTATTGATAGCCATTTTGGCCCGTAAGCAGATTTTGAAAGGTTTTGAAAGGTCAAACCATAGGAGGGTTAAGCTCCTATAGCCAAATATCAGTGTTCACTTAGAAGTGAAGTATAAGTACAAGTTGTTGACAGTTTTTGGATACTAGAAACTATCATCATGAATATGTGACATAAACTATTAATGGTTCGCTCCATTGAGAAGCAGATTTCAGCAGAATTTGTGAAGAAAATTGGATGAAATTCAATACAAGATGCCCATAACTTGTGCCAGGTACCGCTAATCATGTTTAAAGTGTCAAATTTGTGATCCTTGCCTCTGAAAACCTATGTAAAGACATATTGGAAGCCATACATCTATGAAAATATGCCATTAACACGCAAAATGACGTCATTTTGGCGGCCATTTTGAATTTTTTAACTTTAGTGGTATCAAACGTCATCGGAGGTCAAATATTTTGACAGATTCGTGTTCTACGCCAAATTTGGCCATAGAAACAACCTGGTTTGCACCAGTATTGCAAAAAAAGCCTAGATTTGCCCAACCCTAGTATTAATGTTTTGCAATTTTATGTTTTGTTTAGTCAATTATAGCAAAAATTTGTGTGAAATGAAAAAGGGCATGTAATCAGTGCATAGTTCACTTGAAATGATCACTCCGTAATTTCACATGATCTGAAGACAAATATTTTGTTCCCAATCATTCATGACTTTTATTTCCAGCATGGGATATCACCTTACAGAACTTCCATGACCTTCACATCATTTTAAATAAATGTACCTCTATATGACATGCCATAAAAAGTACATTCTCACATCTATGATGAAAGTGCTCTTCTAAAGTGAGTATACACATTCGGTACTTACCCGATTACAAAGTTACTTAATTACTATCTAAAAAGTTACTTGATGCAAACGTGAAATGTATTACAAATTTTTGTAAATGGATCACAGCCATGATCCGTTTTCCACATTTGAATGATTGCATATAAATCTAAATGCATTTTCACTATGTTCTTGTTAATAATAATAATAATAATGTGTGGACTTATATAGTGCACGTATCCACCAACTAAGTGGTGCTCAAGGCGCATTCTTTTACGTGCATTACACAACACACGGGACCTACGGCTTTACGTCCCATCCGAAGGACGAAGCAATTATGGTTAAGTACCTTGCTCAAGGACACAAGTGTCACGACCGGGGCTCGAACCCACACCCTGCTGCTGGCAACACCAGAACTTGAGTTCGGTGCGCTAGACCGCTCGGCCACGGACACAATGAAATGAGCCTTATTTTCACCTGACTAGTAACAGTACACATCTCTCTTGATTTGAACAGCTAGAGTATGGATGCATTTACAGACACTTTACAAATGCATGAAAGAGTACATTAGAAAATATGGTCTAATTATAGAATCTCCAAAATTCAGGCAGGAATACCATAAGTTAAAAACAAAACAGTAAAAAACAAATATAAAGGAAAAAGTCTTGTTACAACTCCTTGTATAATTATACCTGAGTTCTTCTAATGATAAATGTGCCGTGTCAACCCCGTCAATGGTCACCCGGCCTGCTTGAATCTCAACCATCCGGAATAGTACCAGCAACAGCGATGACTTCCCAGATCCCGTCCTTCCCACAATGCCTAGCTTCTCTGCAGGTCGTATGTCAAACGTCACTCCATCCAGCGCATTGGGTAGATTTGGACGGTAGGAAAAGGACACATTATGGAAAGACACCTGACCAGAGATGGGCCACATTGAAGGCGCCTAGAAATAATCAGGATAATATGCATATTATCACTGCTCTTGGCTAATCTGGTAATTTACCAATGTTGCACCTTCCCTTTCAAATCAAAAAATCCCTAGATGACTATTCATATTTTGTATACAGCCAATCCCATGTGCTTTATCTATTATACCCATATAATGCCAATACATGTACTTCAAACACACATACTGAATGCAGGGGCTGCCCCTTAACAGTTTTTTCATTTACTAGCTGGGCAAACCAGTAAGTTTTGGCTATTCCTTAACAGTTTTTTCATTTACTAGCTGGGCAAACCAGTAAGTTTTGGCTATTCCTTAACAGTTTTTTCATTTACTAGCTGGGCAAACCAATAAGTTTTGGCTATTCCTTAACAGTTTTTTCATTTACTAGCTGGGCAAACCAGTAAGTTTTGGCTATTCCTTAACAGTTTTTTCATTTACTAGCTGGGCAAACCAATAAGTTTTGGCTATTCCTTAACAGTTTTTTCATTTACTAGCTGGGCAAACCAATAAGTTTTGGCTATTCCTTAACAGTTTTTTCATTTACTAGCTGGGCAAACCAATAAGTTTTGGCTATTCCTTAACAGTTTTTTCATTTACTAGCTGGGCAAACCAGTAAGTTTTGGCTATTCCTTAACAGTTTTTTCATTTACTAGCTGGGCAAACCAGTAAGTTTTGGCTATTCCGCAAGCATTTTCACTGGTCTGCATGTTTTGTTAAGTACTTTTTATAAGGTTCCACATGATGGTCCACAATTGTCAGTATTATTCGAGGTAGGACAAAGAGAGTCAGAGACTTTTCATGTCAATAATTAATTCCTTGTTTATGAGAGAATATATCTTTGACTTTCATGATGCGGCTAGCATATGTGACGCGGTATGTCAAAACCAGGCGGAATTGGGCAGAGCTACGAACGGAGGAACAGCTGCAAAATGCCTTGGGGTGAATTTTTGCGATTTTGAGATTTTTGGAAATGTTTAAAATGTTCTGTAAAAGTTTCTAACTGAAATTTCATCGACAAATTATTTTTTAAATACTTTTAGAGAGGCATTATAATTTCACCAAAAAAAATCTTACTTTCTTTGGTAAATAATGCAATTTCATAACTGAAAAAAGTTTGAAAATCAACTATAGACCAGTTTCTTTGCTCCTGCATGCCCGTTGCTAAGGTAACATTGTTGACCTACTTGTTTTGTTTAAACTCAAACCTTAAAGGGCTATTTCTCAAACTTTAAAGGGCTATTATCTCAGTTTCGATGTTTCGGACAGTCCGATTTCAAATCTTAATAACTTCGCTAATGAATATCCGATTTGAAAAAAGAAAGCGGTATTGTAAAGTGCAAGGTCTATATTTTACTAATATTTCAATAACTCAAAATTGACCTCTTGCCCAATTGTGCCTGGTTTTGACATACGGCGTCACATATTGGAAAATGATGAAATTATGGCCCAGTACAATATAAAGAAATTGGATTCAGTGCAATCTTTGTAAATTTTAGTAGCGTGTCCGACTACTAGGAGAGGGGTTTTGACTATGTAAAACTTGTAGCTTTGCATGGTGAGGATGATAAGTAAGACTAATTGCGGTGACACCATGTGGAATCTCAATTGAGTAGTAATTAGTTCTGAAAAGAACTGGGGGTACAACTCGACGTTTCGATCAGTATGCTCTGATCGTCCTCAGGAGAATGCCGGACTCTGGAAAATGCTGCTGCTTAAGTAGGCTGCTGGAGGATCATCCCATGACTAGTTCTCTGCCATTTTAATTGGCATTAGGCCAACGGACCACTGGTAAATTCAAACCCTGCTATGCCTTTTTGTACACATATCATGTACACACACGTTGGATTTGATGGAGTTTTTTTCACCAAGATATGGGGAAGGGGGCAGGGGTAAGGTTTTGCCCTTCTGTGCATAACCAATACACCTATCCAGCCTGTCAATCAAACAGTATTGATTATTATAGGGTCACTCATTTCCATAACAACTGTAACTGCATGTATGTTTGTCATACTTTTATAAAGGTGTTCAAATTTCTAGCATTGCTAAAGGTCTATGTTCATAACTGCAAAGTTTGACTGAGCCTGGAGGTTCATAAGAAAACACTATGTTTTTATTATCATCATTTTAATTTTGTTTGTGCAATGAATTACCTTACAGAGTCCTTCCTGCTGCTCAAAGGGCAGACCAACAGTGTATTGTTGAGCCCTCTCCATACTGACCATGTTCTTCTCGGTATCCGTGAAGGTGGTAACCATGGACTGAAGTAATGCACTGATGGAGAGCGTATATGAGATTGCCAAACCGACCAATCCTACAAAGAAACAACGTAAATGTAATGAACACTGTGAAATACCCAAACAGACTCGATATAAATACTTGCTTTGGAATCAAGAAATCTGATCACAATTACTGGAACACTAAAGTCCCCCCTCTCCCCCCAATTCATTGTTGGAGGTCTGCACTTGTACCCCTTCTGCAGAATGTTCTAGCCAAGATGACATTGAATGGGTGAGAGGGGTGTGGCTGAGACTGTAGATACAAAAACCAAGGAATGACTTATTTCTGGCATTACGGGCTTCATCCATTACAGAACGTGCAGCCCCAATTTCTTTTGTCCAAACTCGGGTTGGAATTTATCCTTTTCAGAACCCAGCCTGGTGGGCGTAATCAGTGATAATCCAATTAACCCTCCTATGTACAGTGCAGTTGCCATAGAATTGTCAGACCTTTCAAAACCTTTCAAGTTTGCTGTACTGAAGGGTTTTGAAAGGTGAGAAAACTGTCTGACAAAAGGGACCTATGAAAGGTTTCGAAAGGTGTAACAACTCTCTGAACAAACTGGTGTTGAAATGTTTCAATACCTTTCAAAGGGTATTGAAAGGTGTGGTTGTTCAGTAGCAACAAATTCTGGAGGGTTTTAAAGGGTTCATAATTATTGATAGCCATTTTGGCCCATAAGCAGATATTGAAAGGTTTTGAAAGGTCAAACCATAGGAGGGTTAATGAGATTAATTGTACAGGTAATCTTCAGAGTCTGCCATATGTGTTATCCTCAAACACTTTTCTTGTGTGTTCATTATATACATGTACATGTACCAAAATAATAAATACAAATGGAATTATGTTTTGTTTTTCACATGAACCATACAAACTAATGAAGTATGTGAAACAAATCACTGTGAAGGATTTTTGAAATTTACATTTCATATCACTGATTTCAGCTCATTCACTGAAAAGACAGTAACTGCATTAAAACATAGTTCCAGTAAACTTCTATGACATCATCCAGGACTGGAGCTTGTTTGATTAAGGGATAATAGGGGATTAATTGATTGATTTGTCTGGTTGCAAAATCAAATGAAAACAAAAACAAAAACATTAGCGGGACTTTAACCTACAACCTTCACATTACAGTACTGATGCTCTATAAACTTGTGGTTAATTACCTGGGTTAACATTCTCAAATCTGTGTTCTAGAACGGCTATAACAGCCACGATAGTGATTATTGCCACGCCCAGCATCTGAAGACAGAATGACAGCCAACACGTCACAGCAAAGCTGCAGAAACGAGCTCTCTGATTGGTCTCCAGTTTGGTGGCATTCTCAAATCGGAATCTAGGGGGGAAAAGAAATGGTACAAGAAGTGACCAATTAGGGCAGAGATGTGTACAATAGACCTTTACCAAGGTGCAGCCATCTTGTTTTTCTACAATACAGATTCATGTAACCAAACCAAGACTGGATGGGAAAATAGTTTGGTCACTTGTATGCATTGATAATCAGCACTATTATTTGAACTTGCACACTGGGAACTTGATACAGATACCACAGCATGACAAAGGTCCATAACATCCACTTGTTGATCTTCAGTTCTGACACAATCTTAAACCATGTATAATCAATATATATTTGTATTTATTAGTAGGTATTTGAATGTAAATTCTGAATTCAGTTTGACATTACGGCCACCTTGTTTGAATTTTGATAAAACCAATTATATTAACCCTCCTACTGTTTGACCATTTGAAACCATTCAAAGTTTCCACTTACCAAAATGCCCATTGGTTTTGTACACACATGGTGATACCATTTGAACAGTGTTGGTAGCAAGCTTTACTACCATTCAAATCCATTCAAATGCATAGAGGGTCCATTGATTCACCACTTAGAAGTATCCAAACAAGGTTTTGTATTAGCTGTACTACCATTTGGAAAGATCCAAACAAGGTTTTGTATTAGCTGACCTACCATTCAAAACCATTTGGGGGAATCAATACTGACACAGTTATTTCACCATTCAAAACCACAAAAGCGAATGGTTTCAAATGGTGCATCAACTTGTCTGAAAAAGGTACCAGAAGTAAGAGGGTTAAAGGGACAGTATCGTCATGATCAGAGCAGACTTTCAACAGGGCACGGAATCGATGTTGTAGTTTAAGATGAACACAGTGACTGAAAATTACTGGCTCATTTATGCAGCAGCAACGGTAATATGACCTTATTATGTGGGAAATTATTTTCAGTCACTGAGTTAATCTAAAACAAGCACTCCGATTCCATGCCCTGTTGATCGTGACGATACTGCCCCTTTAATAAGAAGAATAACAAAACAAATAATAATACATTTTTCAGCAGTTTGGGAGATTTGGGGGTTCAATTATGCAAGGATCATTACACCAAAAGGTCCAGTTTTGATCTAAAGCCAGTTTCTCCAAATGTTTCTCCCAATTCACTTTGCATTATTGATTCAGTTTTGAGCTGTTTCAAAACCTGTTTGTACCTGTTTGCAGCCCGAAGTGCACGGATGGTTGATAGTCCAGTTAGAGTCTCAGAGAAGTGGGCATAGATCGGAGACATGGTCACACTTTCTATCCTTCTCAGCTCACGGGATGTCTTCCTATAATAGTTCTGAGCGGGAAAATTTAAATAGAAGAAATTTTTGGTTTGAATTTAGGAAAAAGTACTCTTTCCTAAATCTCCAATTTAGAATGAACACAAACAATCCAAATGCATTTTCATTATTTTCTTGTAAATGACACAAAGTAAAAAGCTGAATCTTTCGCAGGTTAGTTGTTTACTGTACATGTGTATCTTGATTCAAAAAGAATAAACATACTCAGTTTGGTCAATATTATGTTATACCTTCCCTTTAAGTTTTCTAAATGTTTCAGCTGAATATGTAACAAACCATATTTCTAATGACCCCCACCCTCCCCATTACACTTTCTCCCTCTTAGTGCACTCTAGTCCAATGTTCTAGTGGTTTTTCCATAACACAATTTTCCTTCTTCTTGACACTGGTCTTGTAAAAATATTTTTACTAACCTTATTACTAGAGTTAACTTGATTTTATGCTGTTTTTGGACCCTGCCCCGTACGACAATGCTGTATACATAATTTGATTGGGGGGGGGGGGGGGTGTTAGGAGGTCAATACCTCCAAGATCAGTAGTATGCAATAATTACCTGAATATAAATGTACAGTAGGACTATTGGAAGCAGCACGAGTGCAAACCATGGTAATCCGTAGCAGGTTATGATCAAGGCACCAGCAGTGCTGAACAGGGATGCCAGAAAGATGTTCAACACGAAGGGAAGTCCATCATCGATGGTGTACATATCGGAAGAGAAGCGATTGATGATACGGCCGATGGGTGTCACATCAAAGAAGGAAATGGGGGCCTACAAAGGTAAATGCAGGCAATCAAAAAATGAAATTCAGTTCATATATATCCAATTCAAAGGACCTATCGCCGTCTGTGACTTAGTAACGCGTCTAACAAAAACAACCAATATTTAATTATGAGCAATGAGATTGGACATTGCTTCATTTGCTGTATTCACATGATTATGTCATATAAGGGCAATCCCTACGCAGGTCCATGTCCCCTGGTGAGGTCAAGGGGAAGGGAATTAGGGTCCTGTCAAAAATAATATTAAAAAGTACCAAATGGCAACTCTTGATGATAGTATGCAAGTGCGTTATGCACATATGTCCACAGGGGATGGATGGTTAGCCTTGACCAAGGCGTTTCGGAATGGTTTGGTTGCATAATTTTGCCCCACTTGGATATAATCCAAACTCCAGCACACATGCATGCAATGCACGGATCCATATGCATACTGTGTACATGTACACTGTATTTACACATATGTAGAGTGTGTTTATTTTGCACATATCTGGATCTCGATCACCAGACAGTCTGTATGGTTTAGACAGTTTACTGATCCGGATCCTGTTATTTGCTGATCCTGCTCAGGCAGCGGATACGTACCAGATCCAAGATGGCGCAAACAAAAATAACAAGACGAAAATCATTACAGAATTCATTAAATCATCATGAATAATCTTTTGGAAGCAATTTATTTGAAAATAAATTATTATTGCTATCAAATGATATCTAAAACAGTTTGTCAAAACAAAAAAATCTAAATTTAGTGGATGGATTCTGCCACGGGCGCAGTTCAACCGTAGTCCAGTATAACAGGCATTATCTAGCGGCTGTGCTACGACATGGTTTTGATCCCATAAAGTTTCTCTTTGTTTTCGCACTGCCACAATATCACATAATCCTGATCCGCGATCAGGAGTGAAACAAACACCAGTACCCATTTATACTCCTGTGTTGAGAGAAACGATCGCAGAGTCTTGGTAAAGGACACAAGTACCATGGTCGCGGTCAGGATTCAAAACCCACAAAAACACATGGCACTAAACCACTTGGACACAAGGGCGCAACCACTGGGGGGGTGGGGGGAGGGTCGGGGGGGTCACGACCACCCCTACTTTTATGTGGACCTCCCCAACTTCTGGAAGACCTTATTTTCTGGGGAGGTCCAAAATAGTCCGACAAGCATTTATTATCGTGAAACATCCATATTTCACAGGTGAAAGTTAAAATAAATAAAAAACCCAGGTGGTCAAGTGAATCATGCTAACTGTGTCACACAGTTAGCACAGTCTGTGTGTAGCTTTACTACTAGCTTAATCTAATTAATAAAACATTTTGGTATTTTATGTATACATGATCCTAGTAATGTCATTCATGACATCACAATTATGCAACACTTCCATCAACACGCTGAAATACGTGATATTGAACCAAGACCCCAGCTGCTAGTGGCGTGCTCGCTTCGCTCGCCCGCAGATCACGTTGCTATTGGCTGCTTGGGACCCCCAACTTTCAACACGTGGTTGCGCCCTTGCTTGAACATGCCAGATTATAATGTTTTGTCTCAACTTTTGGGGAGAAGTTCAGAAGAAATATAAACCAGTCAAGGCATTGATTACAATGCTCTGTTCCAAAAACTGACAGCATGCCTTTACCTTCATTATACTGCTCAGAAGTCTTGTATGCACCATCCTGGCTGCACACAGACCACCATAAGCAAACAGGAACGCTCTGAACAGGGTGAATATACTGTTTGCCCCCACAAGGCCCCCATAGACTCCAAGGTAGAAGTTGAGGTTATCTCCGCTCGTGAGGTTTATCCTGGTGGAGGGAATGGTGGGGTCTACCAAAGGAGTACCTGTCCTTTTACAAACAAAATTAAACAACAAATATCAAAACACATCAATAACATTATCAAAAAATTCAAAAGAATTTGTGTGAAATGTAGAAAATTGTGTTAAATACCAATTAAGTTTAAAGGTTTACTGAAATTGAAACTCCCAACATAATGTTTCATATGCTTTACACGGTAGGCTTGTCAGTATTAAATATCAAACATCTTATGTCTTCAAATTGAATGTTTCAGATGTGTGGATAAAACCAGTGGAGCTTGTCAGAACAGTCTCTGGAGAAAAATTCAGAGACACAGACTCTTCATATGATGTCATCAACGGAATAACCAATGAAAAGAGCATACGCTCAGCTCCCAAATTTTCTCAGATTCAGTATAAAGTTAACGTGTGCACTTATAGCATACGTACATCATTGCCTATTTTAGTTTTGACAGCCACCTCATTTTCATGCACAATGCTGCATGATAGCGTGTGACGCATAGGGTCTTGTGCTGTCCAATGATGATGTGTAAAACAATTAATGTTCCCAAAAAAAAGAAGAAAGAAAGAAAGAAAAAAGAAAAAAAAGAGAAAACTCTTCTTTTTTTTTTTTTTTTTTTTTTGGGGGGGGGTAAAAAAACAGCAATGAAAAATAGAAACATTTCCTAATTAAAATGTTTTCTTGCAATAACCAAAGAAGGTTGCATCAAAACCGATCTACCAATCTAACCCAACAAGATTTCTATTTCCGCAAACCTTTATTAAATACCCCCACCCGTATCGTTCATGATGTAACTCACCTGTAGAATGAATTGTCTTGTTGGAAGTCGTCGTTACTTGTACTAGAATTGATGGGTGCTTCACTGTGTGAGTGACTGACCCAATAGGATAACCACCAATCGGTCACATTTCTGGTAGCTGGTGGATGGAGAAGGATTTTGAAGTTTAATTTTACATGTTACTTTACATGTAGTTCTGTCTTATCAGTTTAAAAATGACATAAACAAACAATACATTTGGGAAACGCAATTCATATTGGACTAAAATAAAAGTAACAACGAATAAAAATAGTTTTTCTTGGGGTAGGGTGGGAGATTTAAGTAGCAAAGAATATGCTTTGCAAGCTTTTAATGCTGTAAACACCATTGACAGGCCTGGAGTTTCATTCTTGTAGGAGCGAGGCCACTATTCCTGAGTAAAGGGCACTTTTAGTCTATAGGAACATTTGAAAGGGGCACCAGAGTGTAGACCAGGACATCAGGGGACAAGGCCTTTGTAAATTCCAGGCCTGCATTGACAATTAGCCAAATTTCAAAAATGATGGACACTATTATAGGTATATATTGCTACAAAATCTATATAACATACCTATCATATATAACATAACAATCAAAATTGTGAGTCTGAAGATGAAAAACAATGTTACATTAAAAAAACTAAAAAAACAATGACAAATATGACAAATTTTTTTGTCACTAGAAAAGTTAAATGTTGACACTGATGAGGAAGAGACCTTACCTTGCATAAGTAATAAGGCCATAAGAACACTAGAAGCCAGGACACGCCCGACAGCATTCCAGTACGCCTTATACACATGAAGCTTGACCACGCCCACAGCTTTCTCTTCCTCTTTGACTAGTTTCCCATCCCCTTCCTCCCCTGCACCATCCTCCGACTCCTTCTCATTCTTCTTGGCTGTTGTTCTGTCCTTGTTGGAGGGATCATTCTCTGGATCATCGTATTGTAATGTAGTCATTAGATCTTTGTTCCTCAAAATTACCGACGGGTGTCCTGTTCAAACGGATAGATTATAAAACCCCAAGGGATTTAGCTGGCAGTGTACAATATGGGAGACTTTTGAGACACTAGAGGGCAGCAGACTTCCCGGTTCTATTCCATTGTTCTGAATATCATGCTCATGCTCAGAATTATGTAAACAATGGAAAAGAACTGTCAAGTCTGCTGCCCCCAGTGTCTCAAAAGTCTCCCATTTACATTCATCAAGCAACTTTTTGTAAAACATACAAACATTAAAAAAAAAAACATGTAACAATTTTTTTTTCCAAATTGTCTTTAAAACGTGACCACCTTTTGTGATGAAATTTTTCACAGGATGATTTCATGAGACATTTCACGCAAGTTGAAATGAACATACGTCACCAAATGCTAATGTTGTACCTTTACTTTTAAATACAAGTTTTCAGAAGAATCTGGACTCACCCGCACTGGTGATTTCCCCACCTTCCATTACCACAACCAGATCTGCCTCCTGTAGGTACTTGGTGTGATGGGTGCAAACGATTCTGGTCTTGTTTCTGAGCAGTCCCATGATGCATTGGGAAAAAATGTGCATACCGACATGGGCATCTACGGCAGCCAGAGGATCATCCATCAGATATATGTCTTTGTCCTGTGGGCGAGATTAGAAATTTGCTGTTGGAATATTCCTCATGTAAACAGTGAAATTGTGGATTTAACAAAATATTAATAATTATAGACCATTTTGTTAACTGTTTTTATTTGTATTTTGATCACAATACAGGGCCCACTTCTGAAAAGTTTGTCAGTGGAAATAACAAAAAAGGTGACACAATGTCAGTGCTTTCCCCGCTGTTTTTAACATGCCATTCCAGATTTTGAGCTAATTTCATTGAATCCAATGTGCATGAGTAACTACAATCCACAGCTACAAATTTGAGGTTTTCCATTGCAATCGATAATCTGTGATAATCTATTTCGCAGGTTAGTTAGTGACTAACAACAATGTTGGATGTTTCCATCCGGAGCTCATCACATTTCACAACAATTTGTGCATGAAATATTCTAGATGGGAAATCTGGAGAGGCAGGTCTGATACAGTTTCTTAAGAAAAAGAGCTAAATGCACATATTTTTAACAAAAATGAAATAGTAAACAAATTCTAAAGCAGATTAGGGTCGACAGGGACACAACACACATGTACATGTAGAATGTGCACAAATTATTGGCTGAAATGTTTCCACGTGCAGACTCTTTTTAAGCCTTATCTCTGATTGAATTTTCCTTTTATCTTTCAGATGTTTGAGGACTATTTTTTTAAATTTAAACAAGTTTGTATTATGCAAATAAATGTAAATTAAATTGAAATAATCTTGAAATTTAAAATTTGAATTTTGAAAGATCGGAGTAGTTGCCGGATTTGACATTCCAGCTCTTGACTTGCCTGGTAGACGGCTCTGGCTAGTGCAACTCTTGCCTTCTGTCCCCCACTGAGGGTCACTCCATTCTCTCCTATCTCAGTTTGGTCCCCAGCAGGTAGCATCTGTGAAGAATTATCATCTCATTGGTAATTAACAGATTATCAGATAAACGAACCATTAAGCATTATACTGATTTGAATTTTATTAAAAAATGTTTAGCAAATATTTCTGCTTAGCTAAAATGGCCTTCTTTCCATTTCACTGAAATATTTCACCATTTTTGCTTTTTTCCTTACCCTGACATCTTCCAGAAGAGCGCATGCTTCCATGACAGCCCGGTAACGTCTCGGTATGTACTCTGTCCCAAACATGATATTATCCCGTAGTGTAGCGTGTTGCACCCAGGCCTCCTGGGGGGCCAGGCCAAAGCCTTCCCTGAGGTCAGAGACGCTGATGGAGCCGCCGGTTTTGGTCATCTCAGCTGTGATCGCCGCGAGTAGGGAGCTCTTACCGGAGCCCACACAACCTATGACCCCAACCAGTTGACCCTATAAAAAAATAAAGAAATGTTTATCTCTCCCAGGAAAAAGATGGGCAAGTTTGACTGATGACTATGGTTTATTATAGTTGTTCTAACTTGACCCAAACTCTAGTCAGTGATGGTTTGACTACATGGGCATGGTTGATTCGATGGTCCAAATGTTGGTTTTTCAATCACGGTCATGCAAACATTTATGTCAAAAAGCGATTGACAATTTGTCAACCACTAGTCTGCAGTCAAACTAGTCAACAATTCGAGAGACCACCAATAGAGGGCGTTATTAAATGTTTCTCTGAGTGCATCTGAGTAGTTTTCCCAAGTCAACCTGGGACAAACCCATGTCATTCGAGGAGCTCATGACGTCACTCGGGGGACTAACCAAAGGCAGCCTATTCAACAATTTGTAGTCTGTACACCTACCCTGCCAACACGCAGATTCAGATTAGAGAGTCTCAGGGTACCTGTCCCCTCATCACCATCCACATCTTGTTCATCTCCTCCTTCATCCTCCATAAATGATCCTCCGTCTTTAGACAACGCCTTCTTTTTCTTCAACGGTCGCTCCCACTGGAAGCTTCCATGTTTGATCTCCAGGTAGCAGTTGGGATCCATTGTGTCTTCTGCAAGAGACAGCACATCATTGCATGAGATTGTGGATTCAAAGGTGCAGCTTTAAACACACAATGTTTGTAGGATGGAACTCATAATTAAAGGCATTATATATCTTTCTCAAAAAGCTTAAATGATAACAGTTTGACCTGAAACTTAATTGGTGTAAAGTTGGGGATGGTATCAAACTTTCTTTGAGATCTTTCTGTCTGAGGTTCTGTTGTTTTTAGGTCAACTAATTTCTTAATAATTTGTTTTCTGCAACCAATGGACCAGCATGTACCTGGAGTGTAGTAACTTGAAGGATTCAGTTCTTCAAGCGCTAGGAATCTCTGTACCCTCTTGAGAGACACCCACGCCTGGATCACAGCATTCAGTACCCATGGGAAGCTGTTCAGCGGACCGATGAGCATATTGAACAAGGCTAAACTGGTGAAAATCTGAGGGGAGGATTCAGAATGTTACTGAAGGCAGACCCAATGATTATGTGAATACTTAATCCCAAACCACCCTGTCAACTACAAAAGAAGCTCAATTTGCACAGAATTATGAATTCAACCTGATTTGGGCAGTGTTGTCTGTACTTGGTACACTTTCACACGTTTTGGCAAAGCAATTAAACCATTTCCAGTGCAAGGTACTTCAAAGTAAGATTTTAGATGTGTTGTGAAATGTTGGTACAGTATCGGTAGGGTTAACCTGAGGTCGCTGGTCCCACTTCAGTCAATTTCTCTTTGTTCACTTATTTATGTACTTTGTCAGTTTCCCTTGTGGTTTATTTGATATGATTAGAAAAATAAATAAATAAACAAAATGCATCCTTTTGAAGTGATCCCCTGACTGCCACTTCCCAGGTTTTAGCATCATGGAGTGCCATGGTCGAGCGGTTTAGTGCATCGGATTTGTGTTCTGATGGCTGAGTCATCAGAATGTGGGTTCGAATCCCAGCCACGACCGGGGTGCGTGTGTCCTTGTGCAAGACACTTTACCATAATTGCTTCTCTCCACCAGGGGTATATGGGTACCTGTGAGGGTAGAGTTGGTTGTTGTGTTTGATTAGCCCATATGCGCTGAAATGGCAGCAATTGAGCTGTATACTCCCCAGGGAGCTGAGAGGGTTTCGGGAATGATTTATGAGCCTGATGAGCAGGGGTAATAATGTAATACGCCTCGAGCAACAGTTTGGTGGGTGGGTGGGTGGGTGGGTGGGTGGGTGGGTGGGTGGGTGGGTGGGTGGGTGGCTGGGGGGGTGGGTGGGTGGTTGTGTGGGTGGGTGGGTGGGTGGGTGGGTGGGTGGGTGGGTGGGTGGGTGGGTGGGTGGGTGGGTGGGTGGGTGGGTGGTGGTGGTGGTGGTGGTGGTGGTGGTGGTGGTGGTGGTGGTGGTGGTGGTGGTGGTGGTGGTGGTGGTGGTGGTGGTGGTGGTGGTGGTGGTGGTGGTGGTGGTGGTGGTGGTGGTGGTGGTGGTGGTGGGTGGTGGTGGTGGTGGTGGTGGTGGGTGGTGGTGGTGGTGG
>CM055821.1:12483044-12553044 GCA_029582265.1 Zoroaster sp. YZ-2022 | reverse complement strand
GATTCTGCTGTCTTTGTGTTTCATCAAATCTTCAAAGTATTTCTGAATCTTAACTGTCAGCCATTTGGTAATAAACACCAGAATAAGAGTAAAGGCAACACCTACATGTACAAGGGAAACAAATAATATTTCATACATTGTATTTTAATTTTAAGTTCATGGAAAAGTGACAAAGATGCATGGAGAACAATGCCAAACCTGTACATGTACTCGCCCTTTTCCTCAGACAGGATATACATGTAGTGTACAATGTACATACAATGTACATATAGTGTATGTACAAGGACATTGCATGTACATGTATATACTAAGCTCCTTCAATGCCTAACGAGGGCAGGGATGTACATGTATGGCCCAACATAAATTCAGCAATCTTATGCCCTTTTCAACATACATGCATGCATTATTTTAACTTATTCACTGTAATTCCAGACATTTATTTATTTATTTTTTTTAGTTCTGAAAAATTACTAGTTTCTTTGTTGAAAGGCAAACCTTACAATTACTCTAAAATGTCAGGTTTCACAAAAAATAAAACAAACAGAAAATAAATCACAGCAATAAAGTTCCAAAATGACTTTATGATGGTCACCATCTTAAACTCATTAATTAAGGCACAAATTGCTGTTAAAACATGCTTCTGTACAGTAAATTTGTGCAATATTTAATTTTTGTTTTCCTCTCTTTCAAGAAAACAGAATTTCAGCAAAATCTCCAGGAACGGTGGTTAAATAGTCAAAAACACTGGTGATGAACAGCTCTCATATTAGAAATATATGAATAAATATTAACCCTCCTATGTACAGTGCAGTTTGCCATAGAATTGTCAGACCTTTCAAAACCTTTCAAGTTTGCTGTACTGAAGGGTTTTGAAAGGTGAGAAAACTGTCTGACAAAAGGGACCTATGAAAGGTTTCGAAAGGTGTAACAACTCTCTGAACAAACTGGTGTTGAAATGTTTCAATACCTTTCAAAGGGTATTGAAAGGTGTGGTTGTTCAGTAGCAACAAATTCTGGAGGGTTTTAAAGGGTTCATAATAATTGATAGCCATTTTGGCCCGTAAGCAGATTTTGAAAGGTTTTGAAAGGTCAAACCATAGGAGGGTTAATCACTGCTTTCAGTTCAATGAATAACATTGTACATGGATCATTCCACCAGGTTGGGGCAAGCTCTGTGACATGTAGATAGATATGTAGATAGATAGTGACACAACAGTGTGTGTTGTTTTATTGTCCGCATTCAATAAATACAGAAATTTAGCTTCCATTGGTTTAAAAGACATAAAAATCCACTTAAAAACAATATATACAAATATTACATGGACTGGTGTCCTTGTTATGTAGGTAGATGTACCATTCATTATCCTTATTATGAGTGCACATTCTTGGGTCATTCCACCAGGTTGGGGCAAGCTCTGTGACATGGTGTCCTTGTTACATACATGTAGGTAGATGTACCATTTATTGTCCTTATGAGTGCACATTCTCAGTTGTTCTTCAAATTAGAATGAAATCAGTCTCTGTGCCTTGAATAGAAAGTTACAATAGTGTTAATTAGGAGTCATAATAAATGATAATAAATGATAATAAATGGGACATTTACTTACGTAACAAGGGACACCTATCACAAAGCTTACCCCAACCTGGTGAAATGACCCACATGTATATGTACGTATACAAACCTGTAAGGAAGGCTAAACCCAGCTGTTGATGCAACAGAAATAAAGCCACGGCAATTTTCACCGGAAGGCTCCACAGCTCGTGAAAACTCCGGCAGATGTTGATGATGCGCTCCGAATCCACACTCATAAAGTTCACGATCTCACCAGTTGTGAATCTGGACAATGCTGTCGTGCTAACCACGAGTGCCTTACGGTAAGTCACCGTGATCACAGCAGCCCGCATGCGGATCAGGATCTTAAATATCTGGTAGTTGTAGTGAATCGACATGAAGGAGACGGCAAAGGATGACAGAAAAAGACCGCCGGCGTACAACCAACCATTTATGACTGGTTCTCTGTTCTTGCCTGTGTTCTCCATGAAGGAAACAAGAGCATTAAGGAGGAGAGGTCCGGAGAAGCTCAGGAGATCACACACAAATTTAACAACTCCAAGAGAAAAAAATCGTACCCCAAAGACTCTGAGGAGTGCCCCTAGAAGTGTGGGTCCTGACTGAGACTTTGATCGTGGACTTCTGATTTCATGAGCTACATGTATAGTATCATCGTATTTACTGCTGTAACTATTTGCTAAAAGCCCATGGAGCTGCTCTTCCGAGAAGAGAGAACCGGCAGGCATTTGCACACTTTCTTGGAAGGTACTATCTTGTGCACCACTGTAGTCCGTCACACCGGGAGATGAGTCTCCTCGGAACAGGACCCTACCAAATGATTCTTCGACATTGCGAGTTTGTAGCGACTTAGGCAGCCTGAACACATCATCAGCTGACCTGATCTCACCCCTCGCTCCTCGTCTCATCAGCGGCTGGATCCACCACAAGACCAACTTGGAGAAGAGGTTAGCATGCTCCTCTGCGACACCCAGCTCCAATGGGGCACCATACTCATCTCGCGCATAGGATCTTCTCATTCCTCTTAACAGATGGGATTCCTCGTCCGCTACATCCTCATTGATGCTGGGGAAGATATGTCGACCCTGATTTTGCTCATAGTTAGTTCTTGCATGTTTCGGGGATGGCAAAACCGACAGTAAATACAGCAACTGCAGAGAAATTCCTACAAATGTCAAAATCTGTCCTATTTCATTTAGTTCTGATGCATTGCCGTGCTGAAGTTTCCGAATAACTCCTGCCACCCTGATCACAGAGGATAGCAGCGTCAATGGCCACATCAACAAAACTGGTACGTGTCCCCTTATATGCTTTATTCTTGCCCTGCGAAGCTTCACTAGGTATACAGTGTGAACTACCCACGCTAAAAATACACAACTATCGGTAAGATACTCAACAGGTGCCAGTTTTGTTTCTACATGGACCAAGCTCTGTATGATATTCAATACTGGTATGAAGCTAGTTATTAGAGACACAATTTGCCTCGACTTGAGAGCACGTGACTTCTTTAAATTTTGATGGTCTGTGTGCTGGATATAACCAATGTAGAGACCACTGGTGATTGCCAGCATCACGTGACTTGTTAAGTCAAAGACTAATAGCTCTTTGCAGTAGCCAAATTTGCTGTGTGGCCAAATGACCGAGTCATTATTGGGTGGTCCACAGAAGTCCCTTAGGAGACCTTCATTTTGAGACGCCATTCTGGAAGGATTTCTTTCTTATCTAGCCCTGTGTGTTCCTGGAGAAGGAAGGATATGAGAAAAAGATTTTTTTTGCTTTGGCATGATTGGCAACAAGTCAGCACATGCCCTAGCCCAGGGCCTCCTATACTGCGTGTTGCATGACTCCATCCGAGTCCGGAAGTTACCACCCCTATCACATTGATGAACCCAATAGGAAGCTGATATGACATATTTTACCTGGAATTGTCCTCACAAAATCTTCTTTTTAAAAAATTTATTTAACCATCTTTAACGAGAGTAACCCATCCAGCATAACTGATCATTTGGGGCCCTCATATTATATAAAAATATATCAATATTATATAAAAACTATTACAGAAGGAGATACAGATGAATTAATAATAATGATAAAACAAACAGTCTTAACGGACAGTTACATACGAAATAAAACGTAAAGGACTAAATTGCACAAAAAGACCACCCTCCCAGTCTACCATACTAATTAAAGATCACCATGAATACTCGTCCCCTTGTAATGCCTGCCGAAACTGTTATTACCCGGTTCTATTTTTCGGTTCCAGTTACCCATAAATGACCTCTTAAAATTCCGACTGAACATTTAAGCCATACAAATGGAATTCCCCAATTTTTTTTAAACAAAATGTGTGTGGGGAATGGGGATGTTACTAGTCGTTTTCAATAATTATAGAGACTGGAAATTATTACAGTAGGTCGACATTTATTATGACATTAACCCTCCTATAGGTTTAACACTCAAAGACACTCAAAATTTGTATGTCTCTCTTAACCCATTGACTTTGTGCAGTGCACTCAAATACATGCAAGCACATGAGGCTGTGATAGGAGGTCAAACCCAAAGACACTCAAAATTTGTATGTAACTCCCAACCCATTGACTTTGTGCAGTGCACAAAGGTCAAACCAAAACCACTTGACAGTACACACACGGCTCTGTGTGACTCTGTGGTTTGACCTACATGTACCAGTTGGAAATGCAACCAAAAATACTCAAGTGAGTGTCTGTGAGTGTGAGTGCTCTACTGACTGGGCCAAATTTCAGCATGGGCATAGGAGGGTTAATAAAACAAGAGAAACTTGTGTTCATATTGGTTATTTTATACATTTCCATACAGTATTTATGTGTCTTTACAAAACTGTTTATGGGTACCTGTGTATCCGGTTCCCAAAATAACCGAAAACGCACAGCCTTATTATTTACTGGAAAAAAGTACGCACAGCCTTATTCGTTAGTGGAAAAATGTGATTGAAATTACGCAGTGTGGATGTTGTACTGATTTTGCTGAAGACATGGCTGCCAGTGACCTCCTGTGGTGCGTCACATGACTTCAAAATTTTAGTTAGTCTCCATATCTGTCACATCTTATGCATAACGTGGCAATAGAATTAGATTTTTGCAGTTAATTTGCATTACTTTTGTCTACGATGACGGAAACGTCCTGGCTGGCGTCACTAACCGCAACATCATTAACCGTACAGCGTAATTTCAATAAGTTTTTTACACTAATTAAATGTACATTTCTTGAAGGAAACTTCCCGGCTGGCGTTATAAGGGGACGAATATTCATGGGGACAACTCTAAGTAAAATATGTCATATCAGCTTCCTGTTGGGTTAGCCAATGTGGTAGGGTTGGTAACTCTCGGACTCCAACGGAGTCATGCAACCTGCAGTATAGGAGTCCCTGGGCTACACATGTGTTTGCTTGGCCTCATCTCGCATGTGATCTTGCGCAGTTTCCCATTATTTTACGTACTTCCTGATTACAATCCCACACACACAAATGCCAGAACCAGGTTTTGTCATATCTGCGCAAAAAAAAAAAAAATCAAAAATCAAAAATCAAAAAGTTTTTTAAAGATTTGCTCCTAAATATCACAAAAATGAGCCACCATACAATAGTTAGCAGATCCAATGCTGAACATTTATGATTCTGTGAATACTGCACATGAATATTCTAAGGGTTTGAAAATGTGCATTTTGTGAGTTTGAAATCCGAAGAAAAAAAAATCATAGTTTTCATGCATGGAGGATGTCCAGTGACTTATTATTATCAGTATCACCATTGAAACAATACATGCAAAATATTCTTCATGGGGAAAGAATGTCGTATCCGACCGCCACTTTTTAAGGGCTTTTTTGGAATTTTTTTGCAACCACTAACCAGTTAAAAAATTATTTTATCGATTTTTGGTGGTACAGAAAGCGAAAACTATCTTTAAAATCCACTTTTATCATGGTTTTCGGACTTTATTTCCCTTCTAAAAAAATCCTCCCCTTCAGAAAATAGAAGGATCCTATTATAGTTGTCACTGCGCAGTGCGCATGTACAATGACTGTGTTGGTCACTAATTGTGGAGTTTACAAGATCAGACTGATATGACTGAGGAAGTCATCGTATACCAAAAATGCCTGATTTTTCATGAAATAAATATCCTGGAATAATTTGAAGTATATGTCCATCATCATCCATATGTTCTCCACCTTACAAGGTAGGTAAGATTACTTTATTGGTTATATTGAATGAGAAAAAGTGGCTGTCGGATACGACATTCTACCCCTTCATGGAATCATGGTCAACCAGTCAATGGCATGTCTACCCAACCCATGTCCACAGCACAGTTCAGCCCGAGCCTGCTTCGGTCATTTTGTCAGTCTTCGAGGGTAGAATGTCGTATCGAACCGCCACTTTTTCTCATTAAATATAACCAATAATGTAATCTTACCTACCCAGTAAGGTGGAGAACATACTGATGATGATGGACATATATTTATTCCAGGATATTTATTTCATGAAAAATCAGGCATTTTTGGTATACGATGACTTCCTCAGTCATGTCAGTCTGATCTTGTCAACTCCCCCATAAGTGACCAACACGGTCATTGTGCATGCGCAGTGGCAATTATAATAGGATCCTTCTATTTTCTAAAGGGGAGGATTTTTTAGAACGGAAATCAAGTCCAAAAACCATCATAAAAGTGGATTTTAAAGATAGTTTTCGCTTTCTGTACCCCCAAAAATCGATGGAATCATTTTTTAACTGGTTAGTGGTTGCAAAAAAAATTCCAAAACCCTTAAAAAGTGGCAGTCGGATATGACATTCTTCCCGTCTTCGATCTTGGGCAATACATCTTCATCTACAAATGTAGCTCCATGTAGCACTATTCGCATTGTGCCTCATCACAATAACATTACGTTAACTCTACAATTCCTCGTTAAATTTGTGTGAAGCAAAATCTTCTGCAGTTCTGGGGTCCTATAATTTATCAGACCACTATTTCTTAGACTGGCAAAATATTAGAATATTTAGCCTTTTAGGATCAAGGAGGCATGACGAACTGCCCTATTAGTATTACTAGTAGTACTACTAACTAGTAGTAGTACTACTATTAACATTAGGCATATTGCATGGGTGGAGCTAAAATCATCAATCCTTCATCTTGTTTCACCTGCCCTCGGCCTTGCCCTGCCCTGCCAGTGACCTTGGTCAGATATCATTATCAATCATCATCAGGCTTGGTCTCAACTCACACACAATCCTAGCTGCAGTAACTGTATAGATAGGTCTTATAATAGATAGGTCTTGTCATGAGTATGAGATAAAGTTACTGCAGGTAACTTAACGTTAAAGCAATCCTGGAACCACAGTCCCCTCATGATGAAGACATGCCGACTTTAAGTAACTACACTAACAACAGTAACACTGTACTAGTGGCAGTAGTGTTATGTTTAATTTCTAACTCTTTCCCAAAATGTTACTTCAAACCTGCAACATACTTCCTTGTAAGACCTAACGTTACATGTACTTACAAGTTACATATTTCAGTAGTTGAGTCTGTCGTTACAACCATGTACATGTAGCTGCAAACATATTTATCATAAAATGTTGTTTGTGTGTTCAGCTTCAGGCTCCCAAAAATTCCACTATCAATGAAGTATTGTAATGTAGTCACTCCTAGTCCTAGTCTTTAAAAAATACGTTTGTGGGTCGAGAGCGCCCTCTGTAGTCAGATACGGAGATTAAGATGTTTCGTTCATTATTATCCTGGGGCAATTTCATAGAGCTGCTTAGCAGAGAATTTTGCTTAGCAAATATTTTGGTAAGCAATATAACACAGACTACCAGCCAAAATGCGTACATTTTGTATGAAAGTTTAGCTGGTCACCAAAGAAATCCGCTAAGCAATTTTTTTCTCGTAAGCAATTTTATCTGCTAAGCAGCTCTATAGAATTGGCCCATGTTAGTGTGACCTAAGACACTGAAGTGGAAAGAAAAAGAATGAAATAGAAAAGAAAAAGACTGAAGAGTAAAATTAATAATTCCACCCCTAAATAAGTAGATTTTCATTTATTAAACTATTTTCTCGGTATAAAGAAAGATACGAGGATTAAGTCTTACCACATATTTCGTACCTGTATGAGACAGCACACCGTCCCCAGTAAAATACAAGCTTAAACCTGAGGAAAGCTGTCCAAGTTCCCGTTGTTGACAGTACTGCTGTCTTTTGTGTTCCGCCTGAGGTTTCTTCTTTCCTTGTTCTTCTTTCCTTGTTCACTGGAACTATAATATTATATATGCCTACACTAGTGAATTTCTGCTGTTGGTGTATTGAATGTAAGATTGTGTCATGCCAAGGTGGCTTCATATGCCTATTGCATTAATTGTTAACATATCAATGGGCCCGCACATAGCAGTTCTGATTTTTAAAATAGAATTATCCATATGGTACTTATATCCGAAACAATAACTGAGAGTTATCCCAACCAAAAATAAGAATTCGCTTATCACTACCTTACTGGTATTTGCCTATATATAGTAATGACATCGTGCACTTCCTGATACATGGCGGGTCTGTTGAAAGTCTTTCATCATAAAGAGAACACAATAAAATTTCCCTTGGCGCCTTTCCAAGTTTAAGAATTAGGCCAAACAAATTTTTGTTGAGTTGCCCTCCAGTGAAAATATTTGAAGGGGTCGGTCGGTCGGGATTTATTTTATTTTATTTTTTTTTGTTCTCCTTGACTGTCATTTTTAACATTGAAATGCATTGGAACTGAAACCACATACCATGTTTTTCATTTGTATACCTATCAGCAAGGAATTTTGCTTCAGAATAAAAGTATCCCAAGCATTTTTGTTGTACTTTTCGCTGTGATTGACACAGCAAATTCATCCATATTGCGTGCAATGCTCAACATGCAACATGTGAGTGACCATTCGATTTGAAAACGTGTAGATCGAGTCGCAATCGTTGACACACGTACAGTGCGGGGAGCCAGTGCCCAACATGTGAGGGCCATTTGATTTGAAAACGTGTAGATTGAGTCGCAATCGTTGACTATACAAAACAGTGCGCGAAGCCAGTGGAAAACATGTGAGGGGCCATTCGAATGGAAAACGTGTAGATTTGAGTCGCAATCGTTGGCACACAGTGTGTGTGAGGGCCGGGGCCATTCGATTTGAAAACATGTAGATTGAGTCTTGGGTACCGGTAAATTTACCGGTAAAAAAAGTGGAAAATTTCACAAATCAAACGTATTATGTTTTATACAAAGAAAATTGGTAAGTTTCATTAATAAATAGGCCTATGAATGATGGGGAAAAAAAAAAAAAAAAAAAAAAAAAAAACCCGACCCGAGATTTCAGCACTTTTGGGTCGGTCGAGGGCAACTCAACATCTTTTTTTTTTGGCCTTATCGTGTTTCTCATTCACACAACAGTGTTTCAGGTACTGTACATTTAATTTTCGAATCTTCAAAACGTCGCAAATAGCACCAGCATCATTCATTTTCTTTATTTCCAAAAATCTGATGATTTCTTTTTCAAAAAATATATCAAAACATTGGACATATACTTCAGGCAAATCATCACCGAAACTTGATTTTTGTATAATATGTGACAACACCAACAAATTGAGACTTTTTATAGACCCAGTGTAGGCCTACACCACAACAAAAATACACGCCTCCATTTGATATGAAAAAAAATCTTTTTTTTTCTCTCTAAGATGAATAATTTCTCAGGACGATTTACATGATTTTTGTAGAAAAATAATGTGATCAATTATGTTTATGGGAATACCAACGTCATACTTTAGCGGCAATATAGCCAGACATGTTGTAACGTCGGACTGGTCATGAGTCTGAGAGAGATCAGGCAATTATCGCGCGCCGCCGCGCCGGTGACAAGAATTACCAATTCTGACACTAATATTTGTTATCATTTGCATGTGTAAACAGCCGAGTCTCTGTCAGTTGGATGTGATATCACTCCGTCCAACTCACAATTGATCATACTGTGCACTTTGTGACTTGAAATCATTTACATATAGCTTGTCTTTTCTGATCTAAATGTCCATATGCATTACCGCCTCAGTCATGGGTGGTGACCCCGGAGCACGGGGGGGGGGGAGTACATAATTTATAACAGGAGACGGCAGTGGCAATGACACCCCACCCCTATACACACATAAAGCCATATATACGGTGTTAACCTCGGACCTTCTATTGTTCCCCTATACTTTGTTGTTTGGACTTTGTTTAGGCATATCCCATTTGATTTGTACACGTTTTTCAACCGAGGACATTTTCAAACGATACGGTAACTATGAACAGAGGAATCTACTGTTCCTCTTTGTTATAAGTTTACTCTATAAAGTAATATGTACACAGGCACACCTTCGTCACCTTTGTGTACATGGGGAAACTGAAGCCTCATATTGTTCTCACTTAGTCGGATAGAAACGTTTTAGCACAGTATCCCATTGGATTTGTACACAAAAATCAACAGAGGACCTCGCCGATAACCAAAGACCTTATTGTTCCTTGTCAGAAGTCCTCGGTTTTTTTATGGGTAAACATAATTATAAGTAACAATTATCGTTCCTCTCAATTAAAAAACAAAATAAAACAACACTTATTTACATCATAGATTTCATTATAACCTTTATAACTTTATTTTATTTTTAATTTGAAGCCTTTACATCCGCCTTTTTAAACAATCTTTCCAAGCAAATTATCATTAGTCCTACTTAAGTATAGTCTAGCATGAAACAACATTTCTAAATTACCGATTACGGCATACATTTAAACTAAGCTTAGTAAAATAATTTTTCCTCATGACCATGAAAAAATAACATTAATACTTTGGTTCAATTTCTGAGATGGGGGCGCTCTGATATGTGATGATGTCATGAAACATTTCTTTGGAAAAGTCACTTTAGTCACTTTATGAATGAAGAAAAACCTTACTTTTAAAAATAATGCTTCAAATGTTTAGGCCTTTATTTATTTAATTATTTATTTATTTTTTGCTGTTTTTGGATATCAAAGACTAAAAATATAAACATATCATGTAGTTATTACATAAATTAAGATTACATTTAGTGCTGGGATGGTTAAACGAAAAAACAGCACTAACAATTTAGAAATTTGCTAACCGGCTAACCAAAGCCAATAATAAAATAAACACCCAACAATTGTGGGGAAAAATACTGACCATTTTGTTGTTCTAGACTCTTTTTTTGGTTATTAAACAATCATTGTGGGAAGTTTATTGATGCTTTTCGATTAAACATTTATACACATTGTTCCATTTGCAAAATTAAATTCAATTAAGTTGATTCTTCAAGTTTATTATATTGAGAGGTGATGACTTGAGGAAGGAACATTTGTGACCCAATATCATGTAAAAAAGGAGAAATTTTCCACGCTCATTTCATTCCCAGTCCGTTACGTTGTATATTAATCTCCGTACTAGTTTTGTACATGTACATGAAGTACATGTAGTTTTGTACATACACAAAACTAGTACGGGATATATTACTATACGTAAACAGTAAGACATCGTGCTAAGTGTACGTACTCTGTGCACGCGCGATATGGGCTGTTTATACGGAATAGTAATTCAGCATATTGTTTCACTTAACCTTCCGGTTTCGACCGGAAGGAGAGGTAAGATTGGGGTCATGTCTGTGAACGAAATGCGACATAGTTCAAGATCTTTAAGATGATGAAAAGATTGTGAAAATATCTTATGTGGTTCATGAGAAGTGAAGGAGAGGTCAGATTGAGGTCATGAAATATTAAACTTTGATTTAGTGTAATTCGATATCTGATGACCTCACCATGACGTCACAACCTAGGATACAACTACATGTTAAGGTCTAAGTATGTGTTAAGTTTTAAGATGCTGTGAACTTTGCAACTATCCTTCCTTTTTTGTTTTATGTAATATACCTTATGCATATGACGTCGCAAACGATCGCCCTCTATCAGAGGCTAGAAAAGGTCACTCATTGGTTCATGTATGCGCGCTGTCCGTTCGTATACGCACAGCGCGCATACATGAACCAATGAGTGACCTTCTCTAGCCTCTGATAGAGGGCGATATTCAGTTTGTGACATCATAATGCATAAGGTCTCATTCCTTTTGGTTTTGCTTTACATGCCATGTTTTGCAGGTTTCTGTTTTTGTTTGTTTAGAACAGAAGTTTTTTACACCTTAAGTTATTTTACAAACGATCTTTACTTACATGTGCATTTCTTCTTCATACCTCAGCATATAAGCCGCCCTTTTGTAAAATTGTTTCGTTTTCCAATAAATAACATTACTGACCGTAATCAAGTTATTGTTGGTATGTGTACATTCATATTTTTCGTATGTGGAATTTAGATTAAGAATGTTTTTTTTCTTCTAAATTCAAACTGGATTTTTTTTTTAAATAACCATTTAAAAATAAGCTACCGGTATATCATTGGTAATGTTAGCAGAGCTGCTGAGCCTATCACGAGTATGCGCACTTTCTTTGAATGAATATATATACATAACAGCAAAAGAAACGTCACCCCCTAAATTTATTAAAGTAATTATATTATTAAACATAATAAATATACAATGTTGTGGGATGGTTGGCTGCCAGGTCAACCAAATTTGCCACATTGTGTTCGTATTACACTCCATACTCATAATATTCTTCATTAAACAAATTATATTAATTATAAAATGAAAATAATAACTATTTTTAGGGGTGACGTTTCTTTTGCTGTTATGTATACATTAAATAACCAACAAGGGAAAGCCACCAGCTTATTCCGTTACGTTAATGAGTAAATAGTGAAATACATATGTAGCAGCACCTTAAACAACCTTTTTAAATAAAAAATTGATACCAACATAAGCTTTACAGCAATTAAGTTTCACATTAATTCAAAAATGTTATTTTTAATTACCATTTCTATACCTTACATTTAACAGAACAATCAGAGTTCATGCAAGGTACGTTTTATTTAAAAAAATATTATTATTTGTGTACAGATTATATCATATTTGATACCATTTTCCACAGAATTTCATTTTGAGAACAATTGTACAAAATCATTGTGGCTTTTTAAGGTGTGGGTTAAGGGAGTCAATAATCGATTGTCTAGTGAACATTAAGCAGTGATTACTAGCAATGTGTTACATGTCAGAGGACGATACAATTTTACAATAGGCAGGCTATTATCTGCAATAGCAACAATGAGTATATCAGGAAGGTTTTGAAGGTCAGTATATGGTCGCATTACCTCTGAAGCATACCATCAACTGACCCTTCTCATTTCGAACTGTTAAATTTCCGTGATACAACATCTGTAAAACAAAAACAATAAACATTTCGTTATGATTTTTGTCTTCTTAAATCGTTCGAGATATCGCCTGTGTTTGGCTAAGACGACTCAAAAATAGAATTTATAAAGCGAACGAAATTTAACCCCGGAAAAATAGCAATCCAACATTTAAATCTATTTTTATCGTCAAATCGGCCCAAACACGGGCGATATATCTTTAAGGTGCCATAGTTTTCCAGAGTGGAATTTACATTTTCCACAACAGAGATTGTTTATTTATATAGTTGTTCATCAGTGCATATCATCGAATGAATAGCTGTATAAGTGAGCATAGTCTTACTTACAAGTTGTAAGGGCAGTGTTACACTATTAGATGGAATAACTTATCAGAATGTTTGCAACTGTTATCATCTTAAACCCATAATTATCGCAGTTTCGTTTGTGGGTAATTACCAGACTTGTGTGACTTGGACTCGGACTTGAGTCCGACTTGAGTAACTTTTTGGTGACTCGGACTCGGACTCGGACTCGGACTCGCACTCGACCCTTCGGACTCGGATTTGTGACTCGGAGTCGGCGGCAAAATGCCCAATAATCACTACTTTAACACATTAACAAAATATATATGCCAATCTCTAAGTTATTGACGAAGTGTACTGCTCGTCCATTCAAAGATAATTGGAATGAGCATACCTTTGTACAATTCAGTCTTCTGGCTTCCCTTTTATTTACTGATGTGACATCTTGTGTGGACAATTTGTACATTAAACAATTTTCATTCTTTTTTGAGTTTGAGAAAAGAAAAAAATATTACCCCATAAGTTGTTTTCAAATTCATTACTCAAGTTAATTAAAATAAGAAAAGTAAATCAAATAATGTTGATTAATAAAATATTTGGTTTAGTCAAATTGATGAGATACTAGTCCAGATATCGAGTATTTATCATTTAATTTGGAACCTTGATATAACGGTATTCTTTTTAGATTTGATTTGTTTAAGTGACTCGTGACTCGGACTCGGACCCGACCTTCGTGAATCGTGACTTGTGACTCGGACTCGAGCCACATGACTCGGGACCGTCCAGACTCGAGCCCGACACTGGGGACTCGGACTCGGACTTGAGACTTGAGGACTCGAATACAAGTCTCCCTTGAATGATAACGATTTTATGTGTCACATGCACACAGTCGTTATAACGGTAATATTAATCAGGAAAAAATAATGAATCGGAAATATATATTTAAAAAACTTTGTCCGTTTACCTTTTCGAAATTATCGTCGATCCAGAACACTTTCGAAAAAGCCATCTTCTCTGCAATAATTGGAAACAAACAAATTTTGAAAAATAAGTTCTAACCTTTTAAATATTTCTTCAAGTGAAAATAATATAATACTTTAGCAATTCCGCAGTAGTCTGAAAGTATTGTATGTGAATATTGCTCATCCCGAAAACTGTCTTTCTGCCGATCGTGTCTTCCTCCGATATAGCAGGGTTCCTTAAAAAAATTACCAGGAGAGAATAAGTAAACGATTCGTTTTCTTACCAATTTCGTCTGACCAATGTCTTGCATACAATGAACCGCCGATAGAGGGCGCATTTCTATTGAGTCATTCCTTTAGGTCACTATATAGGGCCCAGTAATGTCATGGGGCGGAGGGGTAGCACCATAGTTATGCCACCAACAGCAGTTATATATATACACATCCAGATTTGTAATAGTCCCTGCCCACCTGAAAAACTCGGACACGTCTAGTCTTGTACCAAGACATTATGAGATATCACTTTTGACAATGCACAGAGAGTCCGGGAACAGCGCGATCAAACGCATTCACTAAACGTCTTGATTCAAGACTAATAATAATAATAATAATAATAATAATAATAATGTGTGGACTTACATAGCGCACGTATCCACCAACTGAGTGGTGCTCAAGGCGCATTATATTATTACCCCTGTTCATAAGGCTCATAAATCATTCCTGAAACCATCTCAGCTCCCTGGGGAGTACACAGCTCAATTGCTGCCATTATAGCGCATATAGGGCTAATCAACCAACTCTGCTCTCACAGGTACCCATTTAACCCCTGGGTGGAGAGAAGCAATTATGGTTAAGTGTCTTGCTCAAGGACACAAGTGTCACGGCCGGGAATCGAACCCACATTCTGCTGCTAACACCAGAACTTGAGTCCGGTAAGCTAGATTGCTCGGCCACGACACTCCACTCCACTCGACTCCACTGCCGTTCGTGCAGTCAATTTCAATATGCATTAAGACCTCACTTTGGGTCACATTTCTTCCTTTGGATAACCTGTAGAGGCCTATACTCATTACTGTTGAGTAGTATTTTGGGTCAGAGATACAAGGCTATCAACTAACCTCGCTCTCTCCTACTATTATAATTTATTTATAGAGAAATGAAATGTTTCGTTCAATCCGAGAGGTAGATGTATAGTGTTTTGTATTAGTAATGGTACCAAACTCATTTGGTTTCACTTACCTCCCTTGATGATGTACTGTCCTTTATGGTTGAGGATCTTGCTGTCAATCACATCTTTTATGTGGAAAGGCCACACACTGATAAATATTTCTACGACTCCAGCAATCGCGTTATGAGCTGTATATACAAATGTAAAATATTATACATAATTTGGTGTCTTAGAGGCCAATGGAACAACTATTCCATTTTCACTCGGCTTCGCCTGTTGAAGATGGAACAGTCCAGATGTTTACCGAGTGATATAATAAAATGCTTCCATTGGCCGAAATAAAGGCACTCAATATTTGTTTTATATAACTCGAATCACATAGATCCTTATCGTTTTGATATTTTCCCCATACAATCACCCAGATGTTTCCGAGTGATAATTTATAATAAATTTCTGCACTGAACGAAACTAATTCACTCATCATTTGTTTTTATAACTCAATCATATATATATATATATATATATATATATATATATATATTATATATCCTTGTAATTTGATGTCTTAAACTCAGTTAAAGATGAGCGCTATGTACATGCATATTGTACATGCATAGCGCCATTCGATCCGTTCAATAATATAAACAAACGGCCATTCCACAACTTTACGTTTTCCATCTCCTACATTCTTCCGCCAAAAAAAGTCTGCGGTTTCCGATCATAGGTTGGCTTCAAAATCGGTACGGTGACGCGCTTTTTTCGGCGATGTTTTTTTTTTTTTTTTTGCCAACAGGAAAATACGTGATACATCATACGCGGGGACCAAATTTCCCATAGGCCTATATAAAGTATGGTGGCTAAGAGAGGCCTCACAAATAATAATAATAACAACAACAACAACAACAACAACAACAACAACAATAATAATAATAATAATAATAACAATAATAATTATAATAATAATAATAATAATAATAATAATAATAATAATAATAATAATAATAATAATAATAATAATAATAATAATAATAATAATAATAATAATAATAATAATAATAATAATAATAATAATAATAATAATAATAATAATAATAATAATAATAATAATAATAATAATAATAATAATAATAACAATAACAATAATAATAATAATAATAATAATAATAATAATAATAATAATAATAATAATAATAATAATAATATAAGTTTTGAGGCTTTGCATGGTGGAATATCGATATCGTTTCGGTTTGCGGTAACACCATGTGTTTATCTCAACTAACGTGAAGCTGAGATACAGGTTCTGAAAAGAACCGTATTGCACAATCGTATTGCACAACAGTAGCACCAATCGGAACACTTCCCATTCTACACATAATCCCAGCAAATACTACTTAAGGAGTTGCATCGGCAAACCTCTTCATTCTCCTGAAGAAGATTAGAGCAGGCTAATCGAAACGTTGAGAATAACCCGTGAAGTCCCTTGGTTCTCCCTGAACCATATTAACCCGTGAAGTCCCCATGGTTCTCCCTGAACCATATTTCTCACTTAGCGACAGTAGAGAAAAACGAGTTGCCCGAAATTGGTTCTCCTTTGAACCTTTCTCACTTAACGAAGGTTGAGATACGATTGTGCAATACGGTTCTTTTCAGAACCTGTATCTCAGCTTCACGTTAGTTGAGATAAACACATGGTGTTACCGCAAACCGAAACGATAATAATAATAATAATAATAATAATAATAATAATAATAATAATAATAATAATAATAATAATAATAATAATAATAATAATAATAATAATAATAATAATAATAATAATAATAATAATAATAATAATAATAATAATAATAATAATAATAATAATAATAATAATAATAATAATAATAATAATAATAATAATAATAATATAATTCTGATGGCCAGTGATGAATGTCTTGGTAAGGTAAACATCAGACGAGGTATTTTCCAGGGCGATTCTCTGTCTCCACTGTTGTTTGTTTTGGCGCTGTTCCCTTTGACGATGATTTTGCGGAAGGTTAGTGCGGGATACGAGATGACGAAGGATGGATGCAAGATTAATCATCTTCTCTTCATGGACGACCTGAAGTTGTTTGCGAAGAACGAGAAAGAGATTGATTCCTTGGTGCAGACTGTACGGATCTTCAGCGATGACATCGGCATGAAATTTGGTCTGGAGAAATGTGCTGCGATGACCATGAAGAGGGGTAAAAGGGTACATTCGGATGGAATTGCTTTACCAGATGGCACACAATTGAGGGCGTTGGGTGAAGAAGAAAGTTATAAGTATCTTGGAGTGCTTGAAGCAGATCATGTACCGGTACTGCACGAGGAATCGAAAGAGAGACTTAAGAAAGAGTATATAAGACGAGTGAAGAAGTGTTTGAAGTCCAAGCTGAATGGAGGGAATATGATAAAGGCGATCAACACTTGGGCTGTGTCACTAATGAGATACAGTGCGGGAATTGTCGAGTGGACTAAGGCAGATCTAGATGTTGCTGACAGGAAAACGAGGAAAGTGATGACGATGTACGGTATGTTACATCCACGGTCGAATGTCAGCAGACTCTATCTACCAAGGTCAGAGGGCGGAAGAGGGTTACTTAGTGGATCAGACAGCGTTAACATCAAGAGAAGGAGCTTGCAGTGTCATGTAAGAAGTACTCGGGAAAAGTTTTTGAAGGTTGCGCAGAAATACATGAAGGCAGACGAATTAGGTCCAAAGGAGTATAAGAATCAAAGAAGAGAAGAAAGAACACGAGATTGGCAGGAAAAACCACTTCACGGCCGATTCCTGAGATGTACAGAAGAAGTGGCAAGTAGCAAGACTTGGGAATGGTTGAGGAGAGGAGAACTAAAGAAAGAAACTGAGGGTCTGATTACTGCAGCGCAAGACCAGTCTCTGCCGACGAATGTGATGAAGGCAAGGATCGAGAAGTCAGATGTATCTTCTATGTGCAGAATGTGCAATGCGGTGGAGGAGACTGTATTTCACATTGTCAGCGAATACAGAGTGCATGCTCAGACAGAGTACAAAGGCAGACACGACAAGTTGGCCAAGGTGATCCATTGGGATCTGTGTAAGAAGTACGGTGTCAAGGTGCAATCGAAGTGGTACGACCATGTGCCGGAAAAGGTTGAAGAAACGGATCATGTCAAGATTCTCTGGGACTTCAACATCCAGACAGATCATGTTATAGAACATAGACGGTCGGATGTTGTTGTCTTGGATAAGCATGCAAAGATGTGTCATCTTATTGATATAGCTGTGCCGGGTGATAGTAGAGTAGCTTCGAAGGAGAAGGAGAAGGTACAGAAATATCAGGATTTAGCGAGAGAACTTCGCAAGCTGTGGCAAGTCAAGGTGAAGGTTATTCCTGTGGTAGTGGGAGCACTGAGTACAATCCCGAAGGCGTTGGAGAAACATCTCAAGGAGATAGGAACATCTGTTAGAGTAGAATTACTACAGAAGGCGGCGCTCTTAGGGACAGCAAGGATTCTGCGAAAGACACTCGAGATCTAAGGCTACGGGACGTAGCTTGACTCGAGGTGTAACCAGCAGAAAGGAAAACAAGATCTTTCTTTTCATGTTGTGCTAACGCGAAATAATAATAATAGTAATAATAATAATAATAATAATAATAATAATAATAATAATAATAATAATAATAATAATAATAATAATAATAATAATAATAATAATAATAATAATAATAATAATAATAATAATAATAATAATAATAATAATAATAATAATAATAATAATAATAATGTGGACTTATATAGCGCACGTATCCACCAAACTGGTGCTCAAGGCGCATTATATTATTACCCCTGCTCATCAGGCTCATAAATAATTCCTGAAACCATCTCAGCTCCCTGGGGAGTATACAGCTCAATTGCTGCCATTACAGCGCATATAGGGCTAATCAAACACAACAACCAACTCTGCCCTCACAGGTACCCATTTACCCCTGGGTGGAGAGAAGCAATTATGGTATATCGGGCAAACGTTCATACCCCTATGTGAACAAAAGTCGTTTAAAGCACAGCGCGGTAGAATTCTAATCGATTCAGCAATTTTGGCATCGTTTCATAGGAACAAAATAAATAAATAAATAAAAATAAAAACTGGAGACTTTTTGACCTGAAATAAAGTCACATTTTAAATGAGAAATGGCTGAAATAATTATCATTAACCCGATGAAAATCGGTTTATGAAAACAGTGTATGGGAATTTATGTTCCCTTGAATCGGATCCCTACGAGTGACTAAAACCACTTCACGGAAACCCCCTTTTTTTAGAGGTCACACGCTGGAAACTGAAATCTTTTCGGAATGAACCCTCATCTATAATCATTTTACCAGGCGTGTAGGCATTTGCATTAAACGCTTAAATTCAAAACCAACCATGCATGAATTAGTATAATACAGCGAAATCTCACAGACTCATCACAACCAGCCTCGTCGTTTTGGGGCGCATCCAGGGTCTTGAAAAAGGAGGACACGCGGCAAAAAAGGCGGGTAAAAAAGTATGGTGAATTTACATGTCCCCACCCCCCGCCGTCTGCTAACGGATTTCTGAGCAAAACTGCTCAGTAATCACTTTAGGCCAAAAAAGTCTCCTGTTTCTGGTCATAGGTCGGCTTCAAAATGGTGAGGTGACGCACTTTTTTTTTTTTTTTTTTTTAATTTTCTTTTTTAAAGATGTCTACGCGGTTATTGGATGGAACCAGACGAAATTCTCCATACACAAAGTATGATGGCTAAAAACGTACGTTCGGCACAAATCGGGCAAACGTACGTTCACACCCGATGTTCTACCTGTGGTTTCGTCTTTCCTGTTCTATTTTTTCCGACTGGAACTATAGGTTCCTGTTGTTGGTGTATTTTTTGTTTAGTACGGTGGCTAAAAAATAAGAGAGGCCGCACAAATCGGGTAAACGTTCATGCCCCTACGTAAAAAAAAGTCTTTTAAAACACAACGCAGTAGAATTCCAATCGATCCAGCAATTTTGGCAGCAATTGGACATTGTTTCTTAGCAAAAACAAACAAACAAACAAACAAACAAAATAAATAAATTTAAAAAAACCTCGTCACCGCACGGACATATGACCAGAAAATCTTCTAGTGGTAATTTTGAGAGAATTTTCAGTATATGGACATGTTTTAATCTTTGCATACCAAAGACATCGTCAGCATCATCACGAAGAGCCAAAAAGTGTCACAACAATGAAAATGTCTATAGGCAGAAAATCACGTTTGAAGGAAGGCACTTTTTAAAATCACATTTTCTACCTCAACTAAATGATTTTTGTATGGAACAAAAGCTTACAACTAGTATTTGTACAATTGATATCATTAACAGTACAAAATTGCTTTAATTAATGCGTAATTCATTAATAAAACTATTTTGCACTTCGTGAAAACGCAAAAATCGGAAGGCCTTATTATTTTACCCACAAAATCAAGTATGAACTTGCTAGTTTTACCGTTGATGGCAATGAATTTTTAAACTGTTAAAGGTCCTGTGAAGAGTGTATTTACCAAACTTTATTTTTGGCGCTGTTATATTGATTGGTATGAATTAAAAACAATTTTAAATATTTTTTTTGTGTCGAGTGGATTATTATTGTTTATCTAATAATCAAAAATTGACCCCCCGAATTTTCGAAGTTTTAACGAAACGTTCGTGACGTACACAAAGGCAGAGAATTTTACACTGGCGGAGCTAGGCGGTATTGTTTGGTGCCAGACTTTGATCGGATAAGTCTAATAATTATAGAAGGTCGAGTTGTCCCCGTCACGGTACAATGCACGCTTAGCGATGTCACGCACACACAGACGCATTTTAGGCCAGAAGCACGGGAGAATTACTCTACGAAAAGCTAGCAGTAAACACACAAAAAACATGTCCGAAAGAGAGGAGAGTTATCCGTGAAACGCAGCGCAAGCCCCCATCATGCGGTCGGAACACACACCGAAGGCAATGCTAACATTACGGTGTTATTTTATGAAATAACAGAAACAGTGAGTCAAAGTTCTGATCATTTAAAAAAAAATTCAAAACAAGCGCAGGCATAATGAGAAAGGTTTAATGTTTTTATGTTTGTCTTGCCAGGATATAAAATCAGACACGATGTTTTTATTAATGCGGTGAGCATGGTGTGAACATATCGTTTTGCACGGAAGTGGACTGGGTTATGCAGTGGGAATATTACTAAATGGCCACTTACACTGAGTCTTTCTCGCTTTAAAAAAACACCTCTCTTCTTCGTTGGAGCCTTCACAGCCTTCTTACTAGCGGGAATATCGTTGGAATTGCATTTGGTAGCAGCATGGCCTTACTGGAGTGGCTGTGAAGACCCCGTTCAAAGCATGTCTGCTCGAAGTGTGCACTACATAATAATGAGTGTTCCATCGGTCCCGACCACTTCGCTCTGGTCAGCTTCACTTTAGTCGTCCAAATACGTCTGTATTTTGGATCAGACGGAAATCGGTGTAGACTAACACTGTCTTTGGTGGTGTTGCTGCAACCTGCAGCGACACACCTCGATGGCATTATCAAAAATAATAAACTTCAGGAAACCTTTTCTCTTGCAACACTCTGCATGCAGTGGTGCGCTACGACGCATACTTGGGCAAGTGCTGTGGATCGCGGATCGGGAATTGCCTCAGTGTACGTCACGAATTTTATGTTAATGAGGGGTATGGGCGTGTCGAAAAGCACCCCCTAAATTTAAAAATTAATATTTGTATTGTATAAACGTGAGGGGAAAAATTTACAAATGACAAATATACGTTCCAGTAGGCATACTTTATTGTATACAATGAAAAAAACCTATTTCATAGGACCTTTAAATGATAATAACTTGATTATTATTTTGTCATTTATACGACCTCCGTGCCGTACAGTAATGTAGTACTATTTCATCTGTTAAAAAATCTTAGGAAATCGTTGCGATGAACATTTGCTTGAAGTTGTTCACATAGACAAGACCAGAGCAAAAGTCAACACTCGCAACAACATCCTTTGCAAACTTAGCACCAAGTGGGGTACTAGCCCAGGGACATTAAGGACCTCTGCTCTTGCCTTAAGTTTCTGCTGCAGAATACGCATGCCCTGCATGGGAAAGATCTATCCACGCAAAGAGACTAGACCCAGCCCTCAATACCACCTGCCGGATCATAACTGGTTGTCTGAGGTAAACAAACAACAACAGGGTATACCTCCTAGCCGGCACTGCTCCAAGATATCAGACGACCTGTAACAAGCAAAGCAGAGAGGTGGAAAGACGTGCCCCCCCCCCTCCCCCAGTCGAGGTCCGTGCCCCCCGCGTGCCCCCCACCCCATTCAGAATTTTGAAAAAATAGGTCCCTATTTGAGATTGCAGGATTCAAGTATTGACATGTTCCCCTAGAAAAAGTGGTGCACCCCCTGAAATTTAGACCCTATTTACGCCACTGCAGGTCCCCCTCCCCACTCGGTCTGAGCTAGATTTTTTGCAAGAAAAATAACCAACTCGCAATTGTTTTGCGTTATTTCATTAGCTCGGTATCAAGGGAAGCTGCCTCTCTCCTACAAATATATTTAACTTACCAGCCTTGCCTACAATTGTCAGGTTGGATGATTGACGGAATCTGGGTGGATTTGGTTCAAACGATACCTCAAGAGGTGGCCCTAAGTGAAAAGAAAAACAAAGAAATAGAAAAGAAACAGAAGAGCAAAACTACCCCTAATTAGATTTTTTTGGGGTTAAATTGATATTTTCCCGGTATAAAGAAATATGCGAGGATTAAGTCTTACCACAATTTTCATATGAGATGGCCACATCAGAAACAGCGAGAACACAGCACACCGTCCCCAGTAAAATACAAGCTTTAACAAGTAAAGTTGGCCAAGTTTCCATGATTGTTGCTGCAAGTGTCGCTCTCTTAGTTGTTCCACCTGTGGTTTCGACTGGAACCATAATATTATATAGGCCTACTGTTGAATTATTTTTATTAACTTCCTGGTATTGGTAAGATTGTGAAATGTCACGGTAGTTTCCCTTCATAGGCCGCCGCCTATTGCATTGTTAAAATATCAATGGGCCCTCATTTGTACACAATTTCATTGACAGAGGACGTGCGACACGAACATTGGCGTGCGGCACGAAAACCTGGCCGATAACATTTTCTTTGCACCAAAACATTCACGTGCGGTACGAAAACCTGGCGGCAAACTCTAGCCGGCCGTAAACCTGGCCACCCGCGAACCGAACCTGGCCGCCCTCCAACCAACAGCATCACAAGGCCCAAGAAAGATAGCCAAAGCAAGTAAAATATATCAAAGACCTGTACAAAATACTTCAAACTCACCTGAACTACGCTGGAGATGTGCGCGGTTCATTATGGTGGTACGATTGTGTCAGTTACGGTACGTTTTTGAACAAAGGAGTAATTTTCGGCCCAAAACACCCATCGTGTTCTTGACAAAAATGCGCAACAAAATGTGCACCCTCTTTGTCAATGTTACCCGCTCTAGTTATCGAAATGAGGAATGTCCCCCATAGCCAAAGTAAGTAAAATCTATCAAAGACCTGTACAAAATACTTCAAACTTTTTTGCTTTGTCTTACCTTTTCGTCAAAAGATTAATAAAGATGGAAATAAAGACGATTTCTGAACCATGCTTTGTCCTCATACGCAACAAAATGCACACCCTCTTAATTCGCACCGTCTTGACAAATGCGCAACAAAATGCGCATTGTGTTCACTATTGCGCAACGCGTGATTTCATCTCGTATTTCCGTAAAATGCGCGCGCTGCGCATCGGTACAATGCGCGCACTGCGCATTTTCCAACACGGTGCGCATTTTGGCAAATCTTTGGCAAATCTTTTTCACACACGATGGGTTGTCATCGCTCCATGTAATGCATTATAAACCAAATGACACATTCCATAATACAACCATCCCTTTTACAATCAGGTGTTTAATTTTCATCATATAAGCCTCAAACAAATTGATTACAGTACATGTATAAAGATCTATTAAACACAATAATTTACATTAAAAGAACCAAAAAGGATTTCAATGTAAGTAAATTCCTTTTATATATATGAAATTTCCTCATAAATAGTCTTTTGTTTTGTAATCACATAATGATAGTAAAATCATATTTGCTGGCCTGACTGTCACCCCTATACCTCTCCATTGAGGGATCAAACAAATTTTGTAACCCACTGAATTAAGTTTCTAAACTCACTTCGGATTCCTCAATATAGTCTGAACAATTTTAAATTTAACCAAATTTCCCATTTTATATTATTTTATGTTTTATATTATAGGAACCTAAAACAAGTCATTTCCTATTCTTTATCGTGCACTTTTACCCATTTCATGCATCAGTGATTTTAATCAATACTTTGATGCACTGCACGACGAAGAAAAGACAATAATCTGTTTCAGGCCTATAAAAAATAAAACGCTAATGACTATTTCATCTACAACTAAAGTCTACAAACACACAGCTGTTAAATAAATGTACACATGTATATTACATATTATTACTTTATTTTCAAACACTGGCGTTCAAAATCTCGTGGCACCCCATTTACAACAACACGGAACACAATTGTTAAAGTCAACAAAACTTACCTCCAAATTCTAGATAAATTTTCTCTATCCTTAATCGTTAGTTGTGGTAATATGCCCTCAATCCCCACCCTTCTACCTAGATACTTTACGCTGGAAAACCTCATCTATGTGAGATTTGTGTTTCCCCACGCTTTAAAGAATGATTGACGCACGCACTTTGCATTATTCATACTGCAAATTATTCATATATCATTCAATATACACAACTCTTCAGAGAACACCAACAATTTTGTTACATCGAACAAATTGTACTCAACAACAGAATGCAACATACAGATTATACTCCTTAGGCAACATTATTTCCTTCCATCACATCTGCGTGTGTCTGTGTTATTGACAATACAGTATTTCAATTATGTATTGTCTGGGTCAATCATTTGTGTCGCCCAATTATCGCCACCGGGTACTAACAGCCTCGCGAAAGGCCGCCGAAGGCGGCCTTTTCGCGAGTATTATTAGGCCAGCAACAAAGGCCAGTTTCTAGTCATAAGTCGGCTTCAAAATCGGTGCGGTGCCGACCTTCTTCTTCTTCTTCTCCTCCTCCTACTCCTCCTCCTCCTCGTCCTCGTCCTCGTCCTCCTCCTCCTCCTCCTCCTTCTTCTTCTTCTTCTTCTTCTTCTTCTTCTTCCTTGTAGGTCGCGTTTTGATCGAGCTCCGGAGTGAGTAAGATTTTTGTAGCTTTTAGACCTTGTATGGTCACAGTTTTTATATTATCTTATTTAGTATTTATCATAGAACCTGCAAGACCATCCTCAAACTGTCGGGTTCTATAATTTTAGTGTATTTTACTGTAATTTCTCGTTTTAATTTGGTTATTTTCGGCCTCTGGCTGGTCACCATGACCAGTCAAGCATCACCGATTCAAAGGGGTCAGCCAAGCGTGAGCACGGCTGGCCCTGCGAAACCCATTGTTCAGGGCACTGAGCCTTCACGTCACCAGGAACAATGGCGTCTCTTTCAATACTGCTGACAAGGTATCCGTACAAACATACATAGACGCATTTACTGCACATATACCCCCAAAAGAAGTGATTTCGGCCTCCCGAATATCCAATGGCCGAATCGATATCTACCTAAACTCGAGGGAGGCAGTAATCAACGCCGTTCAGAGAGGCTTAGAATACGGTGACTCCTTTCTTGAGCTCACTCCCCTCGTTCGCCCCACAACTCGTCTCATACTATCTAATGTTTATCCTGAAATACCAAACTCGGTCCTTGTCATCAACATTTCCTCTTTTTGTAAAGTAGTATCACAAATTCGACCCATTCCCCTGGGATTTAAAAACAAAGAGTTAACCCACATTATGAGCTTCAGAAGACAGGTACAGGTTCTTTTTAATCCAAATATACTCCCCTCCCGACCACATTAATTTCTCTTTTTGCAATGTCAATTATCGTGTCTTTCTATCTACGGAGTCAGTGCGGTGTTTTAATTGCGGGGAGTTTGGACACATCAGCCGCTCCTGCAAAAAACACAAAAATTCCGATGAACATGACAAAAATGATGACACAACCTCCAACCCCCTAAACCCACCACCAATCTTCGTGCACAATAAGAAATCCGACCCTAAACATCCTCCCAAACGGTCGAAATCCAACCCGCCCGATCCTGCTGCCGCTACGACTGCGCGTCCCGCGTCTGGACGGCCGGACGCGGGCTCAAGCGAGCCCGCGTCCGATGCGCCTGGCTCGGCCGCCGCCCGATCTTCCATCGGGGGTGAGGTGCTGACCCGGGCGTCGTCTTCCTCCTCCGCTGGAAACTCCAAGGAGTCCTCAGCGGGGGCGGATGCGGGCGCGCCGAGTGGCAGCACAGATCGGGCCACCCCATCTCTCACACCTGGTGCTTCCCCTTCCCAACCCTCCACTCCAAATCCCACCAATAAACAATTCTCCGTATGGGTCTCGCCACCTGCACCCACGAGAACTTTTTCTGATGTTGTTTCAAAAGGAAAACAGACACCCCCAGCAACTTCTTCGACCCCCTCCAAAGTTCGATTAATCACACTAAAATCACCATCCCCACCCAGAAAACTTGCAAGAGTGTCGAGCCCCATGGCGAGCAATTCCCCCTCCCTCTCCCAAGCTCTAGATTCCCAGACTCCCCTTTCCCCTACTCCATCCTCCACCGTCATGGAACATAACACCGACACTGACTCCATGTGGGGGGAAGATACTCAGACAGACGATGATCTCCTGGCTGAGCATCTTCCCATCTCCAAAGGTCCCCTCTCTGAAACTGAACTTATTAATTTCCTGTCTTCTGTAAAAGATCGTAAAATACCTAAAACAATTGCCAGAAAATTCACTAACAATATCCCCGGTCTAGTAAAACAATTAAAACCCTTACGTAACAATACCCTGCTCAAGAAAAACATGCAGCAGAGGATCCAGAAACTTGTAAAAACTCTAGATAAATAAAATTTGTCTCCTTTTCTGTCTTTCTATTCATTAGTGTAATTCTTTGTTTTTCATTATGTGTGCCAATAACTCTGCTTTATTTGCCCTTATGATGGCACTGTCACTGCTCACCTTAAACACCGGAGGCTGTTCCGCTCCCACTCTGAACGCCTCCTTTCAAACTTATGTGGAAAAAATTATTTCTAACCCGGATATTGTTCTTTTACAAGAAACGTACACTTTAAACGAAAAAAATCCTTGCTGGAACTTGTGGTCCCACACCCCTTTTTGCTCCCCGGGCCCTACTAGAGGAACGGGAGTCACTACTTTAATCAAAAATAATAATATTGATATTCTATCTTCTTATGCCGTTTTTTATGGCTATATTTTGTACTCAAAAATTAACTTTGAAAACATCACTTATCACATTTATAATACTTTAATTCCGCAGAATAACCAAAATGCCATTCGTGCTATTATTTCCCTTCGTGACCACTGTTCCGGCTGCGGTGACGGTGTCGTCATAATTGGAGGTGACTTTAATTGTACCGATAACCCGGCCATTGATCGTCTGTGTATGCCCATCGAACGCCGATATAAAGTGTCCGTGGCTCTAAAAGACGCTGTCAATGGATTGTCTCTTTGTGACGCCTGGCGCAGACTGAACCCATTAGAACAAAAATTTACCTGGCTTAGAAACAATCCCTCCAGCGGTGTTTCGAAATCCAGGCTGGATCGTTTTTACGTTCATTCTAGTATTATGTCATCCATTCAAACATGTCATATTGTTCCTTGTCCGACCACTCTGCTGTCACCCTTGTTATTAAACTCCCCTCCCAAAATCGGAAGGGTAGCGCCTATTGGCATTTTAATAACTCTCTACTTGAAGATAAATATTATCGCAATATCATAACGCAATTTTGGACAGATTGGAAAGCGAAAAAGTGCGACTTCCCTAGCCTTGCTTCTTGGTGGGACTTCGGGAAGTCGCACATTAAATCTTTAAGCCAAATGTACGGCTCCAAAATCGCCAAAGAAAAACGAAAAGCTTTTCTAGAAATAAATCAAAAAATTTTGAACTTCAGTCTGCGCCAGACATAATGCCTCAAACTAGAGATACTCTTGCCGAACAAAGAAACAATTTAAATTATCTTCTCAAAACTGAAGCACAGGGCGCTCTCGTCAGATCTCGTTTTAAACATACAAATGAGACTGACTCGTGCTCCACTTATTTCAATCTTGAGAAATCAAATTCGCTCTCTAAAAATATCTCTCATATCCGTCTCCCTTCTGGTGTTGTCTCCGAAGACCCAGGTGATATAAAAGCGCATATCCGCGACTTTTATAAAACACTTTACAGCCGAGTTCCAACTGACGAGAGTGCCCTCGATTATTTATTAACTGATATAACTAAACTAGACTCCGATGATGCAGAGGACCTTGATAGTCCTCTGTCTCTCGAAGAACTTAACCTCGCTGTTAAGCAACTTGGCAAAGACAAAACGCCCGGGCTTGACGGACTCACATCCGAATTTTTCTCATCCTTCTGGCCTATATTAAAAGATGACTTTCTTTCAGTTCTGCAATCTTCTATATCTTCTGGGTCGTTACCTCATTCTTTTCGTAGAGCTGTCATCACTCTGCTCCCTAAGAAGGGAGACTTGGCCGACATCGCAAATTGGCGCCCTGTCTCCCTTCTAAACACTGATTATAAAATGTTTGCCAAGTTGCTTGCCAACAGGCTGAAACAATCCATTGGCAGCGTCATCAAAGAAGACCAAAGTTATTGCGTCCCAGGACGTTCAATTTATGACAACATTAATCTCATTCGAGACATAATTTTCTAGCCGTGATCAACCTTGATCAGAAGAAAGCCCTCGATAATGTTGATCACGGCTATCTTTTTAATATAATGAGAGCCATGGGATCGGTGCTCGTTTTATTTCTTATCTACAAATCTTGTACAGAGGTGCCGAGAGCCTTGTAAAAGTTTGTGTCTCCTTACTGTCCCTTTTTCCTTTGAAAAGGGGATACGTCAGGGATGCCCACTCTCGGGCCTACTTTATACAATCGCTATTGAGCCTTTACTCAACAACTTAAGAACAAAATTAACTAATATTAGTTTTCACCTTCCGAGCACTGAATTTTCGTGCGCTGTGTCGGCATACGCAGACGACGTGTCCATATACGTCACCTGCGATTCGGGCTTCAAAGAGGTGGAAGAAGCGTATAGCCTCTTCAGTCGGGCCTCTGCTGCACGTTTAAATACACAAAAGTCCAAGGGTCTGTGGGCCGGCTCCTGGACCGGACGAAACGACAAACCACTAAATTTCTCTTGGAATAGTGAGGGGCTTCCATTTCTAGGGGTTCACTTAGGAAATACAAACAATTACGTTAAACAAAACTGGGAGAAATGTAAAGACAAATTAAATAAAACTCTCTCTTCTTGGTCTAGACTTTCCGCTTCACTTTCATTCAAGGGCAAAATTGTCATAGCCAATCAGCTCGCCGCTTCTAAAATCTTTCACTGTTTGGCTGTTCTCTCCCCTCCGGAAAATGTCCTAAGTGAACTCCAGAACATCCTTGTCGATTTCGTCTGGTCCAATAAACGACACTACTTAAAAAAACAAGTTCTCTTTCAAAAACCCGACAGAAGGGGAATGGGTCTTGCATGCCTCCAAGCACGCATTCTCACTTTTAGATTCACCACCATCCAGCGTTTTCTTAACCTATGCTCCCATCCCGCCTTTTTTCTAGTCAGTCATTTTCTCAAACAATATAAAAAACTTGGGTTTGATTACCAGCTCTTCCTTTTGAAAACTGATCCAAAATTTTATACCAGTCTCCCCGTTTATTACAGTGAGATCTCGCGTGCCTTGGACGGCGTCCGGAGCTCGCATCGAAACGCAACCCGTCTCTATCAACCATGTCCTAAGTTTACCTTTAAATGGCCAATCTGCTAGTTTTGCAGCTGATGGTGATGCGTCTCCTCCTGTGCGGCTTACGGCGTGCGGGATCAAACTCGTTCGTCATCTCCTGGATTTCAACACCGGCCGTTGGATCGACCCCCGAACTTTCCACGCTTCTTTTCAAGGACTTCGTCCTCCCTCTCTTCGTCTTCTACAATCCGACCTTCGGCGTCAACATTTGACATTAATCCAAAACTTTCTTCTGCTTCTCCACGAAGAGGGATGTCGTCTGTCATTTCCTCAACTTCAAAATATCTCCTTTCGTCCCGACTCTTCAGTCATCTTCAATTTACCTCTGACTGAAAATGGACTCTCCGCACCAACCAAAAATCTCTACGTCATTTTCAACAAAGAAATCAATTCTGATTCTTCATCTTCGTCTACACACTGGAAAAATATTGGCTTTCTCGACTCTTCAACTAAACTTCAATGGGAACAAATCTACCAACTACCAACTTCTAAAAAGGAGGGTGATGTACAGTTTAAACTGTTTCATAATTTTCTACACTACCTTGCCGTCCTCCATCATCTAAATCCGGACATCTCTTCTTCCTGCGGATGGTGCGGAGAGAAGGGTCGATCCATCATCTATTTATTATGTGCCCAGCAATACAGCCCGCCCTCAGTCTTCTACATTCACTCCTCAACCGTCTTCTGCCGTCTCTTCAACTCAACTTTGACATCTACTGGGCACTGATTCCGCACCTAAAGGTCGCAGCAGGGAGGCAGTTCGCCTTGCCAACTTCCTCATCATCAGTTGTAAAAACATAATTTACTATTTATATAGGACATCCCGTTTTTCGGACCCCCTTATCATCTGGCAGCATCGGCTGAAAAATAAAATCCTTTTCGAATTTACCTATTATAATTTATGCAACGACCTTAATACTTTTCTTTAAAAATGGTCCTGCAATAATGCCCTTCTACTTTTTGATAATGATATTTTGACATGGTTGATCTAATCCTACTGCCTGACCCCTCTCGGTCCACCTTTCCCCCTTTTCGACCCACCTTGTGAACAGCTACTCCAATCTCTCTCTGATTGGAGGCAAGGCGTATGCTACTGTTCATGAGCGGGGTCCTCTCTCTGCTCCTTTTGTTCTTTCCTTTCTCTTTGGGAGCCGCTGGAGTGGGTTTTAAGACCCACACCAGTAATGGCAGTGGCTCCCCACCCCGGGGCTCCTCGGGGGAGTCATTATGGCCAGTCAAGCAGAACACCCCAACCATGGGAAGCCAAGTGTGACTACGGCGACGGTTAACAATGAGCCGTTCAAAAACGCCACCAGGAACAATGCCGTAGTTTTCAAAGCCCAGGACAATGTCTCCATTCAATCTACATGGACGCTTTTACTGATCAAATAGACGCAGACTCTATAATCTCAGCATCGCGTATCTCTAATGGCCGCGTTGCAGTCTATCTGAAAACTAGAGAAGACGCTATTGATGTCACCCAATGGGGACTAAATTTCAATAAAACATATATTGAAGTGTCCCCATTGCAACAACCCACAACTCGGTTAACTCTCTCAAACGTATTTCCAGAAATTCCCAATTCCGTCCTGGTGAAAAACCTATCCAGTTTCTGTAAGGTTGTGTCTCAAATACGGCCCATACCCCTTGGTCTGAAACTCAAAGACAAAGAAACTACTCATGTCATGTCCTTCAGAAGACAAGTCCAGGTCTTAATTAATTCATACTAACATCACACACCCAGACCATATAAATTTCGTCCATGCCGGTATAAGCTATCGTGTTTTCCTTTCCACCGAGTCGGTGCGGTGTTTCAGCTGTGGAGAGTTTGGGCACATAAGCAGATTGTACAAAAAACAGTCCAACTTAGATAAATCAAACCCAGAACATACCAATCCTCTGAACCCACCACCCACCTTCGTTCACAAAAAATCAGATCCAAAACGCCCACCAAAAAACTCCAAACCCCTCCCACTGGCCCGTCAACATCTACGGTCTGTAGCACCCCAGCGGAAGTCCCCGCCCGCAGTGCGCAAGCGAGCACAAGCTCCATCCTTTCTTCGGTAGTGGGGCCCTCGGCGGGGCCCTCCGCCTCCATTTTTAATTTTTGTTATTGATAATACATAATAATAATAATAATGTGTGGACTTATATAGCGCACGTATCCACCAACTAAGTGGTGGTCAAGGCGCATTATATCATTACCCCTGCTCATAAGGCTCATAAATCTTTCCTGAAACCATCTCAGCTCCCTGGGGAGTATACAGCTCAGTTGCTGCCATTACAGCGCATATAGGGCTAATCAACCAACTCTGCCCTCACAGGTACCATTTAACCCCTGGGTGGAGAGAAGCAATTATGGTTAAGTGTCTTGCTCAAGGACACAAGTGTCACGGGCGGGATTCAAACCCACATTCTGCTGCTAACACCAGAACTTGAGTCCGGAAAGCTAGACCGCTCGGCCACGACACTCCATATTAACATATATACGCGGTTATTGGACCCAGACCAAATGTTTCGGTGGCAAGTCATTAATGGAACATTTATGGAACACCTCTTTGGAACATGAGAATATCAAATTTGTGAATGCTCTATCAAGATTTCCAGATGACCCTTTGTTGAATGGATAAAGCCTCAGACTTCTGTGAACGCTTTCCCGGTTCGAATCCCGAGTCCGTCACTCCCTTTTTTGTAATGTGCAATTTTTAAAACGGCAACCCCCCCCCCACCATCACCTTCTGAAATTGTGTGTTTGTGCTACTGTAGGCTTGGGCGGTTTTTCAGCAAAACCGAGTAGTGACAGTATTTTTTAAACCGAAACCGATGAATTTTTACAATACCGAAATCTGCCAAATTCGGTTTTCAATAAAATGCCGCAATTTTTTTGTCGCCAGCTATGGAATCTCGAATAAAGTAATTTCAAAGCATTTTATTAATGTATAAAATCATCGCTTTTTTAGCCCCAGGGCAGGGAGATTTATCCCAACAATCGAGGCATAATTTCACTGATCCACAGTCAGATGTTTCCACCACGGTACCCGCAACCCAGCAACACAACAGTCACATGTACGTACTGTACATGATGCACTGCATGCATGTGTTGGGTGCTAGCGAGAAATGATCCTCTTTACTCGATGATTTAACATTTTATCATTAAAATTGATAATGAGTATGAGGCAAACATATAAATATACAACTTCTGATGGATGAATAGCCGGCGACAAATGTGGGGATGTTTGTTGGGATGTAGGGTGTGAAGCCCATGGGAAGTCTGTGTTTTTAAGGGATTTCATGTGCAAATATTGTGTAAAGTTGTATAAATAAATAAACATTTTACAAACTGTAATGGTACGCACGTGCGTATACTCTGTATGCCTTGAGGGCGCCCCTGCAAGATGGCAAGATGGCACCCCACTAAATAAACTCCCACAGTAAGCAGTGCTAAATACAAAATATTCAAAAATCATTAAAAAATACTTAGAAATCGTACAGTTTTTAAAACCAAAAAAAAAAAATTGATCGATGTATAACCTTTTATTTTCTTCTCAATTCCAATACACTAAGAGGTCGAGATGGATTGTGTCTAAATACGGTCATTTGGGGTTAGTGTCATACTACTATATGGCTTGTCAGGGATGCAAAATGGGTAATGTGCACTTTTTGAAATGTGTTTTCTGTTGCATTTTACCTGTACACTAAATGTTTTGAGAATATTTAGGTGTTCGGGTATTTCCCGAAAACCTATTGTTTTTGTACGTTTTTTTTCTTCTCCTTCTCATTCCCGATTGTCTACAAAAAACACATACTTGCGAACTTCACATGAACTTGGAAATTGACATAATTATAATTAGACCTTAATGTGTAGATGAAACAGAAGTTGTGACGTCATGATGACATCATAAGATATCGAATTACTTAAAATCAAAGTTTAATATTTAAAAAAATCATAAATCCTTAACTACACTATGGGTTTTATAATCTATACATCATCTGAAAAGGTCTTGAATTATCAAACAAAATTTTCACAGACATGACCCCATTTTGACCTTGAAAAGAAGAAAAAATTCCAGAGCCAATATGTTAGGCAAATTTCGACATGTGACCTTTTCAAAAATATTATTGATGACGTCATCACTACGTCACAGAAAAACAGAGTGAAATAAACATTATTTTGCCATCTCAAAAATCTTTCTTCCGAAATAGCCCATTAATACTTTTTTATGGATAGAAAATAAAGAAAACAATTTTATTCTGAAGTTTCAACGTAATCGTGTATCCAAAACAGAAGATACGGTCAGATGAAGGACAGCGAAAACGGGGATATACCCCCAGCCCTGCGCCTTTCGAAGAGTTCCGCGCACATGGTCGGTTGCCGCACTCCAACGCACGTGGCTCTAAGACAGCACTGACTGCGCGCGAACCAATCAACGAACGAGGTTCATCTGAGACATGAATTGTTCATACCACCATTCATTACGGGGAAACCGGGAGCGGTGTGTGTGTGATAGCGCCCTCTGTTGCCAATGCATTGTGAATAATGTGTGGTCGCGCATCATCCCGTAGCACCTATTGTTTTTGCGCGAGTTTTATTTCTCCTCCCCGTCTATTGGCCACACACACACACAATACTTGCTAACTTCCCATGAACTTGAAACTTGGCATGCACTAAGACCTTAACAAGTAGACGACACAGAAGTATGACGACGTCATCGGGTGTCAAATAACTGTTGTTTAAACATGAAATATTAATTATTTCAAAAGCACGTTAAAAGACGTGCTTTAAAAAGGTCAATCTTTAATCAAAATTTGTTTATATTATCGCAAAAAAGAAAATCCTTGTCTTTTAAGTAAGTCAATTAAATTGTTGGTTTATTAAAAGTCATCAAATTGGTCTAGTTAATAAGCTTATCAAATGATGGTTATCCATCAAAGTTCATATGCTAACAGCTTGACTCATTTCTCTTTATTTACTTGCCTCTTGTTCTTGAAAGAAAGTATATATTTTAAAAAGCAATACAGACATGACAAATCAAAGTATTCTATTAGTCACATATTATTGATTTATTTTACATAACACATACAACTTTTAACTGATATCATAACTCTGCTTAGTAGAGGTGCTTAATATAATATAAAAGTGTAATTATACAAATTGTAATTTTTCATGACCTTTTGTCCCTACAAAGTCCAACCCACAGTATGCGAAGTGTAAGTTGTAACTTATATCTTGTCCCTCCATACTCCTTTCCATCTTTATAGACTGAAATACAGACAATGAATCTAAATCTTCTATACTAACTCCTGACTGACGGGAATTAAAATATCAATGATTTCTCTTTCAGTTTGGTGCATGCATTCCACTGAGTTGTTCACCTTCATATTCTCTGAAGTTTTATAACGAAATATCTTTGAATTAACTTTATAAATAGTTTAGAGATAGTGTGTTGTATCAACTCTAAGGGCAATATTGTATCAACTCTAAGGGCATACGTGTATGATGCCAAGTGTAAATTGTGGTGATATTGTTCCAACAGAGTCCATAAAGATGGGAAAGACTTTGCTGGGACAAACACAGGTGACAACTGTACTTATTTTTGTTTTGTTTTCAAGATTTTACAATAACCCTAACAAACACAGGTGACAACTGTACTTATTTTTGTTTTGTTTTCAAGATTTTACAATAACCCTAAAGTACTCAAAATCCGTCAAAATCCAATGACATGTTTTGCTTGATTGATTTTAATGTTTGGTATTTTACAGCCAAAATGAACTATACCTGGCATGACGCCAGACTTCAGAGTCCTCAGGTTTGGGTGTTGAGTTACTATATGTTGTTGGATTTTGATAGATTCACAACGGTTCCTTAGCAATAACATCTTCTTTCGGCATCATTTAAGTAAAGGAAGAAACATATCTTGGCACAGTTTCATAGCGCTGCTTACTATAAGCAATAAGTCAGCGCAAAATAAATTAGTGCTTGCATAAGTGTATTTTAAGTGATGTAGCATGTGAATTTTGGCTGTGTACATGTGTACTTCGCATAAGTAAGGATTCTCCAGGTACGCAGCTTGTGCAGAAATTCAGCGCTCAAACCTTAAGTGGTAACTTGAAATGATGATCATAAGCACAGATTGCCATAGCAGTGGCATGAAACTGAGCATTGGTTATTGATTAATATGTTTGTATATTACTATTAAACAGTTAACTACTTTGTTTATTTGAAAATTAAATAATTTAACATGTACATACACATTACACAAAACAAATAAAGGTTGTTGAATACATCAACTTATAAAGAAGCAAAACTATAATTAGCTGTTCCGACCTGGTAGGTCGGAAGAGCTATTGTTTCTGTCAAGATTTTTTAAAATTTGTATTATTATTATTCTTTCTTTCTGGCAAAACCCCATTGCCTTAACACGTGCACTTTCTTGGCGGCAAATGGCCTTCTTAGCATTGTCAGAAAGAGTCAACTCATATACCATATGGAAGCTTATGCCTTGACTTAGTTTCTAAATGTCATTAGACTAAAATTCTTAATTAATTAGCTTAGTTATAGTCGCGTGAATATTTAATTAGGCAATCTTTTAATAACCATAGCTCAAGAAGTATACACCCGATCATCAAACTTTTTTCAGTTATACATTTGTGGGGTACTGTAGATGTGCCTTTTGGCCTAGAATGTATTGTGACGTCATCATGACATCATCTATAGCGCGCTTTGTATCTGTGTACAAAACACATGCACTGTGTGACCAAGTCACTTCATTAATTGCTAGTGAATCTCAATATGTCTTTGTACATAGTACACGCACAAATATCACGGTGGGCTGAAGCGAGTCTAATAAAAAACGATGTCTGAACGTAGTTTTCGTTATTGGATTTTTCCTCTCGGTAACCTACGTACCAGCGGTTTGCCCCGGTGACTGCGGTGATGCACAACTTGTCCGTACATGTCAGAATTTGTGTCATTGTAACGTTACGTTAGGATTATTCGGTGAAGTGAAACGATCACCGTTTAACCCTTGTTTACCGCCAGGGACTGTTGAGTCCCAGCGCATTTCAAACCCACTTGCATGTTGGGACGTTTGGGTCCTTCACTATACGTGTAAGCAGTGGTTTGTAACACTAAGAAGTCTACTGTGAGTCTGACGCATCAGCTTTTTCCTAAAACTGCAGGAGTAGTGACGCACTATGAAAAGGTAGGTACTAAAAAACGGTATTTTTATAAGTTTACCTCATAAATCCCCAATTATTTTTTGTAAGGTCTTTATGACCTAAACCTATAGTATAGGCTATACTGAAACCTATCATGTACAATTTGTTTAGTATACAGATAATGACTATACAAAACTAATTTAACATTTTGTCATTAGTGTGCTGTACATTAATCTTTAATTGTAGGAATGTTGTTGTCCAAAGTAGGCATGAATTTGTAGTATGCAGATGCCTGTATTATACAAAACTAACGTTATTTTGTCATTAGTGTGCTGGCAATCCAATCTTTGGTGTGCAAATTTTGTTGTTGTCAAGTAGGCATGAATTTGTGTGGGATGGCTCAGTACTTCACCAACTCGTACCTGCACTGTGTCTATATTTAACTAGGTCTTTATGACCTAAACCTATACTGAGAAACCTATACATGTACAATTTGTTTTAGTATACAGATAATGACTATACAAAACTAACGTTAACATTTTGTCATTAGTGTGCTGTAGTCAATCTGGTGTAGGAATTTTGTTGTTGTCAAAGTAGGCATGAATTGTGGTTCAACTCATTGCCTTCACCAACTCATGCCTGCACTGGTAATATACTAGTCAACTCATGCCGCACCAATTGACCTCATAAATCCCCATCGGTTTTACAGGTCTTTATGACCCTAAACCTATAGTGAGAAACCTATACAATTTGTTTTGGTATAGAATAATATTTATACAAAACTAACGTTAACATTTTGTCATTAATTGTTAGCGGCAGTAATCTTTAATTGGCAAAGGAATTTTGTTGTTGTCAAAGTGAACATGAATTGTGTGGGATAACTCGTGCCTTCACCAACTCGTACCTGCACTATAGTCAACTCGTACCTTCCCACTGCGCACCAAGGTACCTTCTTGAATGGCGTCACCATGTACAAATGAAGGAACATAGTCACAGATTTGGTGATGTGTTTATGACGATGGTGTATACAACATTTGTAGCCTGTGATTGACGGGAAACAAAACTCATTTGTGGAATGGAATTTAGATGGTGCCGCCATTAACTGTTGTCATCAATCCCCTTATCCCCTAGGGTACAGGCCATTCTCAGACGGTCCTGCTAAAACCGACAGCGACAACTCAAACGACTTGTTGGCGAGTTGTCGTCGGTAATTTATTGACCTGTTATAACGTTGATGGTGTACACAACGTTTTGTATAATGATTGGCAGAAACAAGAAGCTCAAACATGGAATGAGAAATTGAATGAGTGCCATCCATTAACATTGTCATCAATCTGTAATACAATTTGATGACCATTCTCAGACAGTACACAAAACCGACAACCGGCGACAACTCGACGCTCGCGGTAACTCAGGACCGCTCGACAACTTGACGCGGGACGTTTGTCAATCTCATAATCGGTTGGCTCGTCGGTTGTCGGTTTTTGACGGACTCGATCACTGCTAAAACCAGCCTTTCCACGACAACTGACGACAGCTGCAACAACTCACGCGACTTCGGCCACATTTTCTAAACTTAAAAGCCTGTATGCCAGTGGTCAATTTCAAAGATCAGGATTGAGCCTATAACTTGGGTTGGGGTCGCATCACTGTATTCATAGTCCAGCAGGGCAGGTTTTGACTTTTGTGTTCGTCCGTAGGACAAACACTGGTAAATAAAATTGATCAAACTTCGGTGATAAACAAAGGGGTTAAATGGTATACCGCCTCTTGTGAGAATTTTTGACCGTCCAAATCGACTATAAAATCGGCCAATGCATCTTTGGTACAGACAATAGTCCATCTCAAGATCAGGCCTAGGCCTACAACTTAGGTTTGAGGGGTCGCGTGTAATCTTAAGTCAACAACAACAGACAGCTTGGTGTTCGTACCAGAACACCTAATATGGTGACGTGGCTAGCGTCTTTTCTTTCTGGCAAAACCCCATTGCCTTAACACGTGCACTTTCTTGGCAGAAGTAGCTATGCTTGACAAGAAAGACCAACTCATATACATATGGGCTTATGCTGAGCTTAGTTTCTAAAATGTCATTAGACTAAATTCTTAATTAAATTAACTTAGTTATGATCATGAATATTTAATTAGGCAATCTTTTTAATAACCATAGCTCAAGTATACACCCGATCATCAGTTATACATTTGTGGTCTGTAGATGTGCTTTTTGGCCTAGAATGTATTGTGACATCGCTAGCATCATTTATAGCGCGTTTTGTATCATGTACAAAACACATTGCACTATTGACCAGTCACTTCATTAATTTACTAGTGAATCTCAATGTCTTTGTACATAGTACACTAAATATCACGGTGAATAAACGAGTCTAATTAAAACGATATGCAGGCGTAGTTTTACGTTATTAAGTTTTCTCTCAGTAATGGTGTTGCGGTGTTACTGGCTTGTCCGTCTGTATGAAATTGTGTCATTGTAACATTGAGATTATTCGGTGAAGTGAAAGACGATCTCTTGGTTCAACCGCCTGTTCCTCCATAAGACTGTTGAGTCCCCAGCGCATTTCGAGCACTGCATGTGGGACGTTTGAATAGCCTGCAAACCATGCAGCAGTGGTTTGTAACACTAAAGAAGTCTGCTGCCAGGTCTGACGCATCAGCTTTTCCTAAACTGGAGTAGTGACACTGTGAAAAGGTAGGTACTAAAAGCATTTTTTATAGTTTATCCTCATAAATCCCAGTATTTTTAAAGTCCTTTACATTCAAACTATAAGTGAAACCAAATCTTTGTAGAATTTTGTTGTTGTCAAAGTGGGCATGCGTTTGTGGGTTCAACAAATGCACTCTTCTTCTTAACTCGTACACCATGATGGCTCATGCCTTCCTCGCACCAGGAGTGCACTTGCGGACGTGCCATGTGGGATCACATGAAGGGAACATGGCGTCTGATTTGGTGTTATAACGCATCGTGATGTTGTCTGACATTTTGTATAGCTGTAGTTGGCAGGGGAAACAAAACAAACATGGTGAAGAATTTTGAATGAGTGCCATCCATTAACATTAATATCGATATCCTAATTTGAAATATTGAACGATTATAAAACCAAGGCACGACGACAACTCACGACAGCGCAAACCGCTCCGGCAACTTGTTGCGTTAAAATCTCATCAGTCATATCGGTGTCGTCAGTTGTCGGTTTTGTTGGACTGTCCTAATAAAACCGACAACTCGACAACTCGGTAACTCACGATAACCACATTTTCACAAACACGAAAGCCTGTATACCACTGTCGCCCTCGACGCCATTTTGCTTTGTTTTTGAGTTTCCGGTGCCGACTGGAGCGTGTTGTGGGTTGTGGTCGTTGTCGGTTTTTAATGGACCTTACTATAAGATAACAATCAAATTAAATAAAATCTTTCTGGACAAATTATTACGACATGAAAAGTCCCAAATATTGAGCATAAAACTGTTGATAACGTGGGTAGGCCGTGAGGTTAAGCGCATTGCCGCGGTTTAAGAACAAGTCGTATTGCTCAGAGTATTCATTTGGATGCGAAACATTATGAGTCAACATACTCAAATTTAAATTTTGGTTTAAGTTCAAAACAATCCCTTTCAGCGTTATAGTTGTAGCATTAAATGGAAACGGCGAACATATCTACAAAAAATAACATTGTAATTTTCTTTAGGATACTCTGTTAGATTTAAAAATTTAACAAGGAAGTGTGCTTTCTTTTTCATTTACAGACTAGAACTGGGAACTCAAAAGACCCCAAGTCCTCCCCTATGGACACGGGAGTCTGTCCGACGAGGCTCCATCCTAACCGACCGGCACCGAGGTCATTTCCACGGACAACATCTGGTACCTCCCAGGACTGACGCTGGCAGGGGCATATTTGCTGGGTTCCAGTGACAGTTTTGGACTTCAGAAATCAAAATCACTTACGTGGTTAGTAGAAGGACCAGCATATTACAGTAACCGAATGGTAATTTATTGAAATCTTTTTTTGTTACATGTGTTTGGCTCCTTTGTATTGAAGAACAGTGAAGAATATTGTGTCATTTCAGGATTTTCTCGTTTTAGTATGGTATTATGTTGACATGTCCACAAAAGTAAAATCATACAGCAATTAAAACAAATAAAAAATTGGTCTGTGCTTCTATCCATTATGAATTTTGAATGACATCTATTTGTGAAAAATGTTTGTGGTGAATTTGTTCATTAAAAACATATACTAAATCTGACCATTTTCAATAATTTCTGCCAGGTTCAACCCCCAGTCGTTGAGAAGTCAGCAGAGCGACTGATGAACAGGGACTTGAGAGGGCCTTATAGAAGGTGGAGCTGCTGTTTTAAGGAAGCAAAAGGCTGGAACAAACCTGGTATTGACAAAAATACTTTCCTAAATGAAAATAATTTCTTGGGATAATTGGCACATTTCAATAAGAGAGGAACTGTTTTATGCCTCCTTACAGGACTGATAGCTGGTGTGCAAGATAACTGTACAGGTTCAATCTGATCACATCAGTGAACATTTTGTTACATCCGTTTCTGGTTTGAAAAAATCTTGAAATTTTACTCTTCTTTATTAAAGTACCCATCCCAGAAAGTTTTATCAAACTTAATCTACAGCAGAAAACAAGAAGAGACAGCAACAATGTTGTGCTTTTAATTTTATTTGACACGATATTGTGTCACTTTCTTGCTGGAACCAACACTGGAACCAACATCTGTCAATATATAGTTTGGTGAAAATCTAGTAACTTTTACCAGCATATGCATAAAAATAACACAATTTCTTACGAACAAGTATGATACTCATTGTTAAAAGAGAAATATCATCATGATGAAACAGACTTTCAACGGGGTATGGAATCATTATCCATCATTTTGAATGTTACAAATGCTGGCTATGCTATATATAGCAGAAACATTAATATGACCTTATCATGTTGAAGTATATTTCCAGTCACTGAGTTAATCCAAAACAAACTACAATTCCACTGACCTGTAACAGATTTTATATATCGATTTCTGGGAAAAACACATAAATGCTGGTTTCAAAGTTTTTTAAGTTATGGAAAATACCATTGGAGGTGAATCTGTAAAGAATATGTTGATTGATATGATTGATTTGGGTTTCAGATAAAGTTTTAACTCATGATTGCTGAAATAATAGTTTCTCCTTGTATTTATTTGTAAATGGTCTAAGTCACATTTCATTTGAACCGTCACATCGACTTTTGAAATGGTACCATTTCATGAATCTCAACTGATCGTCAATTTAAGATCCAAGTTTGTTCTAGCTTTGGGTTGAGGTGCCATCATAACGCTATGATCCAACAAAGAACGGAACAGCTTTGTGTTCGTCCGGAGGACAAACACCGATAAAAATAAATTGATCCATGAGCTTTAGTGATGATAAACGAGGTTAAGTAACGCACGCCCTCTTGTGACAAATTATTAACTGTCAAGATTTTGAGTTTTGCTAGCGCAAATAGCGTGCAGCACCATTACAGAGCTCCTTTTTAAACCAATTAATTGTAATCTACAGTTGTAGAATCTAAGTTTTTATAATGTGCAAATCCCCAAATATGTAAATGCAGTAAATATAAATTTTTTTATTTTAAGCATTCGTTTGGCACAGGCTTTTGAGAGTGAACCTATTGAAATGCTTGTTGGCCTCAAATAGTGAACAAACCATTATAGATGGACACAAATAATATTTTATGTTTTAATGTTTTAATCATATGTACATTGCGCACAAACTGGAGGTACCATAAAACCGGGAACGAACCCATACTCTGACAACACTAGACTGCTCGGCCATCACTCCAATACCTCCAACATCCCTAACTACAAACCAATACTTTTCGTTATAGTCTTTCAGTGGCGTAACTAGACTCACTAATTTTCAAGAGGAAATTCAGCCATTAATTTTTCGTTTCGTTTATTCTCACTAATCCTCGACAGTTTTTCATTTAAGGTATCAAATGACCTTTTCTGTCCTAAAATAGCAATTTAACATTTGGGTAATTTTGACGTCAAATCGATCTAAAATCGGCCAATGCATCGCAAAGGCTGAACCCAATGGTCAATCTCAGATTGGGTTGAGCCCCAACTAGGTTGAGGGTCGCGTCACAATCAAATCCACGCCGCTGAACAGCTTTGTGTTCGTCCACCGAATAAACACCATAGTGTCTAGTTAATACATTTTCCTTCTTCAAAGAACTACATATAAGTGAGCGATATTAAACAAACAATGGGAAGAAATAATAAAGTATTCTAAATTTGGTTTACTTTAAACTAACAGATCTTAAGTTTAGATTGATTGTTGGTGGTTTAATGTATTCCCAAAAACATCATGTTCCGTACATCGAAACTATTACACGATTGCCACATCTAAATGGCGTTATACTTGTACTATTCATCCTGCTATTTACCAAATCAAAATGATCAAAATATTCAAACACTGTTTCTGAGTATTCTACCCACAACTTTAATATATATATCTTTCTTGATCTCATGGTACGGGTAACTGGCTATGTCAATAATGCTAGAATTAGGTGACAATAAACAAACTGCAATAGTCATCATTTCAGCAATGGCTGCTCCAGGGTTGATTGTTGCCTGATTAACTTTGTTGACATAAATCACTCCTTAACAAAACAATGATTTGTTTACTATCCACCTCATACGAAGATCTAACAATGGGCTGATTGATGATATACGGGTAACAGCGCCACCTGGTGACAGCAGATTATGAATCTTGATGATGTGAATCTTGAACATAAATAAACTCTATTATTTAAAGACATATCCTGTAACAAAGATGTTCTGATCTTTGATTTTAGTGATCTTGATCAAAATTGTTAATTGGTTTAACCAAGTCTGTTAATATCTCAATTAAAACCTGATGTGTGGAAGGACTTTAAATATGGTCTTAATGGCTAATATTATTCTGTCAATTTAGACATGGATGTATTGTATCAATTTTGAACGATCGCGTGCATTCCCCGTTAGATGGGGTCACCAATTACGTGTCATTTCGGGACAAAACACTTCTCTCTAGTTTCTGTGACTGGTTCCAGTCTGTTGCCGTATGTGACGGACCAGTCAAAACCCCGGCGTTTGATGCGATTACCGACTGCTGGTCTGGACAGTATGAAACGAAGTTGGTGGCTATAGACACACATGTAAAAATGAGGACAAATCTAAATTACAGATTTACGTTCATCGACCAAAACATTTAAAAGTAGGATGGATGATATCTAAACATTAATTTTTTATATATTTATTTTATTTATGGGTTTTATGAATTGTTCATAAACAAAGAAGGGTATATTCTGAGTGCAATTTAATTTATCTCGTTTTTTCTGGCTGTACTAGACACAACTAATGTCTAAATACAGCACTAAAAAGTAAGCATGTATATTTTTCTTTCATATTTATAAGAGACAAAGTATTAATGTGTGAACACAGCGCATCCACAATAAAGGGCATATGCAATTACAACAGGCTCATAATCAATTTCCGCAAACCATCTCGGTTCCCAGGTGCTGGCTCAGTTATTACGTCAGCCAACTCTTGCCTCAGAACAGCCTGGGTGGAAAAGTATGGTTTCAGTGTACTTTGCTCAAGACACAAGTGTCTGTTGGTTCGAACCCACATTCTGCTGCTAACACCAGAACAGGTCCAGTGGCTGGGCCGCTCATTTGCGACAATCCACAGTGATACCATAATCATGTGGTTTTGTAGTGCTGATTGATATATTTGACATGTCGGTAAACAATAAAAGCCTTTGAAAAAAATGACTCTGTGTTTGTACTCACAACCATCGCTTTCTAATTCAGATATTCTTAAACCACTCAACCAGTGAATATACGGTGCTCATAGGTAGTATTAACATGCTCACAGTATTAAATCTGACATTAATTCTGTCACTTATTACCTGTTACAAATGAGTGCGAAAAAAAAAGAAAGGTGACAAATCATCCCACCATATTTTGGCTACCAAAATTTAGAGCCCAAAAATAGATTTTACCTACCTACCCACCTTAATTGTTTTTCGGTGTAATAGAAACTGACGTTGAATCTCCTTCTTTACTCCTTCAAACATCTTAAGTTCTCATTCTTTAGTATTATATTGGGTGCATTTATATATATTTATTACAGATTATAATTATATTAGCATGTGACACTTCTTGGTGGATATATTACATTATAATCTTCTGTATTAAGCCTGGGTATTTTGGCCTTATAATAATTTAATCTCCTGCATAAAGTAGGTACTACTGTTATTTTCTGTTGTGAAAGTATATCATTACATCACCACTTTCCAAACGACCTGATGTGACCTTTACTTCCGGTCCAAGCAGGGCTTCAATTTCAACACATTCTGACACTAAATGTATGTGTATATTGAAACACATTAATATTGTCATGATAATAGACGTCAGACGTATTAAACATAATCATTATCACGTAACACCTAACCCGATTGAACCGAGTTAACAGACAACCAGTATTTGTATTTAAATAAACAGTAAATTCTAGTTGTTGTGTTTCTATTATTTCGTTTCATTTTGGTGAACTGTGAATGAATATTGTACTGAATCTGTTTTTTGGTCCTCAGCTTCAGAAAAAGTTTTGCCAGCGTTAACGAGAAAATGGTGAGAATACATTCATATTTTTCGTATGTGGAATTTAGATTAAGAATTTTTCTTCGCTAAATTCAAACTGTAAATTTTAAAATAACCATTTAAAAGTAAGCTACCGGATATCATTGGTAATAGCAGGCTATGAGCCCACATATCACGAGTATGCGTACTTTCTTTGAATGAATATAACGCATTAAATAACCAACCTGGGAAGCCACCAGCTTATTCCGTTGCGTTAATGATAGAAATAAGTGAAAATACATATGTAGCGAATTGATACCAACTACAGCAATTAAGTTTTCAAAATGTTACTTTTATTACCATTTTCTATACTTAACAGACAATCGAGTTCCTTGAAGACACGTTTTATTATTTTTAAATATTATTATTTATTAAATTATATCATATTTGTTATTTCCAGCAATTTGTCAAAATTTCATTTTGAGAACGAAAGGTGCATTGTATCTTATAATAACAATGAGTATATCAGGAAGGTTTGAAGGTCAGTATATGGTGCATTATATCTGAAGCATATCAACTGATCCTTCTCATTTCAGAACTGTTACATTCCGTGATACATCTATTAAAACAAAACAATAAACATTTCGTTATGATTTTGGCTTCTTAAATCATTCGAGATATATCGCCCTTGTTTTTGGCTAGACGACTCAAAAAGCCAATTTATAAAGCAGACAAAAATTTAACTTGGAAAAATATGAACAACATTTAAATCTATTTTATCGTAAATCTGGCCAAACGTAAATTTCCAGGTGTTGGAGGGTGTTTATTCATATAGTTGTTCATCAGTGCATATCATCAGATGAATAGCTGCTGTAAGTGAGCATAGTCTACCTGAGTTGAGGGCGGTGTTCCCACTAGTAGATGAAATAACCTCAGAATGTTTGCAACTGTTATCGTCACAGAGCCATAATGAGCCTTGCGAAATATGCTAATTTACATTCACGCATGCGCTGAGCACCTGGTTGGCAAACTCAAAGCAGGATCGTCGCAACACTGGCGCGTGTTATATGCCTTAGTCATTGGTCTCCATTATATTGACGGAATTTAGCGAGCGCTGAGCGGCGCATAGCGCGCACGCGATGGCGCGGTGATGCGTGGCGACGATCCGCATTTGAGTTTGCCAACCAGTGGTGTTTGGGCTGTGCGAAGCTGATGCTTATCGTACGGAAGGAATCTATTAGTTCGTTTGTGGGTAATTACCAGACTTGTGGTCGGGCTCGGTTCGAGTCGACTCGGTAACTTTACAGTGACTCCGCCTCGACCAGCGGTCTCGGACGCCTGACGTTCAGCGGCAATCACCCAATAATCACTATTTGGCATTGCTGAAATACTGCCTGCGTCTGATCATTGATGAAGTGTACTGCTCGTCCATTCAAGAAATTGGATGACGCCTTTAGCCTGGTCAGTCTTCTGGCTTCCCTTGACTACTGATGTGACATCTTGTGGACAATTTGTACATTAAGCGATCATTCACTGGCTCTCCATAAGTTGTTTTCAATTTCATTACATTCTGTTTATTCAAGTTAATTAAAATAAGAAAATCAATGTTGATTTTGGGAAATAAATAATTGGTTTAGTCAAATTGATGAGATACTAGTCTGATATCCATTGTGCACTGTAATTTGGAACCTTGATATAACAGTATTCTTTTTTCCTTTGGTTGTTTTAAGTGACTCATAACCCAGACTCGGACCCCACGACCTTTATGACTCGTGAATTGTGACTCGGACTCCGGGCATGACCAGGACAAATCCAGGGCTAAAACCCGACACTGGGTACTCGGACTCGGACTCGGACTTGAGGTTTGAGGACTCGAATACAAGTCTCCTTGAATGATGATTTTATGTGTCATACACACAGTCGTTATAACATTAATAATCAAAATAATGAATCAAATACATATTTTAAAAACCTGGTATATACCTTCTGTAAATTCTCAATCGATCAAGAACACTCGAAAAGCCACCTTCTACACAATAATTGAAATAAACGGGTTTGAAAATAAGTTGAACCTTTTAAATATTCCTTCAAGTGAAAATATTATAATGCTTTGCCAATTCTTAATGATCACACTGGTATTGTATGAATATTGCTCATCCAGCTATCTTTTCTGATCAGTATTGTACCCCATTCCCTCCCGATATGTGGGGTTCCTTAAAGTGCCAGGAGAATAAGTAAACTATTCATTGCTGGTTTTCTTACCAATGTCCTTTGTGCGTCACGCATACAATGAATAGTCAAATGAGGCTGTTTCTATTGAGTCTTTCCTTTGGATACTGAAACGTAATGTCATGGGGCAGGTGGCACCAGTTATGCCTGTGCGGTTATATTTATATATACATCAGTTTGCAATAGTCCACCCACCTGAAAAGCTCGGACGTCCAGTGCACCGGACATTTATGAGATATCACTTCTGACAATGCACACAGGGGTCCGGGAACAGCGCAGTCAAACGCATTCACTAAACGTGATTCAAGACTATGCCGTTCGTTGAGTCAATTTCAATGTGCATTAAGGGTACTTTAGGTCGCCAATGAAGGCAGTTCTTACTTTAGATATCTGTAGGCCTATACTCATTACTGCTGGTGGTATACAGGTCAGAGATACAAGAGCGGGTCAATAACCTCATTCTCTCTTATTATTATATTTGTAAAGAAATCGGTAAATGTTTCGTTCAATCCGAGAGGTGATGTGTGGTGTTTTTATTAATAATGGTACCAAACTCATTTGGTTTCCTTTACCTCCCTTGATGATGTACTGTCGCACATGGTTGAGGATCATGCCGATGGCAACACATCTTTATGTTCAGGCCACACATTGAAAAATCATTTCTACAGATCCCAGCAATCGCGTTATAAGCTGTATATACAAATGTAAAATATTATACATAATTAATAACAATAATAATAATAATGTGTGGACATATAGCGCACGTATCCACCAACTAGTGGTGTAAACATTATATATTCACCCCTGCTCATAAAGGCTCATGAGCTCATAAAGTGTTCTGAAACCATCATAAACACAGAATTATACAGCTCAATTGCTGCCATTACAGTGCATATGGGGCTAATCAACCAACTCTGCCCTCACGACCATTTACCCTGGTGGAAAGAAGCAATTATGGTTAAGTGTCTTGCTCAAGGACACAAGTGTCACGGCGGGGTTGGGCATTCTGCTGCTAACATAAAATTTGAGTCCAGTAGCTAGACTAACCATTGCTGACACTCCACTAATTACGTTGTCTTAGGACATTGAAACGATTATATCACGAGGTAACATCTGGACTGTTCCATTTTCTCAGCTTCGCCTGTTGAAGATGGAACAGTCAAATATTCATCGTGCCAATAAATAAAAGGCATAATATTTCATATAACTCTCCAGTCACATAGATCATATCGTTTTGATATTGCTTGTCCCCATACAATCACAGATGTTTCCAGTGATAATTTATAATAAATTTCACATTGAACGAAACTAATTCACTTATCATTGTTTATAACTCCATCCTTATGTGTAACAATAATATAAACAAACGTATTCCACAACTTTACGTTTCTACTCGTTCTTAGGCAAAAAGTCTGGGTTTCCGATCATGGTTGACACAAGATCAGTACGGTGACACTTTTTCAGCCATGGTTTTGCCAGCAGAAATGGCGTGATACATTATACGCAGGGACCAAATTTCCCATATTTCCATAAGTATGGTGGCTATTAAGGGGGCTCTGATGCCCTATGTGAAAAATCGTTTTAAAAGCACAGCGCGGCGATTCTAATCGATTTAGTTTTTGGCTGCAATTGAACGTTTCATGGAACAAAAATTAATAAATAAATAAAAAATGCGACGCGCGGGTCTGGTGACGCGCGCGGGTCGATGACGCGGGTCTGAGGTGACGCGCGCGGGTCTGAAGAGTGACGCGCGGAGACCAGAAACAGAACTTTCGACCTGAAATAAAGTCACATTTAAATGAAATGGCTGGTAGTATAGTAACCCATTGATGGTTTTGAAAACAGTGCGTAGGTTGTTCCATTATTATCGGATCTAGCGCGAAACAAAACCACATTGCGATCCTTTTTTAGAGGTCTCACTGGGCTAAATCTTTCGGAATGAACCCTCATCATAAGTCATGTGTCACACAGGTGATTTTACCAGGCGTGTACGCATTTGCATTAACTTGCGCGAAGTTAAATTCAAAACCAACCCGCCATGAATAGTATATTTGGCAATCTCACTGACTCATCACAGCCAGCTGCGATCGTTTCAGAACTTACGATCCAGGGTCTTGAAGACACGCAAAAAGCGGGTAAAGTATGGTGAATTTACATGTCTCGCCCCAGTACTAACAGTTTCTGAGCAAAACTGCTCAATAATCACTGAACCAAAAGATCTCCCTGTTTGGTCATAGAAGGTCGGCTTCAAAACGGTGAGTGACACGCTTTTTCACTTCTTTTAGAGATGTCTGCGCGGTTGTTGGATGGAACCAGAAATTCCCCATACACAAAGTACCGTATGATGGCTTGGCGTACGTTCCGGCACAAATCGAACGGTATTACGTTCCTGCAATGTTCTACCTGTGGTTCGTCTTTCCTGTTCTATTTTTCCGACTGGAACTATAGTCTCTCTTCCTGTTGTTGGTGTATTTTGGTTTAGTACGGTGGCTAAGAGGCCGCACAAATCAGGTAAGCAATTCATGCCACTACGTAAAAAAAAAAGCCTTTTAAACACAACGCAGCAGAATTCCAATCGGTCCAGCATTTTGGCAATTGGACATCGTTTCATATGACTCGTCTGCTATATGACCAGAAAAGCTAGTGGTAATTTCGAAATTTTCGTGCCATGAACATTTAATCTTTGCATGGTATCGTCAGCAACATGCGAAGAGCCAAAAAGGGTGTCAGAACACTACGCGAGTATGTCTATAGGCGGAAATTTTACGTTTGAAGGAGGCACTGTAAATCACATTTTCACCTCGTTCCATTGGCTGAACTGTAAAACAGCTTCGTTAGTATTTGTACGTTGAAATCATTAACAGTACAAATTGTTTAATTAATGCGTGCTTCATTAATAAACAATAATTTTGGCACTGACACCAAAAATCGGAAGGACCCAGTATTTTACCCACAAAATCAAAGTATAGACTTGCCAGTTTTTCGTTGATGACAATAGTTTTTAAACTGTTAAATGATAGTTTGATTATTATTTTGTCATAGCAACCTCCGTACCGTACAGTAATGCGGTACTATTTAAAGACTGCAGGATTCTAGTATTGACATACTAGAAAAGTGTTGCCTTAGTGCCCCCCTGAAATTTAGACCCTAGTTACGCCTGCCGGTTATGCGTTATTTAACTAGAAAACAGGGTATCAAGGCTGCCTCTCTCTACAAATATATTTAACTTACATACGATGTCATGTTGACCGATTGACGGGGTGGGGTTGGTTCAAATCGATATCTCAAAAGAGGGCCCTAAGGGAAGAAAAACAATTTTGTTATTTATTTATTTATTTGTTGTTATTTATTTATTTATTTATTTATTTATTTATTTATTTGTTGTTGTTTAATTGTGATACTTTCCCGGTATGAGTAGAAGATTAAGTCTTACCACAATTTTCAAACTGAGATGGCCCATCAAACAGCGAGAACACAGCACACCGTCCCCAGTAAATACAAACTTGACCTTGAGTTGACCCAGTTTTCCGCAGTTATTCCTGCAGTATATACCATTACACCTGTGGTTTTCGTCTTTCCTGTTCTATTTTTCATTCAAATTCATAATATTATATACTATTAATATATATTACTTCCTGGTATTGGTAAGATTGTGCAATGTCAGTGGTTTCCTTCATGACCTATTTTTGGTGCATTGTTAAATAATAATGGGCCCTCCTTGTTATTAAGCCAGCAACAAGGTCAGTTTCTAGTCAGAAGTCGGCATTGTGGAATAAAACAATGGAAATCTTAAAACCAATAACATCCAAACGGAATGACGCAGAGAATTGTAATTTTGCACAAACATTTGTCCTGATATGTGAAATCCATACAAACATAATTGGTTCTAGCTATTATGGCTAAAACAAGCTAACCCATTCAACATTCTATAATGAAATGATTCCAGACTTGTAACTTGGTAAAAACGTGGTATGATATGTAAATGCACATAAATTGAAATAAAATCCATTGGTTCCGGTTTATTAGGCGAAAACAATGGTTAAAGCAATAACTCCCCGACGCACTATGAACCACGACAATGGTAAAATGATGATGTATCTTAAGTCATAAAAACATTGAAGCGTGACCGATCCGTTATCATGGGCTAAAACAATGGAAAAATTAAAAGCCCATAACTCCCGACAAGGCTGATTTGAGACTTGTACTTTTGCATAAATATTTGTCCCGATAACTGAATATATCATTAAAATGTGAATCTGCTGAAGCATAATTTCACTGATGCGTTAAAATGTTTCCTGCATTTTCTGTGTACAACAATTACATGTACATGCATATGCATGTGTTGGGTGCGTGGTATGCTGGCGAGAAATGATGTCATGGTTTAACATTTTTCTCCATTAAAGTGTTAAATAAATGCAAGGGCAGTCCATAAATATACAACTTCTGATGGATGAATAGCCGGCGACAAATGTGGGGATGTTGTTGAGATGTAGGGTGTGAAGCCGGTTCGTCGTTGATTCGATGACTGTTAAGCACCATAACTGGGCAATTTCAAGCTCGCCATAAATATATATATATATATATATATATAAAACACACTTCTTTATGCATACATGAAAAAGAAACACAAAAAATGATGAAATAAAACTAAATATACAATGAGAAAAACCATAAAATAACCTACACTTACTAGACACTTAGAGAGTACGCCTAAAATAAACCCCCAACTAACCGACTGCAGGTTGTGCTAAAATACTACTAAAAATACTAAGATACTAAAGATACAGGCCTCATAAAAAGCCCCGTCCACCGACGCAATAATGATAAAATGTTATAAAAAACTACAACAAAATCAAGACAAAATCAAAATATGCCAATTTAAACCTATTGGACATGAAAATAAGAAACCTGATAAATATCCCCACCTAACGTATGAAATTACTAATAAAATATATCACAGCCATCGGAACAAAAGTATGTTTGTATCGGTTTGTTACACCAGCAGCAGGGCCTCATTACTTCGACTAATGTGCTTAACCGCCAAAGCTCCTGTGCAACAGATGACGGATAATCCCATCCTGACGAAACTTAGCGTTGAGAGGCAGGTAATCAGAATGGTCCCAGCGGCTAATTATCCCCAATCAAGCACAGACTTCCTAATTATCTATTAATTCTCTTCTTATCTTGTTCAGTAGCACTGCTCCCCAACACACAATACAGTAAGTAAAACGCTGGCATTAATTACTGAACGATAAACGTCGCGTGTTGAAAAAGTCAACATGAAATGGTTTTAATTTCCTTGATAATAGAGGCGAGAATTTAACTTCGACATGATAAGATCTACGACTATCCGGTAATTGGGTTCATCATTATAACAACTCCTAGTGTTTATAAGAATTGACCTGTTCAACTAGGGGCCCTGAAATAACAATAGAGGAAGGTCAAATGTGTTGGTTCTGAAATCATGCCATTTCTTTTGTTTTTGCTAACGTTGAGATTAAAGAAAATTGCCCTTACCTAGTAGTCCACAAACTTATTGATAAAATTTAGAATACATATAAAGTCATCGACAATAACCGATCAACCAGTGATTGTCATCGGCAAACTTGACGTCGGACATGAATCGGCTCCAGATCTAAGTCTGATCGTGTAACAAACTAAACGGAAAGGCGCCAAAACCGTACCCTGTGGTGCCCCCGTGTGAGTTACAATATCAGGAAGGGCAGATTGCCCGGCCTAAACTGAATTGAAGGTAAGATAATCCAGGATTTGACGGAGATCATGAGCAGGGGAAACGATCGCGGACAATAGCTTAGTTGCCAACAGATGCGGCTGGATTGTGTTGAAGGCCGATGAAAAGTCAAAAACATAATTCTCGCTGGTTGCTGTTTTCCTTTACGTGATCTTGTTTTCTCAGAGTCGATTTGAGATCCAGATGAGGAAGTTTAAACCCCGTAATATTCTTAAATAGCGTCTTCACAATTCCTATCACTCCTGTATGCAAACTGAAAAGGATCAATAAAATCATCACTGCACTGGTTAGTTGTGGTAGAAACTAAACGTTCACCGATTTAAAAGGCAGCGGGTTAAAACAACCGGTCAAAAAAGGCAACTCGAGGTCAAAGCTACTGCGCGAAGATCATTCCATACGCGGTAACTGGACTGCCAAGGTTTGGGATGATACAAGACTTCTTCCCAAATGTCGAGGACAGACCCAGTTGAAAATGAGTGGTTAAAATAAATACTAAAAAATACCGCCATAGCTGATCGGCGCACAATTTCAATAATCGTGGTGAGAAGTTGTCACAGCTGAAGATTTACATGGCACAAGCTTACTGAACTCGCGGCGTACATCCTCTAGTACAAATAAAATGTCATCGTGAGGTAAAACTAATGCAGATGAGACTTGATAAAAACAATATCCTCGTTAAAATTACGGCATTCAAAGGTTATAAATATTAAGATCGTTTACGCGTAACTTATGGGTTGGATTCAATCATAAGTTCTGGCGAAATTTATTTTTTCCAGCGTACCCACTCATCAGTTTCACTTTCCTCCATACTTTCTTCATATTTTATCTAAATTGATTCAATTTTTTTTGTAGTTGGGGTTTTTCCCGGGTGGTTTTTTTTAATTCTTTTTGACCCCGACCAGATTATCCACCTGTTTCAAACCCTTCACGGTTAATGTCCCTTTTTGGTTTTGTAATCCACGGTTTGTTGTTGGGGTGTTAACCCCCCTTTTTGGGGAAAAATGTTCTGTCGAAATTACTAAACCAATAGACTCATCAACATTGATATCGATATAGAGTCAATGAAAACATTCCCGTCGGTGCAATCAAAAAAAGTCTTGGATTATTAACCCTTCGGGTCCACTTTCACCCCGGGTAACTTTCGGTTTCTCCTCTTTCCCGGGGGAACCGGGTGTAATAAAATAGATTTTTCAGTCTCCCAAATGTGGGGAATCGGGGGTTTTGTAATCCTAACGTTTGAATAAAATAACCGGGGAGCGGCCAGAGTGGGAAAAAAACTTTGATGTATTGCCCCCCCTTTTAATACACAGGATTAAAGTTCCATTGATCAGGGAAAAATGCGTTGGGGATATGGGATCCTGAGAGCCCCTTATTTCAATGCGGCGGTCTTAGAACGACGTTAGGGCATAACTGTTGTAAAATAATTTTGAAAAACCCAAATAAATTTTCGGAGATTATGATGAAATTTCAACATTCAGAGCATGGGGTTAATTGTAATTTTTTGGGGTGACACCCTTTTGATTCATTAAAAAAAACCCCGCCTTTTCCTTCTTTTGAATCACTAGCCATCCCCCCGTGATGAAAAAACCCTCAATTTAACATGAGAATCTCAACAACCCGAAACCCAAGTCTGGGTAAAACACAAACACTAGTTGGCAAAGTCATTCAAAATCTCTTTTACATTTCATCCATTTTATTCGGTAAAGACGGGACACCCCTAAAAATTGAGGGAGATAATTTTTCCCTTGACCCTAACTTACGTTTCAATCCCCCTTTGCCCGCCTTTTTCATTCCTGGTAAGTCGACTGTTGCGCGGGACAAAACCCCGAGCGAAGGGGGATGAAGCTCCTGACTAGTATAATAATCTCTTTTCCAAAAAAAAAACCCGTCATCCGGAAGCGCCCAAAAGAATAGCCCAAAGAATGTGGCACAAAAAAAACCAACAATTTAACAATAACAGTTTGATGAAAAAAAAAATGAGAAAATTTAAAAAGGAAAGCAGGAGTCCCCATGAGCGGGCCCCCAGGGGGAAGTCTGTTTTTTTAAAGGTTTCAGGGCAAAAGTGTAAAAAGTTGTAAAAATAATTTAAATAAAAAAATTTTATAACTGTAATGGTACGCACGTGCGTACTGTAATCATGCTTGAGGGCCCCCCGCAAGATGGCAAGAGGGCAATTGGTCGGTGTCACGGAGGGGCCCCCATAAATAAACCCCCAGAAACGTGCAAAAAAAATATTAAAAATCTTAAAACATTTTTTAAACCAAAAAATATTTTTACGATGTAAAACCCTTTTTATTTTTTTCCCTCAATTTATTATGGATGCCCGGGTTTTCCCGTAGTTTTCCCACCCCAATAAAAATTCCCCTCTACAGTAGGGTGCGGAATTTTTGGGTTTGGGAAATTTTTGGGGTTCTGAATTTAAATGATGTTCTGAATATCTAAGACTTTCCAAAAAAATTCATAAAAAAATTTTCCCAAAAAAGGGATTATAACATTCCACCAAAATTGAGTCATTTTTTTCGGGTTTCGTTTGATTTTGTAGGAAATAAAACTTTTTATTTAGTTTTGTTCAAATAGATTCTCAGGCTCTAAACCTCACAAATGGCTTTTCCAAAATTTTAATTTTTCAAAATAAAAAGGGTCCGGATTGTGTCAAAATACGATCTTTTGGGGGTTAGTGTAAACTACTATATGGTTGTCGGGGATAAAATGGGAAATTGCCTTTTAAAATTGTTTTCTGTTCTTTTACCTGTACATAAATTTTTTGAGAATTTTTTTCTTTTTATTAAAAATAAGCTCCAGAGTCCCCCCATAATTTTTGACCCCAAAATTTAAATTTTTAATGGTAAAAACGTATAAAAACATAAAGCATTTTAGCCATTTTGAGTCTAAAAAGAAATTTAGGCAAAGGGGGAACTAAGTCTTTTTTTTGAAAAAAATGTTTTAGGGATCTGGATGTTATTTTTTGCTGAAAGCGTCTTTTGGTCTTTAACTGCCTGATCCCTTTCGATACGATTTTTCCACCCAAAATGAAAAGGATCTCATGGTTCCCCCAAGTTTTACAAGGGGGGAGGGGGAGTTCAATACCCAGATTTCGTGACCCCTTTTGTTTAAAAATTGGGGGTTGAATGACCCTTTTTCATATAGTCAACGTGTATCTGAAACCCAGAGGGCAAAAAAGGGGCCAAAGATTTATCCGGGGCATATTTTCATCCCCCGCCTCGTCACCCTTGCTTATCATCCTGTCCCTTCAATCCCAAATCTCAAAGTTTTCTCATTTTATGTTCCACGTTTTGTTTGCCCAATGTTTGCGTTTTTGAAAAAAAATTAAAGGAAAACGTAAAGTTCATGGATCCCCCCCAAAAAATCAAACTAGTTCAAAAAAAAAATAGACGAAAAATGTCCCTTTTGCGCAACAAACATAATACCGAAAATGGTACAAAACTTTTAAAAAACAAAGTCAAAACTAGGGGAAAAGGACACATGACGATGCAAGGATGTTCAATCGCACGGGAAAGTTTTAAGCGTCGGGGAATTCACGCGCCCAAAAGGGGGTTACCGCGTCGCACAGGTGTTGTCGCCGCAAAAAGGTTGTCCTCGCCAGAATTTTACCGTCGCCCCAGAAGGGCCGTCGCATTAGGTTCCCGCTCCCCCAGAAGTGTTGTGCGTCGCACAGGGGCGTTTTCCGCGTCGCCCAGAGGGCCACTTTTGCGTCGCAAGGGGGGAAGGGGCACGCGTCCGGGCCCTTGCCCAAACCCAAAAATTTTTTTTTCCCAAGGAAAGAAACCAAAGGGGGAAAATCTTTTTTTTTTTCAAAAGTCCCCCCAACCCAAACATTATTATTATAGGGAAAAGTTTTTTTAGAATTAGTTTTTAAAGAAAAAAATGTTGACCAAATATTTAAACCAAAACCCTTAGTCTCGATCCGTGGCGAGGGTTTCGCGCACCGAACCGCGGGTGTTAGCAGCAGGGTGTGGGTTGGGTGGTCGTGACATTGGTTTTGGAGCAAATTTAACCATAATTGGTCCCGGATGGGCGTGCCGTAGGCCCCGTGGTATAATCCCGAAAAGGGGTTTCGGGGCCCCACCCACTGAACCAAGTTCGGGTGTTCCCAGCAGCATAGTGGGTTCGAGCCCCGGCCGTGCACCTGTGCCCTTTGGGAAAGACATTAACCATAAATTGCTTTCCACCCAGGGGTTAAATGGGATGTAAAGGAGATGGTTTGCTCAAAACTAAAAAATCAGAAGCTGTATACCCCAGGGCAGATGGTTTCAGGAATAAATTTGAACCATGAGCCTTTGAGCGGGGAAAATAATATTTTTCTTGACCCCATTTAGTTGGGGGATGTTATAAAATCTATACTTTATTAATTTTTACACGGAAAGGTGCCTTAAAACACCATCCACCGAATTTGTGGAATTTATATATTTAAATAAAATTATTTTAATCAGAAAAAATTTTGCTCAGGCCTATTGAGATTTGTTCCCCCCCCCGGGGGCCTGCGGTGGGGGGGTTTGACACCCCAATAATTTTTCTCGGTATTTAGAGATCAGTTGGCAAATATCTAAAAAAGGGGTTGGCCCAAAAAAATTTTTCAGTGGGAAAGGGGTTTGAAAATTTTCGTTTTCTAAGAACTATTATTTTTTATTATTAATCATTTCGGTAATGCCAAGGATGCCTCAAAAAAAAGCGCATAACCCCGTGCTCAAAAGCCTGAAAACCTGTAAACAAGGGCGGCGTGAACCAAAAAACCCCGGAAACCCTTACACGATAAGTGTTCGGGGTTTTGGGCTTTTTAATCTGACAGGGGATAAAAACGCCCACCCGAAGGAGGGGAACAATTATGCTTAATATCTTGTAAACAAGTTCCGGGGGGGTCGAACCCACACCCGTGCGGAAACACCAGAACTTAGTTGCGTAGCCGCCGGAGACACCCCACTAAATTTCGGTTTTTTGTTACGTTGTTTTTTTTTGTAATACATTGTATTTTATTCACAGAAATTTAGAGCTGCGGTTTCGTGAAGTTCGTTTTTTTCGTCCTAGACGCTTTGAACAATAGTGATTTAAAAACGTTATACTTATATTTTTTAAAAGGGTTACGACAATCTTTAACAAACCTTTTTTATTTTTTGCCATGCCTAAACTTAACTGATCACCAGATGAATTTAGAGTGCCTGGTGCCATTCAGTCATGGGGATTCTTAGAAGTGGGGGGTTTCCCTTAGTCTAGGTTTGCCGACTAAAAATTTATTATGGACCCCCCCTTGTTCTAGTTTTTTGATTTGCCGACTGGGGCTGTAAATGCCCGAAAAATTATTGGCCTACGAAATATCCCCAAAGTGTCCAATTAGCCCCCACTGATATAAAATATTACATAAAAAAACTAAAAAAAAATAGGGAAATATTTTTAAAAAAGTAAAGTGTACTTCGAAATTATAATTTATTTTATTATAACTGTTTGGGAAAAACAACCGTGCAGTCGAATGAAAAGGATTTTTTTTAAACAAAATTATGCCCGAAAAGAGCTTATGTTTTTGGCCCCCGGGTCGTTTCATTCAGGTACTTTGGGATTGCCTGGGTACCTTTGGGAAGTAATGGTAAAACGACCCTTCGGCTTTTGCCCTTACCCCACCCCCAAAATTTCCAACATATGACCGGGGAGTGTTACATTCAAAATTAATATTCAAATTTAATTCAATTTAAACACCCCCAAACAGGGGCCACCTTTTTCCCAAACCTACACCGGGGTGAAATTTGGGGGGGCCCAAACCCCCCAGAGGTGTACAATTGGGGGTAAAAACCCCCACACCGGGTGTACAATTATTTAAACCTACACCAGAGGTGTACAAATTGATTTTAAAACCACCCCAGAGGTGTATAATTGGGGTGTTAAAACCCCACACCAGAGGTGAATAATTGGGAAACTCCCAAATATCAACACAAGGGAAAGAATAAAGTTAACCTTAATATAATTATACCCTTGAAAAAAGATAATAATTGTTGCATTTTGTTTTACCATAAGAATCAAACATTCCTGGTCGGGTTTTTTCCCCCACCCAAAAAAAGACAAAGACAAAAAAAAAACAAAACCCCAAAAAACAACACTTTTGTACAATTTAATTTTTTTTCCCGTTTTTTTTTTTAATTTGTTTTTTCACTGTTTACAACAAACAACTTCAGAAATACCAACAAGGGGGCCTCCCCTCCTTACGCCCTGAAATGCCTTGGGGGCATATTTCCTATTAATAAAAGTTTTTGAGCTTTTTTCACTATGGAAAAAATTTCCCAATTGGGAAAAATTTGAAGAATAAAACAACTTAATGTATTTTGGTCACATTTTATGCCCGGAAAACCCCAGTGCGCCATTATTTTCCCCCGAATTAAAGTACACTCTAAAAAAAGAAGTGCTGAATATCACCCAAGTGCAGTCCCCTTTTGTCCTGTGCAAAATTTGCACGGGTGTTTATTCCCCTTCGTTAAGGCATTAAAAGTTATGCTGAATTTACCCAAGGTTTTCACACTTCGTTTTTTTAATGTACAGATGTTGTATTTTGAAGCTCCCTCTCCAATAGCGTATAGGGGTACCTTCCATTTTTTAGGAAAGACAAACAAATTAAGGGCCCGAAACCTTTTTAAATTTTTTTAAAAATTTAAACAACAACTTATTTTGCTGAAAAACCCAATTTTAAACCCTTTTTATACCGGAAAACATAGGGAATTTTTTGGGGTCACCGGTAAGCCCTTTTCAAAAAAAAATAGGCTATTTTAAAAAAGCTGTGTTTCGCCTACTCTAACCCAGATTCAATAAGTACACAACTTTACCAAACGGAAAAAGGGAAAAAAATGACCCTTGTGTATAGCTACAAGACGACACAGTTTCACAAGAATCAATTCATAAATTAATTCAATTCAAAAATATTTTTATAATATTGAAAAGACAAGTCCCCCGAGGTATTGTCGTGAAAGGGGGATATTTAATATTACAGGTATGTATTTGTTAAAAAGATTATGAAAAGTGGTAAGGGGCATCAGCCATCACAATTTTAAATATTTGTGTTTCCCCAAATATCAAAAAATATCACAAAAACCTTTATAAAAAGTTGTGATGTTCATAAAAAAAAATCACAAATGTATTAATTATTAATTGTGATGTCAAAAATATTTCCAAACTTGTTAAAAAAATATTACCCACAATAAGTTCCCGAAAAAAAAAACAAAAACCTTTACAGTTTTGACGTACTAATTGTAGAGGTTTGGCGAAAAAATCTCAAACCCAAAAAAAAGCCTCATTCAAAAAAAACCAGTCTATCAAAAACCCAATTTTCATAATAAAAGTAACCTTTGGGGGGTAAAAGGGATCCAATTTATAAGAATCAAGAATATAAAAAACCAAAAAGTTTAATCATTCTATCTTTTATAACTAAAAAAAGTGAAATGTTTTATTCATTCCAAAGAATTCCGTCATGGGGAAAAATTTAAAATTTTTATAAATTTTATAAATGAAAAATATTTCAAGGGGTTTTGATACCATCATCACTTATGTTTTTGAGATTGTACAAAAAATGTATTAATTTTGGTGATTTTTTAATCATGCATTTTGTGACTTTTTACAGATGTTTTTAAATTTTCAACAAAATTTTAAAAGCTCAGGGTTTTTTCTAATAAATTTTGGTCCGACGCCTTTGCATATCTGCCCCCTAGTGGTGAAACATTCAGTTCCAGTTTGGGGGGCTTCTGCCATTTATCGCCATTTTCCACGTATGAAATAGTCACAGTACCCTTTCTTGAACGGGTAAGATGTTTTTATAAAAAACCGAAAAAAAAGACACCATTTCCTCCTCTCCACCTTCTTAAAAGAATATTTTACTATGTTTTGAACAATATTGCATTAAGCTACACGAGTTTGAAGAGTTTTTTACCCCAAAAAAAAATTTTGATAGGTTTTTTTTCCGTTTTTTTTTTTACAGTTAAAAACTTTCACTGGTAACCGTTAACAAATGGCAAATGGGGGCCCAAACACCCCAGCAACCCGGTATCCTTCCCGGGGAAACCAGTGGTTTGACTTGCCCTCATTAGGGGTGACCGAGGCGGGTGCCACCCGCCAATCTTGTTCCCCCTGAAACGTTACAAAACTCAACATACTTTTTTCGGTCATCACCAAATCGAAGGTCACATTTGGGGTGAATAAATTTCACGTCATCACCCCCAGGCCCCCTTCTCCCGTGATTCCTTGTTGCTTTTGGGGGAAACCCGGGTTTCCCTCTTTCCCTTTCCCCTTTTTTCACTGCTCCCATTGGGTGGACGGGAAAACCGTCATCGGCTTTGGGGAAAGATTGGGTGCGGTCCATCTAGGGAGAATCAAGTGATTGGGGATGGTGTTGCACCATTGGGAACATGTTACCAGATTGTCCCATTGCGACTTCAACAAGGGGAAATCTTGGTTGGTCCGATCCCGGGTTTAATCGTCTCATCAATGAAAATTGCGCGGGCGGCGGATGCGAAGACTCTTTTGTGCATTGGCTCCCTCAAAACCCCGGAAAGGCGGTGAACGCAGGATCACAACAGGGGGGGTTTTTAAAATAAAGAAAATGTTGGCCATAGATACTAAAAGGAGATAAAGGCGAATGACAAGGGGGGGCCCGTTAAAAAAACGAGGGCAGAGCCCAAAACCCCAACAAAACCGAACTTTTTTTGAAACCGGTATTCCTTTGTTCAATTTTTCGCTGACCGAAACCTTACCGGCCCCGGCGCTTGGCCTTTGTGGCTGTGTCCCAGGGCCCACAGTCCAGTCCGAGCCAAATGGCGTAAAACCCGTTGCATGCGATCGTGGCCTAGGGGCCGAGGAAAACTACACGGCGCCGCCGTGTGAAGCAGGGTTGCGAAACCCCGGGCCCGGCGTTGTCCGGGGAGAACCACCCCAGGATGAGGACAACATCAACGTTTTCTGAAGAGTCGTCGAGAGTCGGCTTTGATTTTTAAAAGTCCTGTAGGGTTTAAAATAAAAAGAAAATTTAAACAAAATCATAGATGTTTGGGGTTTTTTAAAATTTTAAAAAACCTAAAAAAAACAATGACAAATTGAATCGTCTAGGCCTGATTATTTTGACATTCAACATCGTCTGAAATACCTCCCCAGTGGGGTTCATTTGTTTTTTTCACATCAGAGACTTACACTTGTCTTCGATTTTTTCCCTTGTACATTAACCAACTCACACGTAAGTGTTTTAATATTCTTTTGCTGTGTACATTTTTGATCAGATTGTGAGATTGTCAACAGTGAAAAAGGGGTTTTCGTCTCAAAACTGGGCTGAAACCAGTGCAATAACCTTTTTCAGTGACAAATTGCGTTCGGGGTTCTTTCAATTTCAAAAAACAAACAGCCAAAATACAATTGATCTCAAAACCGCACAAGGGCACGACAATAAACTTTCTTATTTTAAAACCCCTTTTCCGCCCACCATTTGTTCCTTTGTCCTTCGGATGTTGTTGTTTGCTTTTTTGCAGGGAAGTTTAACTTGGGACACCCCTCGGCCCCCGTGCGAAAGGTTTTTAAATCTTTTACAACTCCAGTATCCAAATACTGGTGTTCCTCGATAGATAAATGTGAAGGAACGAACCTAAAGAAAGGGAAAAACATAAATACAACTACCAACATTTTCTTACCAACAGACTAGACATATTTTTGGGCCCTTCAAATGCAGACAGTTAAGACAATGTGATTGATGAAAAGGGAAAACGGAGGGATTTAAACCGGGAAAAACCGTTTTTTGGGTTTCCCCCGTCTTTTTCCCCATCGGAAAAGAAGGCTTCCCGCCCATTCAAGGGATTTATTGATACGTTGTGAAGATCTGACGTCCCGCTTGAGGTGCGGCCAACCCAAAGGGCGTTTAATCTGGGAGAAAAAATGGCGGCCGGGGCATCTGGCGTAATCCCGGGTCTCGAAAAGGAGGGCGGTTGCTCAGGCTAATTTCTGATCCCCAAAAGGACGTAGGGCCCGGGAATACGCCCCCACTTGGGGGAAAGAACCCGGGAGGTGAATTTGTTTCCCCGAGGGGAAAATTTGGGCCACGGGCGGAACTATTTTGGGGCCCTCATAGAATATAAAATTTCCCGTTTTTAATACAAATGGTATTGATATTGAAATTTTGAAAAAGAAATGAAGGTGGCATTTTTGAATTGGGAAAAATTTTTAAAAATTATTTTGAATACAAATGACATTGTGACCCCTTCATCAAAGGGAATTCCCCCAATTTTTTCCCCAAATTTTGGACATGGAAACAACAAGGGGAATTTAATGGCTTGATGATGCCAAATTTTATTTTTGGTTTTTCATTCTTTTGGGTTTTTAAAATTTAAAAATGTAATAATGCTTATGCTTTTTTAACTTTGGGAAATCCATTCAGGGGAAACATGTGTTGGGGACCAAAATTTGAGACCCAACTATGATGGCTATAAAATACACGGATCAGGTTAAAATACAAAGGGGGAGTTTTGAGCTGGTAAATGATTTTACACCCTCCAAAACCTTTTTTTTTAAACCCCTCCCCAAAAAAGGAAGGGTACCCTTTGGGATTTTTAAAAACTCTCTTGAAGATAAATAACCCCAATATCATAAGCTTTGGGGGCAGATTGAAAGGAAAAAAGGGGCTTCCCAGTTCGCTTCGGGGGGCTTCAATCGCAATTTAAATCTTTTAAAAATGTCGGCCCAAAAACGCCAAAGAAAAAAAAAAACTTTTCTAGAAAAAACCAAAAAATTTATGAACTTTAGTCTGCCCCTTAACGCCCCCAAAACAAAATAAACCGCCGAACAAAAAACAATTTAAACTAGAAGTTTTGTTAGAACAAAAACACGGGGTTCAGTCAACTTTCCGGTTTAATCAAATTACTGATGATGTCAAATCATATTTTTCAAGGGTTTATCATCTTTTTTAATAACAAAACAATTTCATATTCAAAAAACATATCAATTGTGCGTTAGAATGTTTTTAATTTGAACTTCCCGTTTGGGCAGGAATAAAAAGGGCACATTATGGTTTGGGGTCAAAAATGACCCCCCAAATTATAAAAAAACAAATTTGTCCTTTAAACAAATTTAAGTAGAGATATGACCTTTAAAATTTTAAAATCGTTACTTGTGTGCCACCATAACCATTGGGAAACTTTTTTGGGAACTATTTTTCAAGTACGTTTTAATGTAAGGGAAATTAATTTTTTTCTTGGGCATTTAGTTCTTGAGATTGTTGAACTTTGGAAAAAGGGATTTAAGCAAAAATTAAAAATTTTGTGACTTGGAAACTGTTTTTTTTTTTTAAATATTGAACTAAACGCTTTTCAAAACCATTGATGATAAATCAACAAAAAATCACCATAGAAAATAGTTTCCAGGGTTGTAGGTACACAACCTATTCAGCGTTATTATGGGCATAAAGCCCCAAAAGTTGATTTAGGTAAAAGGGGAAATATATAGTAACGGGAAAATTTGCGCAAATTAAAAAAGGGGAAGTGGGGTTAAAGTTTAAAAGGGCTGAAGGACTGAAACAGGAAGACCATATAAAATTTCCCTTTCTTTCCTTCAGCAAATAGCCTTCAAAAAAAACGTTCCCAACCATGATAAAGTTAAGAAAGGTTGCACCCAAAAAGTTTTCCATCTCCACTCCCCCCGCAGAAGAGTTGTCAAAAAGAAAATTCCAAAAAACAAAATTTAAAATGAAATTATATCCACGGATCAAATCGATAATTTTTCCCTTTTCTTTTTGTTTATGGAAAACCTTTCAATTTTAGATTTAAATGAAGCCACTTTGGTATTTATCTTTTTGTACAAAAAAAATGTAATTTTATTTATAATAGTATTCATTTTCGGTTAAGAAAAAAAAATAAAAGAAAATTGACAATGATATGACACTGTAATAAACACTTTTTTGGGAAACATGTTAAACTGTTTTTGCCACCATACTGCAAATAATTAAAAAAATTTAAAAAATTTAACAAAACATTGATTTTACTTTTTCAGTTGACATGTTTGGCTTTTTAGGATCCCCCACAGAATTACAACCCAAAGATCAGATGCCAGACAAAAATTTTAGCATTGAAATAAAAAAAGGGGGGTTTGAAAATTGTAATAAAGAAAGAAATATTTTTTTAACGTCTTTTGGGGTTTATGACTTGACTTTTCATTTTCCCCCCCCTAATTAAAACCACTTTGTTACCTGTTTAACCATTGTAACCAATCTAGAAATGAGGCAGGTTTTAATGTAAAAAGGGAAATGACTTCAGAAAATAAACCCCAAAACCATGATCCTTTGTTGAAAGAAACGAATATATCCAGGATCAAATCTGAAAATTTGGGTGCCTTTTCACTTTTTTTTGGAAAATTTTTTTTAGATTTAATGGAAACTTTGGGTATTTATTCGGTATTAAGTTTGACAAAATAAATTTAATTTTATTTAAAATTACTTCACTTTCGGTTTAAAGTTTAAAAAAAATTTGAAAAATTTTAAATGATAGGACACTGAATCAACTCCAAGGACATGTTAAATGTCTTGTTTTCATATACCAAAATTAAAAAAAATTTATAAAATTTTAAAACAAATTTATTGATTTTACTTTTTAAAGGGTACCTGATTCAAATGTCTGTAGCCCCATCCATACTAAAAATTTACAACCGATCAGATGCCATTTTGACATAAATTGTTAGACATTAAATAACAAAGGGGTTTTTGGGTGTTGAATAAAAAGCAATGAAAAAATATTTATTTTAACTGTCTGGGGGTTTCATGATTTGACTTTTGGGGTTTAACATTTCCCCCCCCACAATCAATTGAAACCCCCTTTTGTTCCCTTTTAACCTACAAAACCAACTAGAATGAGGAATTTTAAGAACACATTTTAAAAGAAATGACTTCAGTGTAAAGAACCCAACCAGATCCGTTGACAAAAAAACAAAAATATATCCAGGGATAAAATTTCGATAATTGGTTATTTTGACTTTGTTTAGGGAAAAACCCCAAATTTTTAGTTTTAAAAATGAAGCCAACATTGGTTTTTATTCTTGGTTTTAAGTCGGAAAAAAATTTAATCTTATTTATAAATACTTCACCAGGTTAAGTTTATAACAAAATATAATAAAATTGACAAGATAGTGACACGAATCACATTCCTTATTGTGACATGCTTATAAACTTTTGTTTTCCCCCCGCAAATAAAAAAAAATTATTCAAAAAATTTAAAAACAAAATACTTGTTTTTAATTTTTTCGGTTCCAATTTTAAAAATGTCAAAGATGAATTTTGTAATAAATTTTTAAAATTGAAATAATCAAAGAGTTGTTGGATGTTGAAAATGTAATAAAGCAAAAATATTTTATTTTAACTGTTTTTTTCAAAATTTGATTTTTGGGCACACCCCTCCCCCAAATTAAAACCACTTTGTTGCCCTTTTTAAACCCTAATGTAAAAACAAAATGAGTGAAGGTTTAAAATGCAAGTGAAATGACTTTGTAAATAAACCCCAAACCCATGATCCTTTGTTGATAAGAAAACAGAATCAACCTGATTTATAATAAATGTACGCCAGTCTTTAGTGACACAGAAGGGGTAAATTTCGGGGGTTGTATTGAACAATTTTTGAAAAAATTCTCCCCCCCCCCGTTTGGGAGGGTACGCCACTGGGGATGAACCAAACATTTTATTTTTTTAAAATTTCTATATTGCAGCACTAGAACCAAGAACAGGAAGGAGGGGGAAAAAGCAAAAAAAATATAAAAAATTACCAATCCAGACTGACGACTGGGCTTATTTTGTCGAAAATCACACCCAGCATCAATTCTGCATAGCTGAAGTTGCAAGATGTTTCGTCCTTTCAAAAAAAAAAAAATTGTTTAAAAAGGGGGTAAGGGCTTGATTTTAAAAAAAAGTTTTTTAACTGACATATTGAAAGGTGGTTATCAGATACACCTCTTGGGCGAAATGCCCGTATGCAAGCAAAAATAAAACAAATTATACTAACCCGAATTTTTTTAATAAACAACCATTAAAACAAATGAAATGTTCCAAATTGGATGAAGACCCTCTCAAAAAGATTTTAACATAAGACGTTAAACCATACCAAGATTGTTGATGACTTGAAAGCGATACTTTTTGGGGTTGGTGTCAACGCCCTGTTGGGGGACTGTTGGTGGGAAATCAGTCGAGCCCTGATACATCGGGGGCAAAATTTAAAAATAATAGGTTTTATGAAGAATGGAATAAAGTATTTGAAATTTAAAGGGGGTTCTAATTAATGAATGAGGGAAAAAATAGTCAAGTGAAATGGAAAAAAAAATAGGAATTTTATAAAAATGGGCCAAAAAAAGTATTTGAAAATTCAGAGAAGTTTAATTTTGGGGAAAGGGGGAAAAAAAGTAATTTTTGAGAAAAGGGCCATTGAAATTGAAAAAGGGGATTGGTTTTTTTTCAAAATTGACAATTATTCTTTAAAGTGTTAAATTTAAAAAAAAAAGCCGACGCTCTCAAAAGAGAAAGGTATTTAAGGGAAACGGGCTCATATAAAATTTCATGTATTTTGATGGGATGTCTGAGAGAGGCCCCCCGGGGGGCAGGACCCCCAAATACATGTATTTTTTGAATATTGTATTTTTCCCGGGGAAAAAATTGTTTGTGTTTATTTGTATCTGATGAGAAGGGACAATTTAAAGGAAAAGTAGTAAACAATCGCAGGCTACTTATTTTAAATTTTAAAAAACCAGATTTTTGGGGAAAACAAAATTACAAAATATATGGAAAAATTTCACTGAAAAATTCCAAACCTTAACAACTGAATTTTCCTATCCTTTTTTATATTCTAAAAACAGTTGGGACATATTTTGTTGTTGTTTATGTCCAGTATTTCACGTAGGCCCAACAACGTTTTGGGGAAAACACACAATGCAACGACGAAGGGGTTAAAAAAAGGTTTTTTTGATAAAAAAACGAAGATAAATAAGAAACCTTAAAAGTAACTTAACCAAGATACTTACTTTATGGGTGTTAATCCATTTTTTGCCAAAAAAAACGTTAAAAGGGAAAAAGGCCTTATTTTGAAAAACCAAATATCGGACACACGATATTTGGTTGCTACGTAATCGATACACGCGGGGGTTGTGCTAAGGGCCCCAAAATTTAAAGCCTTGCGGCCCCATAATTTTTGATTCTTTCAGCAACGAAGAAACGTTTTAAATTTTTTTTACTTTTTAGGAATTGACACCTGATGACGAACCATGACGTCCAAAAAAACGGTTTTGCCGCTTTTATGTTTGTTCATGTTAAATTGAAGGTGAAAGGCAAGGATGCCTTTTTTGCCCGGGGCAGTCGCCACGAGGAAGGAAAAAAATTAAAAAAAGAAAAATAGGTGTTCGCGCTGCCCGAACACCTCAGTAAAAAAAAAAAAATGCCCGCGTCGAACACCATATCACAGGGGCCCCGCAAACTGTTTTAAACATACAAATGAGACCGACCGTGCTCCATTTTTCTTCAATCTTGGGGAAAACAAACGTTTTTAAAAAAATCTTCATATCCGTTCCCCTTTTGGTCTTGTCTCCAAACGGTGATACTTTATAAAAAATTTACAGCCGAGTTCCAATGACGAGGTCCCCTTATTTTTTAACTGAGTTTAAACTAGACTGATGATGAGAGGGCCGATAGTCCCCCGTCTCGAAAAACTTAACTCGTGCCAAGGGAAAGAAAAAAGCCCAGGCTTCCGGGCTAATCCAATTTTTTCATCCTTTTGGCCTTTTTAAAAGATGACCTTTTTTAGTTCTGCAACTTAGTTCTGGGCCTCATTTTTTTCGTAGAGCGTCATCACCTGTCCCAAGGGTACCGACATCAAATTCCCCGTTCCCTCACTGATTATAAATTTTGCCGTTTTGCCCAA
>CM055821.1:12407531-12482544 GCA_029582265.1 Zoroaster sp. YZ-2022 | reverse complement strand
GAAATTTTAAAAGTTTATTGGGGGGTTGTCTATGAAATACAGATAAAATTTAATAACAAGAAATATTGGTTTCGCAGAAAACATCTGCAGTACTTATTTAGAGAGAAATAAAATGAATTGAACCCTACAAATTTAGTCTATTACAAGTTTGAGTGGTGGTAGCATCAATTGTTGTTTTAACATTATTAAGTTATTAATAATATATGTATGATTGGACAAATTGAATTAGGGCCCAGGCAGAGCTCTAATGCCCCATTCTAGACCCAATACACTGGACTCCCTCTTATATCCTGGCCCTCAGCTTACCACATGTACAAAAATGGATTGGATTCCCCAACTTTTTGATCTGGGTTAATTATTACATCCCAAAACTTAGTAATTAGGTAACCTTACCCAAGCAGATACTTTTGGCATAAAATCCATTAAAATACATTAAATGTTTTTAATTAAAAAATAATAATAATAAAACTTAAATTTTTCCTGTTGTTTACTTCTAGGTATTGGACATTGATAATGACTTGAAGTAAAGGATTTACATATCTCCTGCCTGTGGGTCCTCTTCACAACTTCTACAGCATAAACCCTGATGAAGACTCTACTTGGCATCCATCATCTGACATACTTGGACGGGTGGGTGTACCAGAAATATCAGGCACTGGGATCGAGGCTGAGAGCTAACATTTGTGCCAGACAAGTCTCCAAAGTACATGTATTTCCAGCACAGTGTGTTGAACCATGAGGGGTGGGGGGAAGTCTATCTGTTAAGAATTTGAGATGTTTGCCTTTAATCATTTTAAGGGAATTTTGCATACTGGTTAACCTTTCCTTGTAAACCACTAAGCTCAAGGATGACACGGTAATATCGAATATCGCAATATAGTTTTTATTCGATTATGATATCAAGAACTTTTCAAATTATCGAGATATCGTCAAATTGCAATAAAAATATCGCTATTAAAAAAACCTTGATTGTCTGACGGTCGCGTCAGAAATTCTATGGAAACAAAATTAGGGATGTATTTTTCAGCTTCTCTGAAGTGAGAAACAAACATGTTTTTACTATGCAAACGGAATTTGGCTATGGTTGCACTCGTGAACGGCGCGATTGCACGTGCGTCTCTCAGCTGCAGTGTTAATGCACATGCAATTTATTGTGTGAAAAATCATTGCGATATTATCGAACATCGCGATATGTTTGACGATATATCGTGGATGAAAAAATCAATATCGCCCACACTTTTATATAAACCACATAATTTTAGGTTAGTTTTCATTGCCAATCAGGAACTCCAGATGCTTTTGGTACTGTTAATAAAATGATGCTTACCAGTTCTATTGTGAATTATTACAGGGGTGTTAGGCAAAATGGTTAACTGTTCAAAAGATTGCCCAAAGTACATGTATGTGTAAAGAAATTGTGTAGTCGGGAGATTTGTATTAAAATACATTGCAACCAAACATTTAAGTCGTTATTGTCTAATCAATAATTTTGCCCATTACAAATTAACAATCTTTGTATGAATGTACTTTGTGCTCTCTAAGGAAAAAACTCAGGCTACTTTAATCTGTCAATAATGCTTACGTTACTGGGACAATAGTCTCCCTGTCAAGGCAAAGATAACATAGTTAAACGGCGAAATTTTAATAATTGAATATTTCTTGTTTATTGTTCTTCAAGCTTTTGAAATTTGTTATACAATGAAAACTTATTTTTCCACATATGCCATACCCATTATATACATGTAAGTGTATTATAGTGTTGTACTGCTTAATTAAGAGACCTCATTCTACATATGTTGATTAAAGGACAGACAAGTATCATCACGATCAATCAGGGCATGGAATCGGAGTGCTAGTTTTAGATTAACTTAGTGACTCGAAAAAATAATACCGCACATGATAAAGTCATATTACCGATGCTGGTGCATAAATGAGCCAGTAATTTTTCTGTCATGTTCATCTAAACTAGGACACCAATGTCATGTCCTGTCGAAAGTTCTGTTCCTCGTAGACGATTACTGCGCCTTTAATGTGTACACTTACCCACGTAACACTGAATTATGCAATATTGACATCATTTGTAGAATGCCTTGACGGTCTCAACACTACAATAGATTTGTTTAATGGTGTGGCACGACATAACAAAAGTCTTGAAAGTCTGGAAAATTTCATTCGCGGGAATGGATTTAAGCCTGTGCAGAACCATACCAAAAACCCCCACCCATGTTTCAACACGCATCAAGTCTGGAATAATAGTACAAATTTTATAAAGTCTGTTTCTTGTGTTTGGAATTCTTGGAGTTAATGGTGTTGACAATGATGGGAAAATTTAAAAAACTTTTCCCAACAAATCAATTGTCGGGGGGTAGGGTGAAGACATAGGGGCTTCACTGGCAAAAACACATGGCTGTAAAATTGCATGAAAATAGAAAATTATACTAAAATATCCCTATGTGAAATAAAATGAATCAGTGACCACAATGCTAATACTCTTCGCAAAATATACATATTTAACGTACTTATGAGAGGGTTTTATACATTGTACCACTTGTGTTTTTGTTAACTTTGAAATTAATAAATAAAATGAACTTTGGCGTCCAATAATATTGTTCACAAAAGTACATGTATCTATATTACGTAGGTAATTGAAAGGTATAATTATGCTCGCGCACGTACATTACATTTTAATTTTCCCCAAACTTCTTTAAGTGCGACTTCAGTGTCAGGCATGCAGTGGCACTGCCTACTGCGGAATTTCTGCGCTTGGCGCAGAATCACGCTTTTTTTATGTAAGCATAATAGCGCATAATTCCTGTAGTAAACAGCGCCATGAAATTGAGCCCCAGGTAGATGAGAGCTAGACTAAGGCCTAGCTAGCTAAAACCTATCAATTTGTTATTTGCCTTCGAGACCCCAAGAAAGAGAACAGTTAGTATTAACTATTATAATCAAAATTTCTAACGTGATTGATGCATGGATTACTAATTCGGAAGATCATTATTGTGAAATTTTTTAAGATAAATACACTGTCTAGCATTGTATAATTTTTCATAATTTTTTTCTTGAGTGTTTTCTCCTTCAATTTACTCTCTGCCCCCCGGTCCCACTTACCGCCAGCGGGGTTCACACCGAGTGCAGCAGCTGATATGCCCCAAAATCCGGAGCATGCATTTTTTGTGTTAGATTTCTTTATGGGATTTTTTCAATAGGCCTAGATGCTACCTTTTTTTGGGTCTCTGCTTTGTACCACGGTGACGGGGACGACAGTGTTGGTCGTCAGCTCTTTGGGGCATGGTGGTAGTAAATTTAAAGCGATAATGTTTGGCCACTTTGCGATTCCCTCGCCCAGATGTGGAGGATCTGTTTCTGGCCCAATTCTCAAGAGTGTTTCTGGCTTGAGTTCACGATTCCTGAAATTAAGAGAATTTCAGTATTTTTTCCTCTTTCCCACATGTATTCATGTATTTAAATGAATGTTAACAATTCTTGGGGCTTTCTTGGACATATGCATTGGCGGATCCAGGGGGGGGGGGGGGGGCTAAGGGGGCTGTAATTTTTTTAGTACTGAAAAATAATTTGTTTCCTGATTCCCCTCAACCCACCCCGCCCATGATATGTGATCTGTCTCTGGCAAAACCCCAAACTTGGACCCAACTTTTCAGAGTGATTCCCCCAAAATTTAATGGAAAAATTTAACAATGTTCCCAACAACGTTTCCAGGATTTTTTCTTTTTCCATCAAAAAATCTAGAGAAAAATAATCCAACACTATATGGTGATGTAAAATCTCAAACCTGTCCATGGGGTCCAGTTTTGACCTTTCATTACACATTATTTAAATGCCGAAAAGTTTCGGGTTTTGCCAGAGCGGGTCACACTATAAGATGATGAATCGCATGGAATCTCCATCTTCGTCAAGCAAATCCATTCCCACTTCAGCTTCTTCCGCAGCAAATACTCTGTCCTTTGGCCCCAAAGTTCCTCTTGAACTTCATTGCCCTGGTGACGGAATAATGCCTAGTCTGGTCCCGGGAAACATTCTGCAGGTGAAGTCGGTGATTGAAACCGCCCTCGAGGAAATACTCAACCTCCATCTCCGTTTCTTAACAACCCCGGGCACCGAAGCAGCTATGCAAGTCAAAGCTGAGAGACGAATAATGAGCCCCTTAAAACAACAGTTAATAACTGATTGCGTCCCAGTACCGTTTACAGGGTAATAAAATAAAATGGCAAGAGAAGTGTTTCTGCCCACAAGAAAACCCTCTGCTTCCTGGCTTTTAGTTAAAGCTCACGGTAAACTGCCTCTGTGCCCACCTTTTTCCCCACTAAACCAACTCCAGTTTATGCGACAGAGTGTATTCTGGTTTCTAACCTCCTACACATTGAAGTTACCACTCCAACCATCTAAATTCTGTTTTTAGCAACCTTCAGTATACATACATATGCAACTACAAACGCTTCTTGTCAACCCTTTCAAGTAATCTTACAAATCAACTGTATTGCCACCCAAGGCCACTGTAAATGTTTGAACATGTTAGGCATGGGAGACCACTTTGCCCTGTAATCTCTCCTCAGTGGTGTGACAGTGCACAGAAGTAGTAGAAATCTGGGAGGCCACTGGGAAAAATAGCCACTGGCTCAGAGTGGCCTGAATGGAGTTGTTCAAAAAATTGCATCTGATTATATTGAGGCTAAAACAGGAAATTCAAATGAAGTTGACATTGAGATCTCTTTGGTTTGCTATTATAGTATGCCCTAAATAATATTGTCTGAAAACAAGGTTAAAAAAATTTCAAAACATTTCAACAACAATTTAAATTAAAATCTCAAAACTAAAAATATATCAGAAAAATGTTTAAAACTAGAAATGTTTCAGCAATAATTTGCAGGGTGTGACTTGACAAAGTAAAACAATCCCGAAAAATGGAGATGCCCCCTTTTGGTCTAACTAGAGGACAAAGACCCTAAAACTCCTGGATGTTTCATTTTGGAGGATTTGAGGGGGATGAGGGAGATTTGAAAAATACAAAAATCCTGGAGAAATTTCGGCCTGAATATTATTTTGGCATAGGTAAAAGAAGGGATGTTCAGGGGTGGTCACTGAAATTTGGTCTTTCCTTGACATGATGATCAACCATTTGTTATACCCAACCCCTACTTAAAACCATATCTCCAACCTGTATCTTTACCCCAGAACCTCGGACTCACCGGGTTACCCGCAGCATTCGATGACATTCAATATCTTAGACGCAAACTCGGACAGCTCCATGTGGGGTCCAGATGTCTGAAGTTCTAAATTCGGTCCAGACTCATACCCTCTGTTGTTGTTGGTTACGTGTCCGCTGGAATCTACTGCAGGATTTAAAACGCGAATACATTTTAGTAAAAATTAATGATGTGCCATGAATTACTATTCAGGATTTTTTTTTTTCCTTACCTTTTTGGGGGGTGTTCCTTAAGGTTGTACAGTTTTCAATTATTTCCGTGGAACCCGGATACCCCAAAATTTTCGTCTTTACGGCCCCGGGTACCTGTAAACAATTTGTGTAAAGTGTAAAATTTACTCCTGAATGTATAAAATAAACCAATCTGAGCAACAGTTTCTCTTGTTTTATTAGAGTCACAAATAAAAATAGTTATGTAACATCCCCATTCACCTCATACAAAAATGTTAACAACAAAAATTGGAGCATTCCATTTGTGTGACTTGAGATATTCGGTCCAAATTTTTAAAGTCATTTACAGGCATAAATAGGACCAAACAATCGGAACCCGGAGTAATGACAGTTTCGGTTGGGTATCCAGATACCCAGATGTAATATAAGTGTACTACACCTTTTCTCTGTCCTTCTTCCCACTTTTGCAAGATCCGCCCTGCTTCTGTTGCAACACTGTAGAACCCCGGAAGTAGTTTGGTCTCTTGTACCTGAAATTGTGGTAAAGACGTACGGCAAAGTTAGCTCCAATGTACAGATGAACAGGCGGAGATGGTTCCTGGCACGGCGGACCCGTTTCATGCTATTTCTCTTATAAACCTTCGCTATACTATTGTTGTTCTTCGTGGTAGACGGTGGGGGTGGTGGGCGTTGCGATGATGGTAGAGGCAGGGCCGTCGTGGCATTAAAGACAGAACCCTTCCACAATGGAGCACTCAGGGGTAACAATCCCGGCACTGGTCTGACAGTTGCCAAAAGGGCGATACCCCAGGGATTTTACGATGCTGCCGAAGAAAGATGCATCATAGGTAGGGATGGTGAGGGAATGTTGGAGCGGGGGATGTGCCGACGGTTCACCATTACTATCTCCTGATTAAGCATGCTGTGTCGGGCTTATCTCTCACCATCTTCTGAACTATGACTTCTTTACGTTACTGTGGATTAAAATTAATATTAATTTTTGGGTTTCCCATCAAAAACCAAGATTTGCCAATTCTGGATAACCTTAACTACCCAATATCCCAAAATCCTCCAAGGGGCACTTTTGGGGAAGAATTCAACACTATTTAAAAATTGGGTTTTTCCCTCTTCAAATGGGACAAAATTTATTACCTGGCAAGAAGTACAGTATAAATGCTGAATATGAAAGATCAATATAAATACATTGTGCACTTTGAAGATAAGGGCATGTTCCAAAAAGTGCACTGGAGGATTCAGGAAGCGTTCATAGCCAGAACAATTTTGGGGTTAGGGTTAGATTTAAGGGGTTTTGTACATGGTGGAGATAGATGGTTCTTTCAGGTACACCACATGTAATAATCTTTTCTTGGAGGAAATGATGGCTCTGAGAAGAGGGCCCGGGTTTGGGTTTCATTCTCAACATTTCAACTAGTTTAGCTCTATTGGCCGTCAGAGGTACGGATTATCTCGGCCTTTCTCTCAGCATGTCATCATCATTGCAAAAAGTGTGTATCATCCGACCGCCACTTTTAAGATGTTTTTGGGGTATATTTTTGCAACCACCAACAAAAGTTACAAAAAATGATTCTTATCGATTTTTTGGGATACAAAACCAAAAACTATCTTTTTTAAAATCACTTTTATGACGTTTTCAGACTTATTTTCCTCCCAAAAAATCCTCCCCTTCAGAAAGTAGAAGGATCTATTATAGTTTTGCCACTACATGTACAATATTGACCGTGTTGGTCACTAAAGGGGGGTTGACAAGATCAAACTGACACTTCAAGGAGAAGTCATCGTATACCAAAATAACCTGATTTTCATGGGAAATAAAATATCCTGGAATAATTTAGTATATGTCATCATCATCCATATATGTTCTCCACCTTACTGAGCAGGTAGGATTACATTTTTGTTATAATGAACGAGAAAAGTGGTGGTTGACACGACATCTTTTCCCCATTTTAAATTTATATTAGGGGTTTTCAGTTTGGCATTAGCTGACCGAAGCCCTCCACACGCACAGCGCATCGCCCGCAACAAAAAACATCAAAATTTTAAATCAAAAATTCTACTACTTTACCTGTCTAAATCTTAAATGTAATAGCTCATTGGAAAGCTTATAGTCTCAGCTATCCAACAATATTACATAAAATAGCAATCAGCACCGTAAAGAATACCTAAGGTTTTTATGAATGAAAACCACTCTCGTCCCGCCCAACCTTTTTGCAAAGTAGTGTTCCTGAGATCGGGCGCATTCGGCCCGTAAAATGCCGCGTTTCTGCTGAGGGCATCCACTTCAGAGCTGTCTCGCACACCCAAGTACATTGTGATTGGTTATGAAAACGGATTTTTTATTGAGTCACAGGGGGCCTTTGTTATACACCCATGCTTGCTCGATTCCTCACAGCTACTCTACAACCGAAGTTACGAAGAGATAAAAAATGCTTGCCGTTTTCGAGGTTAAATTTTAAGTTGAAAGGTAGAGCAGGTATCTGAATGAATTTTACACCTCTTTTTCTATCATAGTGAAAAGTTTTGAGCCGTAATTTTATTTCTAGGTTTTGAGCGGAGATTGTCTTTTTTGTCTTCACTCAAAGCTCTTATGAGGGAACGAGCTTTGAACACTGTGCGTGTATCACGGTGTGTAGAGGCTGATTCAACGGTTTTGTTGTTATTAGGGATGTACACAGTGTATAGGACCCAGTCGAGAGAAGCTTCATCGAATGCTGTATATTTGATTAAATAAAACAGGATTCCCTCAAAAACTTCTCGTCCGATTTTCTTGATTTAAAAACCATTGTATTTCTTTCAAGACCTTTAATTCTGGATATAAATTATTGGAGCATATTACTAGTTTAAGGAATAATTTTTCACCCTGAAAACCCTATTTATATCACTTCCGGTAACATCTCAAAGGGTATAGTCCACCTTGTGAGAAATGGGAAACTGTCACAGATGTTGGGTGAGGCCCTCATCTCGACCATCACACTTTTTCTCATTCAATATAACCAATAATGTAATCTACCTACCTACCTATTAAGGTGGAGAACTTGCTGATGATGATGGACGTACCAAGATTATTCAGGATATTTTATTACGCAGGGGTGTGCCTGTATACACCGAGCGTCTTATACGCAGGAAATTACGGTACATGAAAAATCAGGCATTTTGGTATATCGATGACTTCCTCCAGTCATATCAGTCTGATCTTGTCAACTCCCCATAGGTAATCAACGGTCATTGTACATGTGCAGTGTGGCAACTATAATGAAGTTCTTCTATTTTCTGAAGGGGAGGGTTTTTTTTGGGAAAATAAAGTCCAAAAACCACCACAAAAATGGATTTTACAAGATAAGTTTTCAGCTTTCTGTACCCCAAAAATTCGATAGAATCATTTGGGTAGAATAAGTCGCATCCGACCGCCACTTTTCTCATTCAATATAATAATAATGTAATCTTACCTGCAGTATAAGGTGAAGAACATATGGACGATGTTTTTTGAACATAATATTTATTTCCTTGAAAATTAGGCATTTTTGGTATACAATTAACATAATGACTTCCTCAGTCATGTCAGACTGATTCTTCTATTTTCTGAAAAAACCTTTAAAAGTGGCGGTCGAATACAACATTCTTTCCAACTTTTTAACTCATTACTAGTAAGGTTTGCAAAAAATTCCCCAAACCCCTTTAAAAAGTGGCGGTCGGATATGAAATTTACTTTCTAGGTGTTACTGCATTTACCTACGATTATATTTAAATATATAGAGAGAGAGAGAGAGAGAGAGAGAGAGAGAGAGAGAGAGAGAGAGAGAGAGAGAGAGAGAGAGAGAGAGACTTTTGACTTTTCAAATGGATAACTTTATTCAATATCCAATTAAAATTTATTACAATTCCCATTTGATAAATAAATATATATGTAGCAAAAAGCAGTCATAACTGCCATGGAATAAAGTAAATAAACCTAAAATTTCAATAACAGTGGTATAACCTTTTGAAGGAAAATGTAATTTAAGCAATAGAACATTAATTAAAACAGTTGTATAAAACACAAAACAGAAAAAAAAATTCTCTAGGGATATTTTAGAAAAAAGATGATGATGTTTTCCTTTGAGTGAGAAAATAACTTGTATTAAAACATAAATTAAAACAAATATAGACATTAAACAAAACATTAAACACAAGTTGTACAAGAGATTAAGTGAAGCTTATTTTGAAAAAATTAAATTTAATCAAAAAAGCAAAGAATGTATTTTCAAACATAAATACAAAGTTTGTTTTAATAAGTAACAGAAACGAAGGCAGTTAGGAAAAGCCATGTGAACTCCCCCATTAACGACGGTTGAAAAGAGCATTTATAGACCATTTATGACTGTTGAGAGAGCAACAGTGTTATGAGAAGATTTATGAATATTGAATTCAAGAAGGATTCTGTATTGTAGGTTAGAAACGCGCCAGAAAATTAAAGAGATCGGTGTAAAACGAGGTACGATAAAGGGGTATATATTACATACTTGCAGCTGACGACGAGGAAAATGGCCAGTCTCTGGCCTCCTATTGGGCGGCGCCCAGCATTATTGGAATTAGTGCCCAAAAGATGTTGAGAGTTAAGCAGGAGACAGATGAGGCGATGAAGAAGTAGGTTGAGGGGTTGGTTGAATAGAAGGTTGAGGTGAAATGAACATGTGCCAGATCCGTGCCCTCACCGCACCATCCACAAAAAGAAGAGATGTCGAGGGTTGAGGTGTTGAAGGACTGGGAGTGAAGGAATGACGTTATGTAGAAGTTTAAGTGCATGTGCATGTCCCCCTGTTTCTTTCTTGTGGCAAGTTCATAGAGGTGCCAGAAAGTGATGGTGTATTCTGGTGATGGTTCACGGTGGGTTGATGACGGCGTGAAAAGTTTTGGATGGTGCGGAGAGTCCTTTGATGTTTGGCAGAAATCTTGATGTTTAGGGGGCAGATCTGGCTGGTGACAGATGCGAAGAAGGAAAAGAAGCTGGGCGTGAAGAAAGCCTTTGGAATTAAAAGACGAAGGAAACATGCGGACGAGAACAGAGTGCAGACGTTGGAAGAACGGAGTTGAGAAGACGGCAGTGCAAGGCAAGTTTCTAGGTATTACTTGTGAGAGGTCGTTGTTTTGATCCACTCTCAGGTGGTGGGGTTTGATGACGTGGCGCACCAATTTTTTATTCCACACCGCCAGGGAGCCGAGCAGAGAACGGCGACCTCAATGCAAACCCTTACTCATCGTCAGCTGCAAGACTAAGAATAGAACATTTAATGAGGAGGTTGACACATAGGCTAAGACAGTCGTGTGTTGTTTAAGATTCAGGCTCTGGTAGCCATCAATGCAGAAAGGGAAAAGGGAAAGCAAAGAATCCATTGAGAAAGTTTAATAAAAATAGTTAATTGTCTAAAGTTTTTACGAGTTTCGTGAGCCTCTGCTACTAAATCTTTTAGTGAAGGAGTTGGGGGTGGTGTATGATTGTTTGATTGTTGTCGACAAGGCTTAGGGATATTGGACGTGAACGTTTTGGCTATTATGGCGGGTTTCTTTTTTGTTTTACGACAGACAAGGGCTGCACAATTCCTTTTGAGAGAGAAATTACCTTATAGGAACTGTAAGACCCTCGAGGGCGAGTCGTCGCCCTGAGAGTCTTCCACATGTCTGTGCAGTGTCCTGGTCAGTAGTCTGGGACTACAGGTGTGGAGAGGTGCGGATGATATATGTCTTGGTGTGTTGGGGTGGAGGTCGTGGGTTTGGAAAGGGGTCATAGGGAGCAGATTTTAAGGGTGTGATGGGGTGAATGTTTTGGTTGTGGGGTGTCGAGGATGGAGGTTGGGTTGTGGTGCGGGGTGGCAGGGGTTTCAGGTAGGGGTGGCAGGGGTGAGGGGTGGCGGGGATTTGGGCAGGGGTGGCGAGATTCAGGGAAGGGGTGGCGGTATACACGGTCAGGGAGGCGGAGGTACGGGCAGGAGGGCGGGGTTTCAGTGGGAGTGGGGTTGGGGTTCGAAAATGGGATCAGTGGTGGGCTTGGGGTCCCGGTGGGCTTGGGGTCCCAGGTGGAACTAGGGGTCGGTGGGCTTTGGGGTCGGTGGAGCAAGAGATTCGGTGGGCCCAGGGGTCGGAGGGCAAAACTGGGGTCGGAGGGTTTGGGTCAGGCTTAGGGTCGGAGGGTTGGGGTCTGGAGGGTTTGGGGGTCGGAGGGTTTGGGGTCGAGGGGTTTGGGGTCAGAGGTTTAGGGGGTCGGTGGGCTTGGGGTCAGTGGGCTGGGTTAATGGGCTTGGGGATCCAGTGGGCTTGGGGTCCCGGTGGGCAGGGTCAGGAGGTTTGGGTCGGCAGGTTTGGGGTCGGAGGTTTGGGGTCGAGAGGTTTGGGGTCGGAGGGTTTGGGATCAGGAGGGTTTGGGGTGGAGAGGTTTGGGGCACAGGGATTGGGAAAGGCGTTTGGGTGGGGAGCAGGAGGTCAACCGACAGGTGAGTTTTGTGACTCGCTTGGGGTTCCTTGGGGGCGAAGAGTTGGAGGAGTGTGAACTTGTTGGAGAGGGTGAGAGGTGTTGGGGAGGTGTTAATTTCCTTTTAGGACTTTGGGAGAAGGTTTGGGCAGGGACGAGGGGGCGTACCAGATATGATTATTAGAGGGGTTGATGGGCGGTGAGAGGGGTTACGTCTCCGCGAGGAGACGCCTCGAGCGAGCGACCTCAGGCGTTGCGGTCGGGGTTCGAGGTCGGTGATGCTACTGGACCCGCCGTCGCCATTAGCTCGACCGGGACAACACCATTTTAAACCAGGGGTCGCTCCCCGATAGGGCGTTATCGGTATCAGAACGGGCAGCAGTAAATTGGTGAGGACGGGTTTGGATTGTTTTGGGAGGGTGTTTGGAGATCAGACTTACCATGAATGGCTGGACGTGGATTTAGTGGGGTTGTTGTCGTTGTCGTTGTTGTCGTTGGTGGGTTTTCCCTTTTCTGCACGAACAGCGCGATGTGGCCGGAGTCCACCACACATTGGAAACACCGGGTGGACTCTGTTGAAATGAAAAACCCAGTAGTTTTTGCCGGCATGTATAAAACTGATGTAAGGCTGGCGGTGTGATATGTTCTGTCCAATAACTTACGCTAACCTGTCTCCTGAAGGACCGGACCATGAGCTAGTTGTTTTGTTGAAAACCAGGGGAACAGAGCGAATTGTCAGAAACCACCTTACAAAAGTTGAGAGATTGCTAATTAACACCATGTTTGTGTATCTGGAAAAGTCATTTTGATAAAGTCATGCGAGTGGTGGCGGATAAGCGTGACAATGACCTCCGAGAAAAAAGGGCCGTCGTGTGGCTCCAAGCCATTTCTACGACTTCGAAGGCTGCCGTTCCCTGAGGACATGTAGAGCGCAATGCTGACCCATTTCTAATACTACGAGATGCGTCGGTTATATGTGCAGGAGAAATAGATTTTGAAATGGTCATTGTAACAGTACGCACAAAAAACGTTGTCCTGTGCGTAGAAGACAACCCCATTGTTCACTGGAGACGGGCCCAGGAAAGCCTACCATTAGAACATAATAGGGTCTTTGTTAGTGTTAGCTGTTCTGCTTGACCGCCCTGCATTGTGGCTTAGCTTTGCTTGGTTGGCCATGATGGCCGTCCACAGTACCATAAAACCAACCCGAAAAACCAAACCAAAACTCCCAAAACCATACATAAAATACGATAATCTGACAGAGAAGGACGAATAATATAATTTATAGATAATAATAAATACAATGATATACAAAAATTAGTAAACTTGTAAGCATATAAACGGCACAATAAAAGTGATTTTACCGGGCTCAAAACACGTCTTACCACCTCGGAGAGAGAGAGAGAGAGAGAGAGAGAGAGAGAGAGAGAGAGAGAGAGAGAGAGAGAGAGAGAGAGAGAGAGAGAGAGAGAGAGAGAGAGAGAGAGAGAGTTAGTTAGTTTGGGCATAAATTCAGCCACATCATGTACATGTAATGATGTATTAAGTTAGAAAAGTGGTTGCTTCCACCGGTGCGTGGCACGTGGACCTGAGGGGGCCGTGTCCGTGCCACACTGGTGGGGCAAGAAAAATAGAAATTAAATTAGGAGTTTGGCCTCACGTTATTCGATCTCGACACGTTAGTTCATTGACATGAGTTAGAGCCAAAGAGGAATGAAAGTCCATAGATTTGCGTCCGGGAAATTTCGAAACTTACATGAGGCTTTTTTCATTATTCATTATTCATTATTTCCATTGATCATTAATAACGGTGCAATCAACAACACCAAGATGTTTCTTCTGTTAGAATTAAATTGACGTCGCCGTACATAATTATGATTTGCCTGTGTACGTGCATCGATTATACGTGCGGCCGCACACACAGGCGTAAGATACAAATGCTCAACAGCGAACGTGTTGTGTATGTGAAGCCGGTACAGTTGCAGGTGCGGGATCGGACGGAGTTTACCATGCGGTTTTAGTGCGATGCGACCTTTTGTGAACGACGTACGCGGGACTAAGATCTGTAGAGAACATGTGCTAATGATTATAGCGCGCACATAGGCCTACTGGTGGAAATTTGGTAAAACTTCGTTTTTACTGATGTGGATGATTTGGAACTAAATTTGTTTGGTGGAAATACCTTTTTGTGCAAATAATGATTTTTTTTTGGCAAATAATGAAACATTTAGGCGGTAGCTTTCGGGACTTATACGGGCGGTGGACGCAAATCTATGACTTTTCATTCTCATGGCCTTGAAAAGCTTTTAAGTTGCTGGACCGTCCTTGCAAATAGGTTGGGTAGCTATGCTCAATTCACCATGAAAAAAGTATACTTAATTAAGGTTACAATTAGCAGCAATCTTCAAATCAGTCGGTGTCACATCTGTAGGATTGTCGTAGTATACTGGAAAAATCCGTTTGTTCAGTTACACTCTTACAGTTACACGCTTTGAAATAATTTCGCCATCGTTGCATCACGCGAACAGTACCCGGAAGTTTACATCGCGTACAAAAAATGAGATGACATCATACATTAATTTACATGCTTAGTTAGTTTGGAAAGGAATGTAATAGCGCCACCAACTGTCCAAGTAAAACCAGAGAAAAAAATAATAATAACAGACCTTCGGATCATGACTTTGACGTTCTCTCTGCGTAGCGCACGGCTTGAAAAATTAAATGTTGTAACTGAGTTTATTGCTTTTCACATGTTATTCAGTTGCTTTGAATGCTCTGCGGTTTACAATCGCAGTACGAACATGAATTCTGATGTAAAACTAGTACTTGTTTTATTTTATAAAATTTTGCCCTGGGCTCTGCTAATAAGTTCTGGCTACGCCTATCCTGATCCTGTGACAACGTCCACCCCATTGACTTTTCTACAGCTTACGGTGCGAGATCTGGAGGTTGGGATACGAAGATGTAATCCCAGATCTTCGTTAATATAGAGACAAGCTAAAGTAACACGATCATGATCAGGTTGAACCCGGTGGTATAGAAAAATTAAAAAAAAAAAACCTGTTTAGTAAGTATAACAATGTTCCCCATCCACTTTTTCTGATTCAAAGTAAACAGTATCCTGTTGGTAATTAAGTGTCACTTATTTCCAACATAAACTACGCCCACTTCACGTGCATCAAAAAGGACTCTAACGATCATCAGATCAAATCCCATTGGATCATGGACATGCATTAATCCACCCATTTGAAGGATTTATACAAGAAATTGGAAAGCTTGGGACTTGCCTTTAACATTTATGTGTTGTAAGACCTCTAAATCTTAGTAACAAGTAAAAAATTCACCTTGCTTAATTTAGGAATGTAGGGTTAAATTACACATAACGGTATGTAGGAGCTTTGACAGTAGATAGCGAAAACGAATGCGCGTACTACCAATTGCGCTCGCGTATTACGCCGTATTTTTTCTGTATCGACTTATCGCGTTCGTAACTGGAATACGCACACACGCGCCGTGGTTCCAACTGTTGCATACTGGTTAATAGAAGTCTATTACGCTTCGGATCTTATACTAACCCAGGGCGCGTTGTCGCAACCCTGACCAGAAACAATGTTTGGGCTTCGGTCATTGGTTAAGCAGTTGTGCTGCGATGACGTCATTATTCTGACCAAAGGTGAACCGAAGTTTGTGATCGGTTACGCTTGGTTTCAAGATGGCGGATTGTGGTAAAAAGTAACGAAAGTTTTGTTAATTAAATGTTAAAACATGATAGAAGATTGTTCAGTATATCAGTTTATTTACTAGCACTCACGAGTTAGTTCTATTAGTTCTGTAGGGGCAAAATTAAATCAACTGTTTATCTCCCGACGCAAGAATTTCACCAACCTATATAGTTCTATTTTACTAAAATTTGAATTACACCGTATTATTTTGAGAAACGTGGATGATTGAACACGTCACAAACTGAAAACAATTTTCTGGTTACGTTCGCGTTTTTGCGTAGCACATACGCTGTCTTTGTTTCTGGTCACACGCCCCTTTGTCCACGACAGAGTACTCCAAGAACAATGAATTTGGCCATTCTGTGACGTTTTGCACAATAAAAGGGATCCAGGAGAGGAAGTGATAACGAGGTTTACAAATAGCTTGCGCTGGACACAATCAAAATCGTGGGTTGGTTGTTGGAAACATATTACAAGGATTTACGGTAAACTCAGTACACGAACGTGATGACCACATATCGTCACGATATAGTTAACTGTAGCAGTAATTCTTGCTCAATTATTAAGTATGCGGATATGATACTTCATTGACCGGTTTTATTTCTAATGATGACGAGAATTCATACAGAGATAGAGTAACTGCGTTTTGTTAACTGGGTGTGATGAGACCACCTGGTGATAAATGTTCGGAAATAAAGAAATTATTTTGATTTTCGTAAAATTAAGAATAATGATGACACCTCTGAGGATCAATAATGAAGATGTAGAAATTGTCGACGAATATAAATACCTCAGGACCTATATTGGACAAAGATTGACAAAAAATGTGTGGTGTAAGGGCAAAATCAACGGCTTTATTTCCTTCGTAAACTTAGGTCTTTCAATGTATATAGAGATATAATGTTTTTATTCTACCAGGAGTGTGATTCAATCAGTTATAACCTTGTGTGGTATTGTATGGTGGATTGGTTGTCTGACTAACAAAATATGCTGAAAACTTTAAGCGTATAACCTGAGCTGCTAGTAAAACCAAACTTGAACTCATTTATACAGGTGCTACTCAATTCCGATAAACTCACAGGTAACTTTCTCTATGGGTCTGATAGAATTGTCCCTCTTTGAAACGTGAACAAACCATCACAGGTTTTCATTTCTCCAAGTGCAATTCACCTTTTTCATACAAAAAGGCATGTTCGTTAAATTTTGGATTGGCCCAAAGAGGGAGCAAACAGTGGTTTCCTGTATGTGTGCGTTGTTGTTACTGTCTTTTGGTCTTGTTGTAAATATGTTTTATTTTATTTATTTTATTTACGCTCATCTTTAATGTGAGGTAGCTCCGATCAGTGCCCAGCACTCAAGCTTTCCCATGGAGTGCCCTCAGTACAATTACAGTGATAATAAAAACAAAACGTACATCATACAAGCTAAAAACATCAAAAGCACATATACAGAAATTATCAAAAGGTACAAATTACAAATTATTTGAACTTAAATATGCTCCTTGACATGCTTTTTAAAAGTCAAGATAGTTGGCAAGCTTTTAATGGCAGAGTGGAAGATTATTCATGACCTGGCTCCAGAGAACTTGAAGGAACGTTTACCAATTTCAGTTCTTCTTATAGCTGAGTGAGAAATGTTATTACTGGTATTGGATCTAGTATTATAAGAATGAGTATTCATCTGAGATTGTATAACAATTGACAACATACTCCGGGGCCAGGCCATGGACACTTGTACATAAGAATATTTTTTTAAATACTCAGCCCGCTCACGAACCTGCATTCAATTTAATTCAGGTATATATAAGTCAATCACATGTACATGTTGCATCCCCTCCTAACCTTGTAGCCTAATACATTTGCTCTTGCCCTTGGTTTTGTAAAATCTGAATTCTGTTAATATATTTATCAGCACCATGAGTCCAAACTGTGCAACAATAGTCAATGTGAGGCAAAATGAGAGCATTATACAATATATTACGAGTATATTGGTCAACATACATTTTCTTAAAACAGGGGGTGATTGTCAGGACTGATGTCATACCATGAATTATTTATTCATTATACTTGTAATTTCTTTATTTGTTACTTGTTTACTGCTTTTCTTTCCAGCCTTTGTAACTCAAAAGACTGAGACGAGTTATGTTTATTTACTTGAATAAAACTACCAACACACGGTCTATTTTGTTGTTTAATGAGCCATGGTATATATATATATATATATATGTGTGTGTGTGTGTGTGTGTAGAGAGGAGTGGAGTGGACGTATTATGTTTTTAGATAGTAAATCATGAGCAGTTGCGCAAGGTTTCATGGAATTTGTTTTGTAATTCAAAAATCTTCAGAGAGCAGGGTTGCAAGACGAACTGCCAGATGTCGCTGGTTGCGAAATTTTTGAATTTGTAGGCAAGATTTGCCTGTTTATATACCGTGAGTATTGCCATAATCATTTAATGAACCATTGATATTTTATGACTGGATAGTTATTTTGACATTTTGATCATTCTTGGATTTTCTGAAGATTTTAATGTGAATTTTGGACAAATAATGTTGACATTTCAATTCTTGTTCTTTATTAGGATTATTATGACAACTGAATGGTGATTTGCTTGTAAATTTTCGAATTCAATAAATTTGAAGTTATCAAACTTTAGTAATGTTTAGAATTAAATTAGATGATTTTTTATGTAACGTCATTTTGGCTCTCCGAATAAGGAATGGATTCAGATATACTAAATTTCCCTAGATTTTGAATTTAAAGCATTACCGAGCTATATTCTTGTAAATAATTACTAGCAGATGGCTCGTGGGCCCAGTGTTGGGCCGAATGACAGACAGTTTTACTAAATGAATGTGTCGTGAGTTCTACAGGACCAGCTGTGGGTGAAAGAAAAAAGTTCCGTGGACGGATTCTCTACTGAGAAACCACAGAGTGTCCGAGGGGACCTGTGAGCCTGTAATAGTACTCAAGTGCCAGAGAATGCCGATCACAGAAGGCAGGACTCCAACACACCCTCCACTGGATGGAGTGTACTTGGTCTCCTAACATCTGGACACTTGAAATAAACCGGTATCATGCGTACCCAACGCGTTAAACCACCAGTGGGCCCATGTTAAACTTGGTTTTCTGAGCAATCTGTTTTATTTATCTGAGAATTGGCAATCAATGATCCGATATTTATGTTACCAGAAGTTGATCCAGTTCGACAGCGATTTGAATTATTCTCATTATTTTTATAAACGTAACCGCTTCTAATAATAATATACAAGTTAGAAATAGAAATGTGGTCTGAAAACTGAATTTTCCATGATGAGGTTAAGAATAATCAATTAGATGTGATACTAATTTGATAAGGTTAAGTTTGTAATAAGTTTGTAAGATTATCTAAAGTTTCTTGAAGTAGTGAACTTGAAGATTTGCAGAAGTTTTTTCAAAGGTAGAGTTTGGCTTTGGTCTGACTTGAGACCCTTGACATTTAAAGTTGAATTTTGTATATAGATATATATATAAATATTATTGGTTATTTATTTATTTATTTATTTATTATTTATTTTAAATTAAATTTCTAAATTTGATTTAAATTGTCATTTTTGGTGTTTCTTTCTGATTCACATTTGTCTCTTGGTGAGGGTGACAAACGGCCCAGGAAAAATTTATGTTTTGCGCTCAGCATTCCAGGCGCGCGTTTTATCAACGTGCGCGCGTGTCCCATCTGAGATATTGATCAAACCATACACCAAGATATTTAGATTCGGTCACATTCTCCAATATATCATTCTTTAATTTTAACATGATCAGATTATCACCTTTTTTATTTTTGAGTATGTGCCAAAAGTCACATAACTTTTAGTTTTCGAAGAGCATTGAGAGTTAATTTATTATTGTACATCCATTCAGAGACAATTTGCAATTCTTCATTCAAAACACAATTGATGTCATATTTATTTTTAGAGCTTCCTTACATTATGGCAGTATCGTCTGCATACAAAACTATCTTACTTCTGCTAATATTGTCTGGCAGATCATTGATAAAAAGAATAAAAAGAAGTGGAGCCTAAAATTAGACCCTGAAAGGTACACCGACTGTTACTTGTCTGAGGGATCTGAACGAACACCATTAATAATTGTTATTGCTCACATGTTACAGTAAGATGAATTCTGAAAACCATGCCAGCTCTTTCCCACAAATACCATAGTGTAAGATAGTTTGCGCAGGAAAGAACCTGTATTAACCGTGTCAAAGGCCTTTTTCAGGTCTAAAAAAACAGCACCAGTTATTTCGCCTAACTGTCCATATTATTATAAAAAGATAACTCAGTGAGCATCAAGGTTATTGCGTAGAGTCGAGGTGTTGAGGCTCTAAACCCAGAATTTGTGTGCAATGTAGATAAAGCCATTTCTTATAGGCAAATGTTCGTGAACCTACCTGGATATAGGATGTAGCTCCTCTCAAGAATTTGTAGAAATCTACAGGTGCAAGACGGATATATGGGTCTATAATTGCAACGTAATTTAGTTTTCCCACCATCTTTAAAAATAGGGTGAAACAACAGCCTTCTTCCATTCAGAGTGGGATAACGGCAGTGCGGTATGGTGAGATTTAGGATGTATGTAGGGATGATACGATCTGATAGCCCCAGGCTCTTAATAATCTAGCACCAATGCCGTCAATACCTGCCAGCCTTATCCACCCGAAGGATAGAAAGCTGTTTAATAACATATGTCCTCCATCAATTTCCAATGAAATTTAGACTTATCATTTGTACAATTCAAATTTTTGCACACACTCTCAAAATGTCAAAAATCGACTTGTTAAAAAAAGTTTGAGCCAGTCTATTTCGATCTCTGTAAAAAAGTTGTTGAAAGCATTAGCAATTTCTTTGGGCTCTTTAATATCAGGTACCATTTTATCACAACTTTCCTCAACACACTCTCTGGCCTTTTGTTGGAAGAAGAATAGGTTTAATTGTTTTTTCCATAACTTGTTACCATCGTTCTGTTATTTTGCTTAATAGTACTTCTGAATAATACGACTTCTTAGCATATTTGATCCCGCATTAGTAGTATGGTTTCTTTTGGTTTTGCAGTATATAATCCCAATCTCTAGATTTACCACTCTTCTGAGCAACACGTTTGTAGAAGTCGCGATCATTGGAAGATAATGACAAAATTTCCTGGTTAAACCACTGGAGGTGAATTGCCCTTAATACGAATTTCTACCTGTGGTGCATGTTGATTCTGCAAAATTTCAATAAACTTGTTTTAAAGGCCGTCCATACCATATCAGGGATCATTCATTCGACACGGACAGTACCCAGTTTGATTACTAAGATCTTGGTTGAACAGATCGATATCAAATTTACAGAAAGTCCTGTTATAGATTTTTTGTGTATATTTTACCGCTCTTTTACCTTTTATACTTATTATAACTTTCTAATATAACAGTGTATTATTAATTTAGCTTTATCTAATTTAATCTCTTATATTTTAAAGTAGAACTTAATTTTTTCATAGTTCAATTGTTATTTATTTTTATGTTTTTCAATTTTGCATATATCTATTTATAAGTAGATTTTCATGCTTTTTTATATATGACTATAATTATTTTGAATTTGAATTTGAAGTTGAAAAAGCGGAGAAAAACATATTCAAAATCTTATGTTTTAAATGTTATCAGTTATTTCTTTCATTTGTTTTGTTTATTATTAATATTATGTCGTAACACTTGATTTGAGACGTGTTACTTGAGCTGGCCGTAGATGACGATGAAGAGACGAACACATAAAGAAGACAGGCTGAGACGGTCTGTCTCTTGGAGAAACTTATAACATATTAGTTTGTATTGGCAAATCTGTGCAAGCTTTAAACAAAAGATAATTCTAAAAGATGCAATGCATGCCGCTAGTTGGAGGAATTAGAATATGATTAAGGGAATTGAAAAGATTGTGGGAAGGGGGGATCGCGAGTAATGAACATGGGCGGAACTTCAGGACTCTCTCACCCTTGTTAATCGTTTGACAGATAGAAAATGGTGCAGGGAAGGTCTCAAGCTTTAAAATAAGGAATTGAGTAGTGGAGCTGGTGGGTGGACAATTGGTGGAGACCATGATATGACAGATGCAACCCACAAAATAATTGGAACTTACAAAGAAACAAAATATAAATATACATAAAGTAAATTAAATAAGGTGGTGCTTTACAAGAGCATTATATTGTAGCCCTGCTCTTAAGGCTCATAAATCATTCCTCGAAACCATCTCAGCTCTCTGAAATTATACAGCTCAATTGTACTGCCATTACAGCGCATATAGGGCTAATCAACCAGCACGCTCTGCCCCTCACAGGTACCCATTTGTTAACTTCTGGGCGTGGAGAAAGCAATTATGAGTTAAGCACTGTCTTGCTCAAGGACACAAGTGTCACGGCCGGGATTCGAACCCACATTCTGCTGCTAACACCAGAACTTGAGTCCGGTAAGCTAAACCGCTCGGCCACGACACTCCACTGTATAATATACTAATAATGGGATCTGGTCACTTACAACTGTGGAGATATTTTGTTTATAACTATAATTAAGGGGAGGTCTAAGTGATAATAAAAATGGTGCAGGGGATGTCAGTCTGGAGACGGGGAAATTATTTATGACCCATGTGGTCAGTGGCCCTTAGTGTAAAATATACAAGATGTCAGCTTACATTATTAATAATTCAGGAGATTATTATTATTATTATACATTTCTGGTAATGAAACCAAGGATGCCTCAAAAGCACACTTAAGCTACTAACAGCTTGGAAGCCTAGAAAAACCAGTAAACAAAGACGCTTGCTATGTGAACCAGTGAAACACCGGGTAAACCCTATTCCTACTCTTCCAATGATATAAGTGTTCTGGGTTCTTTTACGTGCATTACTTAATCCCCAATGGTACACAGGACACTACGGTGGCTTAACGTCCCATCCGAAGGACAAAGCAATTATGGTTGAAAGTGTCGCGGCAGGGGCACAAGCGCCGTGACTGGCCGAGGCCGGGATTCGAACCCACATTCTGACAACACGAGAACTTGAGGTCAGATGCACTGGACCGCCTCGGCCACGACTTACCCCTTTTATTTTCACCCCATTTACCCATTTGCCCACTCTATTCTATTCTATTCTTCAACAATTTAATTTAATTTAATTCAATTTAATTCAATTCAATTTAATTCAATTAATTTAATTCTTCAATTAATTTAATTTAATTCTAATTTACTTAATTTAATTTAATTTAATTTAATTAATTTAATTCATTAATTAATTCAATTTAATTTAATTTAATTTAATTTAATTTAATTTAATTTAATTTAATTTTATTTAATTCGTTAATTGTTAATTTTATTTAATTTTATTTAATTTTGTTAATTTATTTTATTTTTATTTTATTTATTTACATTTTATTTGGCTATTTTATTTATTATTTATTTTGTTTAATTTATTCAATTTTAATTTAATTTAATTTAATTTAATTTAATTTAATTTCAATTTACCATTTAATTTTAATTTAATTTTAATTTAATTCTTACTAAGATCAAATATCCTCTTACCTTGTGCTTGCATAACTATCTTCATTGCCATTAAAATAAATATAGCAAATTGATCACTTTCCTTTGTAACCACAGTGTAAGGACAAGACGAAGGTGTTTTTCATAAGATCTTATCCATAAGCAATTTATAGGCGCAACGTGCATCAGTTTGGCTGCGATTTGGAATCTATCGCCCTTGGATGCTTGAAGAATCTGTTTGGATCCCGTTCCTGACGACTTGCACGACTTGATTTATTAATATCTGAAATAGGAAAAAGATGACTATCATGTTTTCCTCTTTCCACGTGTAAGCATTATGAATGATTAGCAATTTGGGAGCTTCCTTACAGTCATATAAAGATGAAACTGCATGTACTAAAATTACACCTCTATAAGGTAAGATTTAAACAAATGGTCGAATTGAAATGTAGAAAATTAAAACCATTTGTAATACCTAATAATGACATATCAATCTTTTACTAGAAATAATTTTGTTTAAAGAAACTGTCTGTTGACTTAAATAATTTGTTGAGTTCGTTTTAAATTCCTAAATTCTCATGTTAGAGATGAATTGAATATGAAAAATCAAATTTTCTAATGTTTTGTACGTGCTTTAATGCAATACAACGTATTTAAGAGTTATCTTGATTCAAAGAAATTTTGTTCAATAAGTTAAGTAATAAATTAACATTCTGACTACTTGGAAAATAACGTTTTAGTAAAATAAAGGAACAATTGTTTCTACCTATCAGCATCACCCAATGATAGAAATTTCCTGTTGGAATGAATACAATCAAATCGCGTTAATGATTTTAACTCCCCCATAAATGACACAATGAAATAAGCTGAAACTTTCATAGGTTGGTTTTATTTATTTTTTTGATTTTCTATAAAGTATGGATGAACACACAAAGACATTTCACCAAAAGTGTATACTGGCGTCTAACCAAAAAGTGATGGAAAAAGAATCGCATGGAATCTCCATATTTATAAAGGGAAAAACCTTACTGTCCAGCTTCTTTTGCAGCAACTGCTTTGCGTCTTCGGCCTTAAATATCCCTTTGTACTTCACTGCCCTGGTGACAGACACGCCCAGTCTGGTCGCGAACATCACACAGCTGAAGTCGGTCTTGGCACTGTCCATGTCGTTATACTGGATCTCCATCTCTATATTCACCAACTCGGCATCACCGATGCGATGCCAAAACTCAAAGCTAATAGATGGGTAATAAACCCCTTAAAACGGTTAATAACTCATAGCATCCCAGACAGTTGTTTATATTTGATGAGGCTATTATTAGGTGTTCGAGCTGGGCTGGCGCGAGCACCTGTTGATTGTTATTCAGTTTTTAGGATGTTCGAGCTGCAGCGCGAGCACCCTATGTGTTTTTGTTATTCGTTTTTTAGGTGTTCGGGTATGTGCCCAAACACCCTATTGTATTTTCATTCGGTTTTTCTTTTCTTCTCCCTTCTTTTTCATCTCCGGATAGACTTTCTACAAAAACCACATCGCTTGCAAACTTCACATGAACTTCAAACTTGTCATATACATATGCTTGGAGCCTTAACACGTAGATGAAACAGAATTTAGTGATCGCATGATTAAATTCATCAGATATCGAATTACGATAATTCAAAGTTTTAATCATTAAAAAAATCATATCGAAAGGGGATCTGAAAAATCAATAAAATTACCTGATTTAGTCGGGGGAAAATATATGTGATTTATCATGGTGTAAAAAGAGTGTAAATACTGTGACATTAGAGACGAGGATATGTTTGAGTTCAAGTATTCTGTTGTACTGAAAGCTTGACATTGTTGTAGCAAAAAAGAAACACTTTTCTTGGTATACGCGCTGCAATCTGTTATTTCCACTACGCAATGCTCGATAAACGGGGCATGAAACAGTTCGACCGCAATGAACATCCTTTCGTCGGCGAAACAGTTATCAATGTGCTGATGAACAACCATCATGATCTTAAGGTGATCTTTGATGATTCTGTTTTGGCGTTGGCGTGGTTCGTTGTCGAATATCTTTAAATGGATGGTGATTGGTTGTTCCGTTATATATTTATCATTTATAAAATCTTCATTAATCAATGATTATTTATATTTTAGTAATCAGTATTTCTGAAAATATTATATATATAATATTAATCTGATGGTTTATTATTATTATATATATATATTCAGTGTGTGTGTGGTGTGTGGTTCAGCCAGTGAATCAGTTAACAGTCAGTGTGATTCCATTTGATGTCTCATAATTTCAAATATTGTCAAAACAGTTATTTGGTCAGGTGGGTGTTCTCATATATTTCTCACTGGAAATAATAATAATGATCCGTCGGTTGTGTAATAATTTCAATTAATCATTTAATCTCTTTAATGATTGATTCTTCGGATCGGCGATATGGTGTGTGTTGTCATTCGTCAATTGTCATTGTTTTCGGACTCAGATATCTGTTGATTATTTTTATAATATATTTGATCTAGTAATGGATATTATATATATAATAATCATAGTTCTATTTATTTATATCAAATATAATAGTGGTCAGTGTGGGTGGGTTGGTGCTGATATTTTCAGTTATTATATTATGTTGAATCTGGATATTAAAATATTGTTCTTTTTATTTTGATTATATTAATTGTATATATTTAAAATATTGTCAATTTGTATAGGGACAACTGAATGATGTGCAGTGCGTAAATTGGCGGCAGCTCTGTATTCAAATCGGGACAAACACCTAATGTCGTACAGATCGTTAATTATTCTATAAAAATATTTACGAAAAGATTACCCCATTGGTTATTGCCTTCCTCTCCATTGGAAATCAAAGTTTAATATTAATAAAATCATATCTCAATATATACAAGAGGTAAAATTGACATTATTGTGCCATTGTATAGATTGTTGGGTATTGTCGAAAATATTTACACAAAGGGTGACCCCAATTGACCTGTGCCGCCTGTCAGGCGGAAGTCAAATTTTAATATTAAAAAAAATCATATCTGGCAACCACAACAGGTAAATTCATGGTTTGCACCATTGTACAGATTGTTAATTGTCAAAATGTTTACAAAAACATTCTGACGTCATCATCACTACCTGACAAAATCCGGGGCACCTATGTGTTTGTCGCACTGACAAACACTTAAGCGTAGTTAGGAATGTTCGTATGTACCTGAAACACCTATTGTTTATTTGTTCGTTTTTTTCTTCTTCCTTCTCCTTCTTCTTCTCCGGATAGACTGTCTACAAAAACACATGCTTGCAAACTTCACATGCGAACTTCAAACTTGGCATATACTTAGGAGCTTAACACGTACTATATGAAACAGAATTTGTGACGTCATGACAGTTAGGTCATCAAACCTCGAATTACGATAATTCAAAAGTTTAATCATTAAAAAAAAATCATATCGAGGGATCTGAAAAATCAATAAAATTACTGATGGTTGCAGTCGAGGGAAAAATATGTAGTTTATCATGAGTGTAAAAGAGTGTGAAATATAACTGACATTAGAGACGAGGATATGTTTGAGTTTGATATTTGTTTGTACTGAAAACACGACATTTTTGTAGCAAAAAAGAAACACAGGCTTTTATTGAATATGTACGCGCATTGAATATGTACGCGCAATCTGTTATTTCCACTACGTCCGCAATACTCAATCGACTGGAGCGGGCCATATAAAAACAATGATCCGGCCGGTGGAAGGTATGTCGCCCCTCAATCGGCAGAAACAGATTTACTCCAGAAGAAATTATTTTTGTAAATACAGGTGAAATATAATGATATTACTGATGAACTGTGCCGCTCGTACTCAACTAACTCGTACTAACATAGTCATAAAGGGTAGGTATCTTAGATTTAATTGTTAAGAGTTTCCTGTATTTATCTTCGTGTTTAACTACAAGAAAAGCCATTTTTTAAGCGTTGGGTTGGCTGGTAACGTTAATGTGGTTTAATTGCATTGTGCCTGACGTCCTTAACGTTAGTTATGGTGTCGGTGTAGTTTGAACAGTAAACAACTCACCACTTTTTAACAAAATATGAACAGATGTCACTAAAATGTATTTAGATATCATGTAAAGGATAGGAAAATTCAGTTGTTAAGGTTATGGCAATTTTTCAGTTGAAATTTTATGCCATATTTTGTAATTTATGTTTTCTCAAAATCTTCAGTTTGTTGCACAAAATTAACGTCAAGTAGTGATTGTTTACTGCATAATTTTTTTTTAATTTTTTGCCTTCTTAGATACAAATCAACTTACACAGACAATTATTTCACAGGAAAAATACACAATATTCATGACACAATACTTCATGTACTTGTATAAGTTGTTAATGTTAGTACCTGCTCCTGGGAGGCCTCTCTACATGAAACTATGAGACTCAGCAATTTCCTTAAATACCTTTCTCTTTTGATGTGAGTTTCATACAAGAACATTTCTTTAATTTATTACACATTGTCAAGAATAATTGTGTGCAATTTTGACAACAACCAATGCCCTTTCAATTTTAATGGTCCAGCTTCTCTAAAATTATACACTATTTTCCCCATTTATATAAATTAGAACTTCTGAATTTTCAAATACTTTATTCTTGGTCCATGTACTTGAAACCTTCCTACTATTTTGTATGTTCACTGTGATGTATTATTTTCCTCATTCACATAAATTAGAACTTTCTGAAATTTTAAATAATTTATTTTTGGTCCATGTACTTATAAAACTTTCCTATTATTTTTACAGCATGTTGACTCTGATGTATCATGGCTCAGACTAAGTTCCAGCCTACAGCACCCGAAACACGGCGTTGACACCACATACAAATGCAGTATCGTAACTGTTCAAGTCAATCTTCAGTTTGCCAGGCTACACGATGGTATGGTTTAACGTCTTACGTTAACAGATCATTTGAGAATCCGTGCACAATTAATGGAAGTAATTACTTGGTTTCGTTTGAAGGTATGTAAACTTTCACATTTTTTATAGATGTATGTTCGTTTTAGTATAATTTTATAGATATTGATTACATAAAACCATGGTTAACGTTAAAAACCTTAGTGTGGCAATGGTATCACATGTGCCGCGCCTGAAGTAAAACAGGTCAACTCGTATGCGTGCTCGTACTTTTACCAATTCACACTTATTTTGGTCAACAAAAATATCCTGATAATAACATATAAGGGCATTCTAAGTTATGTGTGTTTTGTTAGCATGACCCATTATTCTTCGTCCCTCTTTGAAAACATTTAATATTGTTTTTACATGATTCGTTTATATTTCAGATCAACGATATCCATTTGTGCTACTACCAAGGTGTGTTAGAGTCTGTGTAACTTTGTGATCAATGGCCGGTATTTGAAGTTTATCCATTCATCAAAGGAGTTAACGTATTATTCAAATTATTTTATATGGACTTATCCTATCTGTGGCAGTCTTGACCCTCAGGGAATTTTTTCAGGACCTCAAGACACATCTAGGTCTTTCTAGAATTTCTTTAACATGTTAGAACAAAAATAGTACTGAGGAATTCTTATTATTTTTTGACTGGACATAAACATCCTCACAAATGTAATTATTAATATCTGTTGGTGATCTAGTAAAATGTATATTGCCGACAGTGAATCACTGGCAGTTGGGCCATATAAACATAGTAAACATACCCCCCAATCTTCATTGCATGGGTGTGTCAGCCTTGGAATACCTTTGCCAGATCACCCAATTAAAGTTCCTATTTATTTGTATGCTCGCATTGGGATAGTACTGACCATCAATCCCATAAACACAATTGGTTAAACAGACAGTATCGTCACGATCAGAGCATACTTTCTACAAACGGGCATGAATTGGTGTCCTAGTTTAAGACGAACATAGTGACTAAAAAATTACTGGCTCATTTATGCAGCAACAACATAAATATCACCTTATCATGTGAGTATTATTTTTCAGTCACTGCGTTAAACTAGAACTTGAACTCTGATTCCATGCCCTGTTGATCGTGAAGATATTGCCACCTTTAAACAATAACTTTAACATTACTATTTATGAAAATGTATTTTCAACAGTTAATGACACATAAATACATGTAACAATCCGCAGATCATATTTCAGTATTGTTTGTTTCTTTTTTATTTTACAATTATCCTTCAAATTACATTGTGCTGTCTCTTCCCTATAAGTATTGTTTTAAAAACTGAACCAAACATTTAAATATTATAACACTTGATCGAATTTGTCATTGTATTGTACAAGACCTGCACACCACCTCAGGGGCGAAAATAATGTGTCAATCAAAGCTGTGATGATACAGTATTTAATTCCACCACAACGTATAATTAGCGTAACAGCTCTAACCTATTCGTCCAAAGGACAAACACCTAATATCGTACAGATCGTTAATTGTCAAAAAATATTTACGAAAGATGACCCCAATTTGACCTTACTTCCTGTCAAACCGGAAGTCAAAGTTTACATATTAATAAAATCATATCTCAACAACCACAAGAGGTAAAATTGACATTGTACCATTGTATAGATTGTTAATTGTCGAAAAATATTTACAAAATTGATCCCCAATTGACCTTACTTCCTGTCCAACCGGAAGTCAAATTTTATATTAAAAAAATCATATCTCAACAACCACAACAGGTAAATTCACAGTTTTTTGCACCATTGTACAGATTGTTAATTGTCAAAAATATTTACAAAAACATTCTGACGTCATCATCACTACACAAAATCCGAACACCTATGTGTTTGTCATATGACAAACACTTAAGCGTAGTTAGGTGTTCGGGTATGTACCCGAAACACCTATTGTTTTTGTTCGTTTTTTTTCTTTTCTTCTCCTTCTTCTTCTTCTCCGGATAGACTGTCTACAAAAAACACATACTTGCAAACTTCACATGAACTTCAAACTTGGCATATACTTAGAACTTAACACGTATATGAAACAGAATTTGTGACGTCATGATTAGGTCGTCAGATATCGAATTACGATAATTCAAAGTTTAATCATTAAAAAAATCATATCGAGGGATCTGAAAAATCAATAAAATTACTGATTTAGTCGGGGAAAAATATGTAGTTTATCATGAGTGTAAAGAGTGTGAAATATGTGACATTAGAGACGAGGATATGTTTGAGTTTGATATTTATTTGTACTGAAAACACGACATTTTGTAAAAAAGAAACACACTTTTCTTGAATATGTACGCGCAATCTGTTGGCTCCACTACGTCCGCAATACTCAATCACTGGGCGGGGCATATAAAACAGTCCGGCCGGTGGAAGAATTATCGCCTCAATCAACGAACTTAAGATTACTCAGAAAGAAATTGTACATGAAAATACAGGTGAAATATGTGATATTACTGATGAACTCGTGCCAACTCGTACTCCAACCAACTCGTACTTCAACCAACATAGCCATAAAGATAGGTATCTTGAATTTAATTGTTAAGAGGATTTCCTGTATTTATCTTCGTGTTTTATACAAGAAAAGCCATTTTTAAGCGTTGGGTTGGCTGGTAACGTTAATGTAGTTACAATTGCATTGTGCCTGACGTCCTTAACGTTAGTTATGTGAACATACATTATGGTTTGAACAGTAAACAACTCACCGCGCAACAAAATATGAACAGATGTCACTAAAATGTATTTAGAATGTTAAATAAGGATAGGAAAATTCAGTTGTTAAGTTATGGCAATTTTCAGTTGAAATTTTATGCCATATTTTGTAATTTAAGTTTTCTCCAAAAATCTTCAGTTTGTACAAAATTAACGTCAAGTAGTGATTGTTTACTGCACTTTCCCTAATTTTTACCCTTCTTAGATACAAATCAACTTACGAACAATTATTTCTGGGAAAATGCACAATATTCGCGACATACTTCATGTACTTGTATAAGTTGTTAATAGTCCTGCTCCTGGGAGGCCTCTCACCTGAAACTATGAGACTCAGCAATTTCCTTAAATACCTCTCTTTTGATGTGAGTTTCATGCAGGAACATTTCTTTAATTTATTACACATTGTCGAATAATTATTAATGCAATTTGACAACAACCAATGCCCTTTTCAATTTTAATGGTCCAGCTACTCTAAAATTATACTATTTTCCCCATTTATATAAATTAGAACTTCTCTGAATTTTCAAATACTGTTCTTGGTCCATGTACTTGTAAAACCTTCCTACTATTTTGTACAGCATGTTCACTGTGATGTATTATTTTCCTCATTCACATAAATTAGAACTTCTCTGAAATTTTAAATACTTTATTTTTGGTCCATGTACTTATAAAACTTTCCTATTATTTTTTACAGCATGTTGACTCTGATGTATCATGGCTCAGACTATGTTCCAGCCTACAGCACCCCGACACGGCGTTGACACCACATACAAATGCAGTATCGTAACTGTTCAAGTCAATCTTCAGTTTGTAGGCTACACGATGGTATGGTTTAACGTCTTACGTTAACAGATCATTTGAGAATCCGTGCACAATTAATGGAAGTGGTCTTCATTACTTGGTTTCGTTTGAAGGTATATGGCTTTCACATTTTTTTTATAGATGTATGTTCGTTTTAGTATAATTTTATAGATATTGATTACATAAAACCATGGTTAACGTTAAAAACCTTAGTGTGGCAATGGTATCACATGTGCCGCGCCTGAAGTAAAACAGGTCAACTCGTATGCGTGCTCGTACTTTTACCAATTCACACTTATTTTGGTCAACAAAAATATCCTGATAATAACATATAAGGGCATTCTAAGTTATGTGTGTTTTGTTAGCATGACCCATTATTCTTCGTCCCTCTTTGAAAACATTTAATATTGTTTTTACATGATTCGTTTATATTTCAGATCAACGATATCCATTTGTGCTACTGCTACAAGGTGTGTTAGAGTCTGTGTAACTTTGTGATCCAATGGCCAGTATTTGAAGTTTATCCATTCATCAAAGGAGTTAACGTATTATTCAAATTATTTTATATGGACTTATCCTATCTGTGGCAGTCTTGACCCTCAAGGGAATTGTTTTTTCAGGACCTCAAGACACATCTAGGTCTTTCTAGGAATTTCTTTAACATGTTAGAACAAAAATAGTACTGAGGAATTCTTATTATTTTTTTGACTGGACGCAAACATCCTCACAAATGTAATTATTAAGCAATATCTGTTGGTGATCTAGTAAAATGTATATTGCCGACAGTGAATCACTGGCAGTTGGGCCATATAAACATAGTAAACATAACACCAATCTTCATTGCATGGGTGTGTCAGCCTTGGAATACCTTTTGCCAGATCACCCAATTAAAGTTCCTATTTGTTGTATGCTCGCATTGGGAGTACTGACCATCAATCCCATAAACACAATTGGTTAAACAGACAGTATCGTCACGATCAGAGCATACTTTCTACAAACGGGCCATGGAATTGGTGTCCTAGTTTAAGACGAACATAGTGACTAAAAATTACTGGCTCATTTATGCAGCAGCAACGCAAATATCACCTTATCATGTGAGTATTATTTTCAGTCACTGCGTTAAACTAGAACTTGAACTCTGATTCCATGCCCTGTTGATCGTGAAGATATTGCCACCTTTAAACAATAACTTTAACATTACTATTTATGAAAATGTATTTTCAACAGTTAATGACACATAAATACATGTAACAATCCGCAGATCATATTTCAGTATTGTTTGTTTCTTTTTATTTTACAGTTATCCTTCAAATTACATTGTGCTGTCTCTTCCCTATAAGTATTGTTTTAAAAAACTGAACCAAACATTTAAATATTATAACACTTGATCGAATTTGTCATTGTATTGTACAAGACCTGCACACACCACCTCGGGGCCAAAAATGTGTAATGATAAAGCTGTGATGATACAGTATTAAATTCCACCACAACGTATAATTAGCGTAACAGCTCTGTATTCGTCCAAAGGACAAACACCTAATGTCGTACAGATCGTTAATTGTCAAAAAATATTTACGAAAGATGACCCCAATTTGACCTTACTTCCTGTCCAAACCGGAAGTCAAAGTTTAATATTAATAAAAATCATCTCAACAACCACAAGAGGTAAAATTGACATTTATTGTACCATTGTATAGATTGTTAATTGTCGAAAAATATTTACACAAAGGTGATCCCAATTTGACCTTACTTCCTGTCCAAACCGGAAGTCAAAGTTTAATATTTAAAACAAATCATATCTCAACAACTACAAGAGGTAAATTCACAATTTTTGTACCATTGCACAGATCGGTAATTGTCAAAAATATTTACAAAAAGGTGACCCCAATTTGACCTTACTTCCTGTCCAAACCGGAAGTCAAAGTTTAATATTAAAAAATCATATCTCAATAACCACAAGAGGTAAATTGACATTTTTTGTACCATTGTATAGACTGTTAATTGTCGAAAAATATCTACACAAGGTGACCCCAATTTGACCTTACTTCCTGTCCAAACCGGAGTCAAAGTTTAATATTTTAAAAATTCATATCTCAACAACCACAAGGGGTAAATTCACAATCTTTCCACTATTGTACAGATTGTTAATTGTCAAAAATGTTTACAAAAACACGACCCAATTTGACCTTTACTTACTGTCTAAACCGAAAGTCAAAGTTTAATATTAAAACAAATAATGATGCAAAGTTTCTTTTAAAAACATTCTGACGTCGTCATCACTGCCCTGACAAAACTCGAACACCTATGTGTTTGTATTATCACAAACACTGCCGTCTAGTTAGGTGTTCGAGCTACAGCGCGAGCACCTATTGTTTTTGTTCGGTTTTTTTTTTTTTTTCTTCTTCTTCTTCTTTTCCGGATCGATTGTCTACAAAAAAACACATACTTGCAAACTTCATATGAACTTGAAACTTGGCACATACTTAGAACATAACACGTAGATGAAACATAATTTGTGACGTCATTATTAGGTCATCAGATATCAAATTTCGATCAATCATTCTTTATTAGTTAAAACGTTTTGATTACGTTGCAAATGAAAGATCTACACGGCTTTTTCAACGCTAAAAAAGTGCGCCCTCTGTTGGTGAATGTAAATCAGCTCTGGTCGTGCTCATTATGTATGCATGTAAAAATCATATCGCAACAACCACAACAGGTAAATTGACAGTTTTTGCACCATTGTACAGATTGTTAATTGTCAAAAAATATTTACACAAAGGTGACCCCAATTTGACCTTACTTCCTGTCCAAACCGGAAGTCAAAGTTTAATGTTTAAAAAAATCATATCTCAACAATCACAACAGGTAAATTGACAGTTTTTGCACCATTGTACAGATTGTTAATTGTCAAAAAATATTTACACAATAGTGACCCCAATTTGACCTTACTTCCTGTCCAAACCGGAAGTCAAAGTTTAATGTTTAAAAAAATCATATCTCAACAACTACAAGAGGTAAATTCACAATTTTTGTACCATTGCACAGATCGTTAATTGTCAAAAATATTTACAAAAAGGGTGACCCCAATTTGACCTTACTTCCTGTCCAAACCGGAAGTCAAAGTTTAATATTTTAAAATTCATATCTCAACAACCACAGGTAGAATTCACAATCTTTCCACTATTGTACAGATTGTTAATTGTCAAAAATGTTTACAAAAACATGACTCAATTTGACCTTTACTTACTGTCTAAACCGGAAGTCAAAGTTTAATATTAAAACAAATAATGATGCAAAGTTTCTTTTAAAAACATTCTGACGTTGTCATCACTGCCCTGACAAAACTCGAACACCTATGTGTTTGTATTATCACAAACACTGCCGTCTAGTTCAACTTGAATCTCTTACCTCAAAGCTTCGGAGAATTGTGCATTGCGAGATCCACCATTCTTTTCATCTAATATCTTAGACGCATCCATGGAAAGCTTCATGTCCTTCACACGCGTTTTAGATTTCAACTCAGTCAAGATCAGACCCCCCTCGTTGGCATTGGTTACATATTGCCTAATCCTGTATAAATTTTAGACCAAATACATTGTTAGTTAAAGTTAATGATGTGGCAGTGGACTACTTTACGGTTGAGTATTAAAGGAAAATACCTTTTCTCCTTGCAAAAGAGGCACTTCTATTACAATTTACAATCCTTTTTTATTGACCCTCTTTTTGGCATTTCATGAGTAATAAATGCTCATAAAATTAAATTGATATTCATAAACTTCAAGTTCACGGTCGTTCTGCAGATTTCTAGGATGGGAGAACAAAGTAGGGTTTGACATTTAATTATTTTGTTATGTTCACCAATTCGATTTTAACTAGAGATTGGTGTTTGTATTGACAAACACTAGGTGTTCGGGAGGAAGTAAAGGTCAAATTGGGGTCACCTTTGTGTAAGTATTTTTCGACTATTAACAATTTATACAATGGTGCAAAAATGTCAATTTACCTCTTGTGGTTGTCGAGATATGATTTTTTTAAATTGGGGTCACCTTTTTGTAAATAGATTTTGACAATTAACGATCTGTACAATGGTACAAAAATTGTGAATTTACCTCTTGTGGTTGTTGAGATGTGATTTTTTTAATATTAAAATTTGATTTATCATTATTCGATATCTGATGACCTCATCATGACGTCACAACTCATGTGTCATCTTACATCACAACTCATGTTTCATCTACGTGTTAAGTTCTAAGTATATGCCAAGTTTCAACTTCATGTGAAGTTTGCAAGTATGTGTTTTTTTGTAGACAATCGATGGGGAGAAGGAGAAGAAAAAAAACGAACAAAAACAATAGGTGTTTCGGGTACATACCCGAACACCTAAGTAAGGCATACCGGTGTGTGGGGGACCAAAATTGGACAATTCAATTTTCTGACGTTTGACAATAGAAAGGCAGAATGAACGTTTTCGTGATTGCATTTTTCTAGTTTTCTACTTTTCTGGTAGCAGAAAATGAGATTTAACGTTTTGGTAAAACCCATTTTTCCAAAGTTCCATTTTTTTTTTTACTATCCAACATTTAGATTTTACATTTTCTCATACATTGCGGTCCAAAACTGGACATGTGTTATTCCGATTTTCTACTAGCTGAAAGCAGATTGCATGTTTTGGACCAAACTCATTTTCTCATTTTCTACTAGCCAAAAAGGATATTGAACGTTTTAGACAATTGTATTTTCTATTGGGCCTGGGATTCCCTATTTGCATAACTATGCAAAGCCAGTGGCGTGAGTATTGATAGTGGGGATGGGTGCGTGGTTAGGCCACTTGACTGTTTTCGACCGATCAACAGGGACGTGTTTATTGTAGGCAGTATGCAAAAAGGTAAATATTTGCGGTTTCATATAATTCTGTAAAGATCTATAATTGCAGATAGACATTTTATACAGCCCTACTAGCAAGCAAGCAAGCAAGCAAGCATGAATGCAAGCAAGCAAGAGGGAAGTTATGGCTTTCTACTCTCCATTAAGATAGTAATCTGCAGTTAGAGGCCGAGTGGTGAATATATGATCTGGACTAGAGATAGTAGGTATCAGTACCTACTGGAAGGTAAGCACTTCCCTCGCCCCTGCCAGCATTCGGCATTGCCCTGTGCGTCCGTCGCTCGTTGTCGAAGTACGGTGCTCCCCTAAGGTCGTTGTGTTTTAACATGTCTTTCTTTCAGGTGGGGGTGGGATAGGCCCAATAGAATTTTTTTATTTACGGTTGAGCCGGATGAATTAGGAAATAAACCCATTTTCTCATTTTTTACAAGCCGAAAAGCAGATTGAACGCTTTGGTCCAACCCGTTCATTCCGCCTTTCTACTGTAAGCACATACTTGACTGACACTTCAGCTGTCGTTTGTTCACAACTGCAGCCATTATAATGAGCTGTACTTGGCTGTACTAGGCCCTCCAGACGCCTAGGTTATGTTGATTGGCAGGTACTGTATTGTTACATGATTAGGACTCACAAAAGACGGATATGGTAAATTAATTTGCATGGAGATAGTATTTGACCTAAAATTTTACGTTTTAGGTGTTCGGGTATGTGCCCGAAACACCTATTGTTTTTGTTCGTTTTTTTTAGGTGTTCGGGTATGCACCCGAAACACCTATTGTTTTTGTTCGGTTTTTTTTCTTCTCCTTCTTCTTCTTCTCCCCATAGATTGTCTACAAAAACACATACTTGCAAACTTCACATGAACTTGAAACTTGGCATATACTTAAAACATAATTTGTGAAGTTTAATATTTAAAAAAATCATATCCCAACAACCACAAGAGGTAAATTCACAATTTTTGTACCATTGTACAGACCGTTAATTGTCAAAAAATATTTACAAAAAGATGACCCCAATTTGACCTTACTTCCTGTCCAAACCGGAAGTCAAAGTTTAATATTTAAAAAAATCATATCTCAACAACCACAACAGGTAAATTGACATTTTTTGCACCATTGTATAGATTGTTAATTGTTGAAAAATATTTACACAAAGGTGACCCCAATTTGATCTTACTTCCTGTCGAAACCGGAAGTCAAAGTTTAATATTTAAAAAAATCATATCTCAACAACCACAAGAGGTAAATTGAAATTTTTGCACCATTGTATAGATTGTTAATTGTCGAAAAATATTTACACAAAGGTGACCCCAATTTGACCTTACTTCCTGTCCAAACAGGAAGTCAAAGTTTAATATTTAAAACAATCATATCTCAGCAACCACAAGAGGTAAATTCACAGTTTTTTGCAAATTATTGTACACAGATTATTAATTGTCAAAAGTATTTACAAAAACATGACCCCAATTTGACCTTTACTTCCTGTCCAAACCGGAAGTCAAAGTTTAATATTAAAATAATTTATAAATTCAGTATTGTATTGTATTCAAATAAACTTCTCGCGAGAACTTCAACAGACGTTAACATTTGACTTTCTCCAACACTTCGAATTGATGACGTCATCATTTTAACTTCAACCGAACACCTAGTTTTTGTTGTGACAAAAACTTATATCTAGTTTTCTTCTCCTTCTCTGGATCGATTGTCTACAAAAAACACATACTTGCAAACTTCACATGAACTTCAAACTTGGCATAAACTTAAGAACATAACACGTAGATGAAACATGAGTTGTGACGTCATGATGAGGTCATCACCTTTTGGTTTTGTTCGGTTTTCTTCTTCTTCTTCTTCTTCTTCTTCTTCCTCTTCCTCTTCCTCTTCCTCTTCCTCCTCTTCCTTCTCTTCTTCTTCTTCTTCTTCTTCTTCTCCGGATCGATTGTCTACAAAAAAACACATACTTGCAAACTTCACATGAACTTCAAACTTGGCATATACTTAGAACATAACACGTAGATGAAACATGAGTTGTGACGTCATGATGAGGTCATCAGATATCGAATTACGATAAATCAAAGTTTAATATTTAAAAAAATCATATTTCAACAACCACAAGAGGTAAATTCACAATTTTTGCACCATTGTACAGATCGTTAATTGTCAAAAATTATTTACACAAAGGTGACCCCAATTTGACCTTACTTCTTGTCCAAACCGGAAGTCAAATTTTAATATTTAAAAAAATCATCTCAACAACCACAAGAGGTAAATTCACAATTTTTGCACCATTGTACAGATCGTTAATTGTCAAAAAATATTTACACAAAGGTGACCCCAATTTGACCTTACTTCTTGTCCAAACCGGAAGTCAAATTTTAATATTTAAAACAATCATCTCAACAACCACAAGAGGTAAATTGACATTTTTTGCACGATTGTATAGATTGGTAATTGTCGAAAAATATTTACACAAAGGTGACCCCAATTTGACCTTACTTCCTGTCCAAACCGGAAGTCAAAGTTTAATATTTAAATCATATCTCAACAACCACAAGAGGTAAATTCACAATTTGTGTACCATTGTACAGATCATAAGGAATGTTTTCGGAAGCACCATGTAACAAATCTTTAAAGTAGAGGTGTTGGCTCTGAGAAGAGCCGGTTTTGTTCTCAACGTTTCGGCAAGTATGCTCTGGCCGTCGTCAGGAGAATGGAGAGATGTGGAGAGTGGTGTCTTATATACACTGCTGGAGGATCCTGTTGTGGGCTGAACAGCTGTGATTGGTGCTCGCTGGAGTGTGTTGTTGTGTGCTGGAACTCTTGTGATTGGTGCTCGCTGGGGTGTGTTGTCTGTGTGAGCCTGGTGTTCAGTGGAGTGTGTCAGTGCTGTGTTGGTGGTGGTGATGCCTGGTTCTGCCAGATGCTGCTGATGTTGTATCCTATGTTTTGTGGTACTGTGTGATGTTTCTTGATTTCGATGGCTTCACGGATGCGTCGGTGATACCAATTCTTGACTGGTGCGATCGATGAGTGCGGTGTTCTCCCATTGAATGGTGTGATTGTTGTACGCGTGTTTGATGATTGCTGACTTGTCTATTTCGCCTTTCCTGCCATGAGCTTTATGTTCCTTGAGTCTTGTTTGAAGGTCCCTGCAAGTCTCTCCGATGTAAACTTTACCGCATTCACAGGGGATGCGGTAAACACCACATCTACTGGCAGGGTCGAGTTTGTCCTTGTGTGTCTGGAGCTGGGATTGGAGTTTCATTGAAGAAGTGTGATATACTTGGATGTCTGCTTTTTTCAGGATTTTTTGGATCTTGTGTGATGTGTGGCCGATGTATGGGAGGATAGCGATGGACTTGTCTAATGTTGGTTCTTGGTCGTTTCTGGTTTGTGGTTGTTTGGTGGAGTTTGTGGTGATCTTGTAGCCGTTGAACTTGAGGACTTGCTTGACATGCTTGAGTTCTTGTAGATGTTGGGTGTTGTAGATGTTGGGTGTCACAGATGTTGGGTGTCACAGATGTTGTATGCTCGTTGTACTAGTGTGCGTTGTATTGAAGACTTGACTGATGGTGGATGAAAAGATCTGTCATTCGGGTAGCGGTCAGTGTGGGTGGGCTTTCTGTAAACGGCGTGTCCCAGGGTGCCGTCTGCTTGTCTTGTGATGTTTACAAGGAGAGTTATCTTTTTCAATTTCCATGGTCAAAGAGATGTCCCGGTGCTGGTTGTTGAGATGGTGAAGAAAATCTTGTAACTTGTCCGTTCCATGTGGCCATATGATGAAGGTGTCGTCCACGTAGCGGAGCCACAGTGTTGGTTTGTGAGTTGCAGATAATAGAGCTGATTTTTCGAAGTCTTCCATGAATAGAGCCAACACCTCTACTTTAGAGATTTGTGGTGCTTCCGAAAACTTTCCTAATTATCATTTCCCACCATGCAAAGCCTTAAATCCTATATCATTGTACAGATCGCTAATTGTCAAAAAATATTTACAAAAAGGTGACCCCAATTTGACCTTACTTCTTGTCCAAACCGGAAGTCAAATTTTAATATATAAATAAAATCATATCTCAACAACCACAAGAGGTAAAATGACATTTTTTGCACCATTGTATAGACTGTTAATTGTCAATAAACATTTACACAGAGGTGACCCCAATTTGAACTTACTTCCTACCCAAACCGGAAGTAAAATTTTAAGTATTTACAAAAACATGACCCCAATTTGATCTTTACTTCCTGTCCAAACCGGAAGTCAAAGTTTAATATTAACTAGACATAAGTTTTTGTCACAACAAAAACTAGGTGTTCGTTTGACGTTAAAATGATGACGTCATCAATTCAAGGTGTAAAGTCAAACGTGAACGTCTGTTGAAGTTCTCGCGAGAAGTTTATTTGAATACAATGCAATGCTGAATTTAGAAATTAAACTTTGACTTCCGGTTTGGAAAGGAAGTAAAGGTCAAATTGGGGTCATGTTTTTGTAAATATTTTTTGACAAATAACGATCAGTACAACGGTTCAAATTTTTTAAATTTACTTCTTGTGGTTGTTGATATAGGTTTTTTAATATTAAACTTTGACATCCGGTTTGGACAGGAAGTAAAGGTCAAATTGGGGTCACCTTTGTGTAAATTATTTGTTGACAATTGACGATCTGTACAATGGTGCAAAGATTTTAAATTTACCTCTTGGTTTGTTGAGATATGATTTTTTATAAATATTAAACTTTGACAACCGGTTTGGACAGGAAGTAAAGGTCAAATTGGGGTCACCTTTTTGTAAATATTTTTTTGACAGTTAACGATCTGTACAATGGTGAAAAACTGTGAATTTACCTCTTGTGGTTGTTGTGATTTGATTTTTTATAAATATTGAACTTTGACTTCCGGTTTGGAGAGACAGACAGACCGACCGACAGACAGCCCGACCGACCGACAGACAGACAGACAGACTTTTTAAATACAAATTTAAAATACAAATTGACATGATATGAAAGAAATTTACATGTATTTACAAATAAAATAGAATATCAGTAATCAATGAAGATCATAATAATCAGTCAACAATCAGAAATTTATTAGGTACAATGGTCTAGTCAATTAGATAAGCCAGTAGATTTCGTTATTTTGTATGGTGAAGATTGCATTGTTGTGTCCCCATTTATTGAGAAAAATTGTTGGTTGTTTTGGGATTTGTAGAAGTGGAAATCGAGAATAATTTTGCTTTGAATTCGGTATTTCCATATTAGAAGAACATTTTTAAAGTTAGAATTACAATATAACCAGTAAATAGTAGCTTTTAAGCTAACAATTAAATAATTACACAAATAAACGGCTTCCTTTGGTCGATCCCTGGCGTGAGGAACTAAACACCAGTATAGATCAAAGTCCCAGTCTGTCTGTGGGAGGATCCGTCGCAGAAGTTTGTGAAGTGTAGATAGGGCTGGCTGAATTCTTGTGCAAAGGATGAACAGGTGTAAGCATGTGCCTCTCTTCCCACACCAGCCGCAGTTTCTGTTGAATTTTGGGTCGATGTGGTGCAAGACTGGAAGAGACGGCAGGACATTATGAAATAGACGGAATTGTACATCGCCTTCTTTTTTTGATATGGGTTGGTGATATGTTGCTTTACATTGAGCTGACGTTATTGGCCGAGCAACACCATTTTCATGCCACGGTGTTTTCATCGATTTTGCAGAGAGGGAATTGATGACTCTGTTAAAAAATTCGTACAAGCATTTGGATGTGCTTGTCAGTCCGTTGATGTTGGGAGGAATGGTGATCTCTGGAAATGGTGCTGGAAAAGGTGGTACATCTTTCAAATCTTCCCGTAGTCGCCAACAACCTTGTGGATTGAAAAAATGCGGGACGTTGTTAGCGATATTCCTCTGTATTATGTTGATGTCCATTTGGAAAGCCCTTGATGACGTACGGTACGGAGAAGATGCCGGTGCTGTGGAGGATGGAGGTCTTCTGCAGATTTCCATTTTCCGGTGGAAAAGTTGATGAGATGCCCCACAAGCGTTATCCCGCACGCTAGGAGTTGAGGTGAAGGAAGCCGTTCTTTGGTATTTTGATTAAGGTGAGTACAATTAAAAGGTAAGTTTAAAATGTGATCTATCAAAGTAGGTGGTACAGAGATACGAGCGCTGGACAGGAGCCAGGCGGTGACGATTTCACAGTGAAAATTAGGGATGCTATTCAGAAATCTCGCATTTATGTCCGTGAGAAACAAATGAATATCGAGGTTGAGGTTGCAATATTTTTGGAGAAAGTGAGAAAAGAGATTGTAAGCAGGATGCGGGCTCCTGTCCAAAAATCGTTGTAAAGTACGGAATCGGAATGTGGAAAGACGTGCCCGAAGGCAAGTGAGACCAAAACCTCCTTTATCAGATAATTGAAACATTGTATGTTGGTCAGTGTTTCCCGTTCGACCAGACAAAGTCAACAAGTTTCCTTTGGAGTTCATCAGTATATGATCGGGTGTTGGAAGGACGGCTAGAATAGTGTAACAATTTGGAAGTGGCGATTTGGTTAGCTATGATTTTACCTTTATATCAGAGTGTTTGAAATGCTCTTCCAACGAGCGAGGGTTTTCTGGAGTTTGTTTCACATATTTGCCAATTTTGTTGAGTGAATTTATTGAATTACCCAGATGAACTCCAAGAAACTTGAGACTTTCGTTGTTCCACGTGAAGTTAAGGGGATTATCATTTCTGAGGATCCAGGATCCTGCCCATAAACCTTGGGATTTTTGAAAATTTAGGCATCAGCCAATTTTTCTTTACTCGCGACCCGTTTATATATATATATATATATATATATATATATATATATGTGTGTGTGTGTGTGTGTGTTCGAGCACTGGCCGCGTTATGGGGACAGAGAACAAAAAGAGGATCCGGAATTACTTAGCTGTGGGGACATTTTGTGTCCCCACAACGTTTTAATCCCAAAATCCTTTGTATTTTGTCCCCACAACGCCCGTGCGGGAATGTGTGTGTGTGTGTGTGTGTGTGTGTGCCGGTAGCCGGGATATATATATATATGACAGCAACGAAAAAATTGGCTGATGCCGGACTCGAACCCGCGACCTCTCGAATACTAGACGAGGCGCTCTACCAACTGAGCTAACCAGCACCTATGTTGGCGGGCGGTCCCTATATGCCAATTATCTACTGCTCTATGGGGCCATGTCAGAGGCAAACCATATCTGCCGAGTAGCCAGGGATCAAGCCCCGGTCAGATGCAAACAACCCGGGTAACGGCAGTAGCGGGGATCACACAATTAACGGGACACAAGCCTTTTATGGTTGTACAAAGTAGATTTATATGGAGAAACTGACCTGAAATATTATAAACGGGTAGCGAGCAAAAGAAAAATTGGCTAATGCCGGACTCGAACCCGCGACCTCTCGATTACCGTACGGGCGCTCTACCAACTGAGCTAACCAGCCCCTATGTTGGTGGGCGGTCCTTAACAAAAATATATTATATATATAGATATTATATATTATATATATTATATATATGTTATATTTATATTTATATATATATATATATATATATATATATATATATATATATATATATATATATATATATATATATATATATATATATATATATATATATATATATATATATATATATATATATATATATATATATATATATATATATATATATATATATATATAAATATAAACGTAAATATAAATATAAACGTAAAATTACAGTTGCTTTCTTAATATTGTTTGTTTTCTGGGAAGTTTGAAATGAAAAACTATTTAACATGGGAAAAATGTAGAATACAACCGCTACTTTTCTATCCAAAATATGAAGGTTTGCCTTTTCAAAAGATGATAAAGGACACACTTAATGAGATGACAGTGAGTCAAGTGAGGAACGATAATTTGAGCAATAAATGTATGCATCATCCAGTGAGAGTTGAATGGCGGTTGGTTCAAACAGCTGGTGTGATTTCTGCAGCCATAACGCGAGCAGATTTTCGGCATCTAACTGCATGAACTTCTGTCTTACGCACGACCGATGTTTACTCAAAACCGACCTATTCATGCTTTCAGCTATTATTCAATATGTAGCATTGAAGTTACATGAGTCATGAATTGGCATTACGACAAAAGGTTCTCTGTGACTGATATAAATCTATTAAGAATCATTCACTCGTGACAAACAACAACCGGCAAGTAAACTTAGCGTGTTATGCATTAAACCACACACACATGGCGCCATTTTGTGTAAAACTTACTTAGTGTAAAGCTATGGAACTACTCTTTCCTCTGAATAATGTTGTTCAATGGGCAGTAATGCTTTGAAAAACTTTAATAATGTCCATTTTGAATTATAGGTGACCCAGCCACTCTTTGAAAAAGGTTCGAAATTCTTATTATGTTCATATTTGTTTGATGTTTTAATAAAATAAATGATCAAAAATAATCATCCAAGGGCTTATTCATCGGTTGGCTCTTAAGAGATTTCCCCCAACCAATGCCGTAGCGAGCAGGGGAGGGGGTGGGGTGTGACACCCCCAATAGTCTCAGCTGGCATTTAGAGCCTCAGTCGGCAAATAAGCATCAAAGGTTATAGAACAAGGGTTGTTCCAGAATGAACATTCAGTCGGCAGACCTTCATCTATGGCTTTGCCGACTGTAAATGTATCGTGTTTCTAAGCACTAAAGATTTGCCGAATTGTTTATTATCAGTTGTTTTCGCTTTGTAATACATTATATTTTACTCACAGCACCCCCCTCCCGTTGAGCGATTTTACAGATTTACATTTGGGGGGGGGGGGGGGGGAGGAAGTAACTTATTTCGTCTGTTCATATTACTTTTGTGTTGGTAAATTTACCCCAAAAATGTTTGCCCTCACTCAATCTGAAAATCCTGGCTACGCCACTGATGCCAGTCGGCAAATTGGCTTCCACACCCCAAAAGAAAATGCTTTCGATCGCTACGCCCCCTGCCGCCACCCCTCTGTGTTTACTTTAATCTTCTGCCGATTTCCATGAAACCTTTATTTGGGAGTTGAGTTCAACTGGAAAGAAAATTTAAGATTAAGAATAAGTAATCGCAGCCGTGATGATCCATTTCAATTGTTTAATAAGTTTCACGTTTTCACAAAAAAAAGTCAGATAGAATAATTTCCTCAAGATGTACCATCAGTCACCAACTCATTTTTAGGACAAACTAAATATTTCTCTAATATTTCTCTATTATTTATTTATATATATATATATATATATATATATATATATATATATATATATATAAAAATACATAATTTCATTAAGAAATTAACGTATTTAGTGTAAACCAACTCATCAAATGTTCACAGCACAATTAGCCTCTGTCCACCAATAGAAAGATTATTTAGATAAATCTAGCCGCTCAGTCAACAGAATATTTACACGATCAGAACTAACTCACAGTATGACACACCCAATGTTATATAATTAAACTCGTGTAAAAGAAAAGATGGAATCGAACCTGCGACCTCTCGAATACCGTATGAGTGCTCTACCAACTGAGCTAGCCAGCCCCTATGTTGGTGGGCGGTCCACTTATACCAATTATCTATTGCTCTATGGGGACAGGTCAGAGGCCAAACCATATCTGCCAGTAGCCAGGGATCAAGCCTCGGATCAGATGCAAACATATATATATATGGGCGATTCCGCGGTAACACGCGTTACGTTTTAGCGTGTCCTTCATTATTCTCCATTCTCTGGCTGCAAGACTAATTTGAATTTAGTGTTCATCTTTTGTATTTTAAAACCTAAAACTCAAGGCTAGATCCCCATGTTCACACAAAAATGAAAGATCAACTTGTGTAGCTGAGAGAGCTCTGCGAAAATCGGTAACACGCGTTTCGCTGGATGGACAGGCCAAAAAAATACCAAACTTTATCTCAACTTTGTCCTAAAACTAACCAGTCTACAACAAATTGGTTTCTATTGTAATCAAGTACTATGCTAAGGTTTATTATACTGGAATAATAACAATAATTCAAGTTATACTTTTTTAGTAAACTGCAAAATAGTCAGTAACACGCGTTACGGTAACACGCGTTTCACTTTGTCCGGCTATATTGTTGATACGTTATTTCAATTGTTAAGTTACAAATTCTCAAAATTATCAACCAATATCAGTTGCACATCATATCTGAAGATCAAAACAGTAAGTAGACCTTTTTATTTATTTATTTTTTTAGTTGCTCTACAGATCACACAATTTGTAGTGCATTTGAAGGACATTTGAAGGACACGCTAAAACGTAGTGCATGCGATTGTTTACTATCACTGGTTCTCCAAGTTTCCTAATAATCTGATTCCTAAAATAAAATGTTTTGTCATCTTTAGGACTTGGCCACTTCCAATTCTTTCCGGCAGGGTGCATCACTGAAACACGGAAGTCATTTTCGTCACTTACTTCCATTACTTCACCAGGGAAATAATCCCCATCATATACCACAAGAAACCAATTCCCCACATGTATATAACTCAATGATCAACGCATTAATAACGTTTAACTTCCTTAGAACTAAAGTTAATGCAGCCGTTTTGACGTATTTGATTGTCCACTATACGTTAGAAAAAACACGGAAATACATGTACTTCGTCTTTTGTTGCAAAGAAACTCCTGCAAAATCATGTCACCGAAACTCTTTAGAAACTACATAAAGGCCTATTCAAACACGCATGGTTGCATCGTTTACGTCCGGCGCGGCCGTAAAGCTTGCCCCGAATCACGTGGCATAGTAACAGTCGCTACGCACAGGGGTCAAAGTCTGGGTCACTTGCACAAGGCTTATTACCATTGTATGCAGTGTATTGGGCATGGTAACACGCATTTCATTGGTAACACGCATTACTAGTAACACGCGTTACAATTGTTGAAGGCTCATTGTGAAGTGGTGGTTAAGAATTTATCTCAATGTTTACTATTTTTACATAAGCCCTTACTAGTAGGAGGAAAATTATAAGTTGCAGCAATTGAAACCAGGTTATTTAGTAAAAATATTTTAAAGTGTATTTCGGTAACACGCGTTACGCTCTCTGAGTACCTCAAACCAAGTATTGACACAAGTGTACATTGAGTTGTATTGAAATTTTACTTACTGTTTCTGAAAGACTATTGCCCATACTTATTTGCATTTATATATTTTTTAAGAAGATTGATCCTGACTCTAAAAATAGGGCCAATTGGTAAAATCATAAAAAAACATGATTTTTTCCCCATCAAAGTGCACTATCGGAAAAGTAGGTTTTTTTCACAGTAAACAATACCCAAACATAATTTTTTTTCCCCCCTGACACTTGCATGTGTTTGGAATGATATAAAGATAAAAATTCAATTCTGGGAGCAATTTCATTTTTTTGAGAAAATTCCACCTTTTCATGGAATTAGCCATATATATATATATATATATATATATATATATATATATATATATATATATATATATATAGTAAATAGTAAGTAGTAGCTTGACTGTAACCTTTGATATTGTTTGCCTCACCCTCATCAATATTGTCTTCCTATTATGATAGCCTATTACAAATGTTGAAGATATCAAAATATCCCCATATTAAATTATCACCGAAGTTTGTTTAAGGTAATTGTTATGTGATGATTTGTAAATCCTCCAATATTAAACATTCAGATTTGTCCTCTACCCTCTAACCCTCAGTCCCACTGCCCATTTTCAGGATTCTTTACTTTTGTCAATGTATATTTTATTTATTTGTTTGTTTATTTATTTATTTATTTATTTCCTTTATTTACCCAGGGTGAGCCAGATCAGTAAAAACTGGTTTCCATTTGGGCCCTGCGTGTAAAAATATATTAAAATGTATATAGAATAAAGTGTATATAGAATATAATGTATACAAAGTATCATTTTTTAAATAAATTAAATTAAAACATTCTAGAAAAAAAACATATATATATATATGTACAAATATAAATTAAGCTGTTAAAAATTTAAAGAGTTCTGATTTAAAAACAGAAAGGGATGTAATTTTCTCAGATGTTTTGTAAATCGTTCCACATTTTTGCTCCAGAAATAGCAAGGCTCGAGCAGCTTTCTTTTCTAGCCAAAAGGAATCCTTAGAGTAAAATCATCATTTTGTCTTGTAGGTGCAGTTGTGGGAAAAATGGGAGAATACATTTGCCATGTACTCTGGACACAAATTATGTAAGCACTTATACACAATGATCTGTTTTTTAAAACAAACTCTGTCGGCAAAAGATAACCAATTCAACTCTTTAAACATATCAGCAGAAGCAGTTCGGAAAGGACAACCAATAATTAATCTGGCGGCTCTTTTCAGTAGTTTGTTGAGCATGTTATTATGTAGGTGTATCGGCCTCCCCAAATCATTACAACAGTAATTCCCAAACTTGGCATAACAAAGGTTTTAACTAGAGTGTGCAGACTGCTTTTTTGGAATGTTGTGGCGAATTCTGCTTAACATAGCTAGTTTAGAAGAAACCTTCTTTTTAATATAATCGATATGAGGAAACCATGTAAGTGATTCATCAATAATAACGCCCAAACACTTATAAGGTAACCTTTTCCACAAGAGTCGTTGTTAATGACAATATTAAGATTAGTTGAGGCTACCTTGTATCTAGAGCCAATTACCATAGATTTCGTTTTTGTACCGTTAATTGTCAACTTATTCCCAGCAGCCCAATCGTGAATATTTGCCATTGCTACGTTAAGGCTATGTTCAATTTCGTCACAACTGGAGGAACTACATGTTATTGTCGAGTCATCTGCGTACATGTGCAACTGGCAGTTCTTAGGAATGCACTGTGGGAGACCACTCGTGTAAATTATGAATAAAAGAGGTTGTTTGTTGATTTACTGATTGATTTACGAATTAAAAAAAAAAGTTTATTAATTTTGCTCATATTTTTTCACAGGGAACGGCAAAGTATTTTAACAGAGCGTATTACACGCCGGGGATAATCGGGCGACGAGAAATTATTATTTTTTCTACTATTTATTCGGTAAATTAATCAATGGGTAAATAACGTTACTGATTATTTTGTTCATTCAGGTCGAATCAAATGAAATAATACCTAAAAATCAAACGGCCGCTCGTTTTCAGAGACCATGGCGTAACACGCTGTTTAGTATGCACATCCAGGTGGCGACCGTGTCTCAGTAGCTGTGGCACGGCTCCGTACCGTACACGTCATCGCCCCCTAGTTATTACTCTGTGCTTTACACGTACATGTACGTATAGGCTATGTGCGCCTGTTGGTCTTTGATTTTAATAAATCACTTTCTGTAGGCTTACCTTAATTGTTCTCCATCGACAAGACCGGGATAAAGTACTTTAAATTTGTCCCCAGTGTGAGTAGAACCCGCTAACGGGCGACTCACACTGGGGCCGTGCAACTCTTCGTTTAAGTTGTTTCCTTCAGGAGCGGTATAATTTGTGTTGTCGTTATCAAAATTTCGTACCATTTCTCGTAAAGATGGGCAACTCGACCCGTATCGCATACAAACATGTATAACACGCATGGACTGGTCCGGCCGCCATTTTGAGCAAGGTGGTGATACTACGAAAAGTACCCGGATGTCAATGTACCTGCGGCTGGACCATGGAACTAGGAAGGGTTTTACTGATCTGTGTGGCTTTTTAGCGGTAGTTTTGAGAGTGATTTTTCAGTTATAGTAATTGCCCTATTTTCGACGTTCTAGTGGATATTGTGACAATCCATATATATATATATATATATAATATATATATACACTGTAAAACCGCTGAACGCATGACGCGTTTATTACCTAAACACTAAAATTGAGGTAAACATATTACGCGTGTATAACCTAAACACTTGAAAGCAATGAACATTATGACGCGTTTATAAACTTAAACACGTTGTGTTTATTTATGCAAAAAATGCACTTATTGACTTAAAATTTTAGAGCAAGGAGAAACTGAACATGACGTGTTTATAAACTAATCACTTTAAAAACGCATGAACATGTTACACATTTGGAGCTAAACACTTTATGTTTAAATATTGCACACTTTGAAGACAAAGCTGAAAATGAACATCCACGTGGTTATAAACTATACATTGTAAACATATGAACATGTTACGTGTTTAGGAGCTAAACACTTTATGTTTAAATATTGCACACTGTTAACCCTTTCGATCCCACGGGCTCTAAAAAGAGCCTTTGTTGTGATACGCTTCCTTCCCGTGGGCTCTAAAAGGTGCCGGGAATCGGCATGCCCTTGACGCCCACGGCTGCCAATTCACCACCTGAAAATGCTTGAGTGGTTTTATGTTTGGCGCCCTCTGTTGACAGAATGAAGCGTTTAAAAAGTTCATAAAAAGAAAAAAGCGCGTCACTTTGTGCGGTTTTCCTGCTAGCGTCCTCGCTTTCCACAACGGTCAGTTTTTAGTTGCAATCATGATGGAAACGGACATAAATGATGGCATTTTGGCTGAGATTTTGGCAGACAGTGGCTCAGAATCAGATGACGAAGTAACGGATGATGACGACACATTAGAAGTACAAATTCCAGCGGAATTCGTTGAAAAGGTAGGCCAAAATCACAGTAAAAATGAATAACTAACAGTATTAGTAACAGCTAACGTTACTCTTCCTGGCCCAATGCAAATTAATGTAATTCACTTATTTTCCTAGGCTATAGCGTAAATAGCGTTACAACTGTTGGAGTTGAGTAATGTAAATTTAGAAAATGGATCCCTTTAATAGGATTGACCAAATCCCCACCCCCTGGACTGGGTCAAAAAAGTCAATTGAAAATGTACAATTATAATAGTAGTTTGTTGGGGTCATATTTGTATTCATTAAAACAGCAAGTTGATGTATAGATATAGCATAGAAATTTTAACATTCACCCATAGCCGGTCGTACTGTTTAGCGTTAACAGGCTGAAAATGCACTCTTAGTCTCAAGCTTCCAAAAGAATAGCCTTGTATTCGAAAGGCCCTTATAAGTCGTATTATGCAAGAAGTTGGGGGAATTCACATTCACAATCCCACGTTAAAACGAAAATTTATCGACAACGAGTTTTGGAAGTGGATGGAATCTATCATTCTTTTCTCACCACAATATTCATTTTGCGCATGACCCCCTGTGGCCTGTGCACATGCAGCAAAGTAGCATTGAGATATTGTATTTACAAAGGACCGAGATTAATCCTCCTTTGCCTTGTTTTTCTGTTGCAGCCTACCTACCAAGGTGACAGCCGGCCGAGATCAAGGAGGACGACAGGAAAGATGAGATTTCCGATCGGTTGGGAACGACGAGACCATTACGAGTGTGGGACTGTGCGGTTCAATGGAAATTCTGGCCCCACCGGCGACTTTGCCACACTGTCGGCGTGGAGATCTTCAAGCTGTATTTTTGTCAACTCGTGTGGGATATGCTCGTCGATGAGACTAATCGCTATGCGCAGCAAACAATAGACTCAAATCCTGATCAACAATTCTCCTGGCACCCAACCCACATTCCAGAAATGATGGCATTTATGGCACTTCTCATTGCTATGGGCATAAACAAATCCTCTCAATACAAGATGTACTGGTCAACATCTGAAGTTCTTCACATCCCATTCTACCCGTCGATCATGTCCCGAAATCAGTTCAGTTCAATTCTTCGGTTTCTCCACATCTCAAATAACCAAATTCCTCGTAGAGCCTTGGCTAAACGGGACAAACTTTCCAAAGTTCGGCCCTTGATAGAAGTCCTCGTCCCGAAGTTTCTCAACCTGAATAACCCTGCACAGAATCTGTCTCCAGACGAGAGTATGTTGAAATTCAAGGGACGCTTAAGTTTTGTTCAGTACATGCCTAAAAAACCTATCAAACGGGGTATTAAAGCATTCTCCCTGAACGAGTCCAAAACAGGATACACGTGTGCTTGGAAACTGTACACAGGAGCTGACGACACCCAAACTGTTTATGATGCAGACGTACATGTAGACAATACCAAGTCAGACTGCCATCCTCCAAACCCTAACAGTTGCAGGAAAAAGTCGTCATTGATCTGGTCCATGGACTTGAGAATAAAGGGACATGTAATTATATTGTGATAATTACTATACTAGCCCAGCTCTTTTAGCTAAACTTGCTAAACTAAGATTCAGATGTTGTGTAGGAACTGTTCGTTACACTACACACAGGAATACCCAGGCCGCAAAACCCCAAAAACCATAAAATGAAGAAAGGAGATGACCCATTCTTTTGGTGAAAGGTGGGCAATTGTGTATCGTTTGGCAAGACAAAAAATCTGTAACACTTTTAACTAATGTAGGCAACACCGATTTGTCCAAAAAGCAAATTCGGTGTAATAAGAGCACAAGTGGATTTCGTGATGTTATGAAGCCCAATTGTATTGATGATTACAACAAAAACATGGGTGGAACTGGTCTTGCCGACCAATGTTTTTCGTACTACAATCATACACACAGAAGCTTGAAATGGTGGAAAAGAGTTTTTTTTCCATAATTATGCTCAATATCTGTATTGTCAATAGCAGAGTAATATTCAACAGCATAGCAGGGAACAAAAATGTCAGTAACCTTGATTTTCGTATAGGGATTGTACAGGGCTTGCTGTTGGGTTTGGCGGGAACGTAACGCAACAAGTCAGTTGAGATACCATATTCCTATCGAGTTGACAGGGCAACAGCACTATCCTGGCAAAAACCCCAATGGAAAGAAACGCGACTGCATTGTTTGCAGTAACCGCAAATTAGGCAGGCGAAAACAAACAAAAATGATCTGTAAACAATGTACACAACCTATGTGCATAGTTCCTTGCTTTGAGAAATACCACATCAATTGATTGTAAATTTGTACTATTTGCCTTCAAACCCCCCCCCCCCCCCAATTCAATGTTGGGAAAGGTCGGACAAGTCGCAGATTAAAGTCCAAACCAACATTGAATTGCGAGAGAAATGTGTTAGCATGGATTGTGATGTATGTACACTGAATACAAGTAAATGGTTCATTTCAAGTAGAAAACAAAAAAAATCTAAAAAATCTCATCCAAGGTATTGTTTTTTCACATGGAAAAGAAATCTTATACATGTACCGTATTTGCATGAAATATCGCCCATTTATTACTTTTCTTCAGTGTAAATACTGATCTAAATAATTCATTGTTTGCTTTTACTTAAAAAATCTGCACAATATTTTCCTCCCTTTGTATACTCATTTTTTACCATCAGTTTAACATACAAATATATCTGAGCCATTTGGTATGTACAGTACACATGTAAAAAGTGTCTATTACTGCAGAGTGAGGGCACTTCAATGAGGTGTGAAAAACCCACTGGTGCTGAAGTGACGTTGGGCTCCTAATTACTGTGGTAAAAAGGGTACTCTCTTGCATAACTGGCTGATAATGAAAGGGTTAAGACAAAGCTGAAAATGAACATCCACGTGGTTATAAACTATACACATTGTAAACATATGAACATGTGGCGTATTTAGGAGCTAAACATGCACTTTATGTTTAAATATTGCACACAAGACAAAGCTGAAAATGAACAACCACGTGGTTATAAACTAAACATATGAACATGTGGCGTATTTAGGAGCTAAACACTTTATGTTTAAATATTGCACACTGTTAAGACAAAGCTGAAAATGAACAACCACGTGGATATAAACTAAACACATTGCATGGAACACGCGCATTTAGGAGCTAAACACTTTGTGTTTAAACTATTGCAAAATGTTAAGACAAAGCTGAAACACTCCATGGTAAAACACATTGTAAACATACGAACACGTTTATGCATAAACTGATGTGTTTTAAATTTTAGCGAAAGGGCTGAAATTGAAATGACATAAACTAAACTTTGGAACACGTATGAACATACCATTAGCTAAACACCGTGTGATCATTGCCCAAATGTTATATGCAGTGAAATTGAACATGTGGTTATAAATTAAACACTTTAAAACGTACGTAATGTACATGCATGAACTAAACTGATGTGTTTGAATATCGCACAATGTTAGCTGAAATAGGAGACCTATGCTAAACAGGTTCAAAACTCAAAACGGTTCAAAACCGTGAGGTTAAAACTGAAATTGAACGTCCGTATGTTTATAAAAGCTAAACACATTGTGTTTAAACAATGCAATGAGTTGTCGTTTTTCAGGAAAACTGAAACTTGTGTAAACGTATGAATGTCCACAGGCACTTTTATGAATGCACTATAAATCCACATTGTGTTCAGCACATCTGTAATAAGCCTAAAATATTTCACTTTGACCCTTATTTGAACATGACATGTTGGTGAACCGTAAACACTGAACTAAGATCCGATATGATTAATAAAACAGTATTGGCACTATATAATCAACAATCTGAATACACTGTGTTGAATTCATGGTTAAACAATTAATTTACACTGTCTATACTAAGCTTTACACGGACAACATGGTCTGTGACCCCCGACCCCAAAACAACTGCAATGAACCACTTGGCTGCCGGCCAAAGATTTGCCGCGCTCGCCAATGAAAAAAATATATATACGCGCCCGCGCCTGCGCCCGCCGCGCGCGCCGCCGCAGCTCCATTTTATTCTTCTTCTTTCGTGTAACATCAGAACCTCAGAGGTCCAACTCAGTGTCTTGTAGCCATGCCTTCGTCTCTGGTCCTACGTCAAAGAGGCTGGCTTCCGAGGGTGGTCTGTATAGGGGGCAGGTGGTTATTATGTGATTGGCAGTCTGCTCCGGGTCGCCGCACTCGCATGCAGCGCTGTCTGCCAGGCCCCACTTCTTCATGGAAGAGTTGAAGCGACCAACCCCAGTTCGTAGACGGTTCAACAAAGTCCATTTTATTGATTGAGCATAGCTAGCTGCATGCATCATAGTCGTACTCGACCTCAGTCACTGGAGCGGACCAAGTCACAGCAGTTCATCCACTACTGGCCGCCTGCTTGCTTGTTCCAATAAACCCTATCACGGTAATATGCGCCATCTTGTTCACGGGGCAAAAACGCGCCTTCGCGCGGTACGCCTGAACGTTTTTACGCATAGCAACAGCGATTTTGCTCACCTTCAAGCTTTGAGTTTTACAAGGTAGACGGTCTGAAATCAGTCACTTAAATAACTGGTTCTCATTGGTGCGTCCAAATATATTTTACCAAAATAAATCCCCAATATTTGGTAGAATTTCCTGATTTGTTTGACATCACTATCAGCGCCGTGACTGTCCTGCTCGTCAGTATAACACCAGTCTAACGTAAGTGCAGTAAAGTGTAGGCCTAGTTGTTTGACTTACACTTGTACACTTAGTATGTAGTTCAAAACGGAAGTAACCATACTACTCGGGTCATACTTGTGATGCAAACTTTTAACCTTTAAAGGGAATATTGCTTTGTATTTATTTATTAAAAGGAAGAGAACGAACGTTTTATTGTAGCTGTGGTACAAACTTGTTTTCCTTCATCCTTGCTTGTTCACAAAAACAGAGTAAAAAAGGTCGTCAGTCACGAACTTAAATGAAATGAAAAATGAGTAATCCCTGTGCTCTGATTGTTTTAAGCTGTAGGCTGGGGATCGCATTGGGGTACGGTGGGGGAAGGGTAATAAAGCATATATATATTGTTTTAATATTATGCAGTAATTTGACAGGATATTATAAATACAATAAAGTTGTTAATTTTTCATCAATATATTGGGTGAGTGGGTGGGTGAGTAGGTGGGTGGGTGGGGATGGGGTAATAAAGCTGTGGGTGGGGACAGACACCAGTGTGAGATGGGGGAATATCGTGACCGTAAATGGGAAAATCATTGGTATGTCCCTAACTCGGTTTTCTTCTGAACCATCTTAGGTATTATAATAATTTAAAATGCAACATACTGGTGCATGGGGAGAGGAGTAAAGGGTTCCGTGGGTGGTGATATGGATGGGGTTAGATCCACTCCCCACCCCCGCATATATATATATATATATATATATATATATATATATATATATTTTTTTTTTTTTGCCTTTGTCGGTTGTTAAATTAATGTTTTTTTTTATTTTTATTTTTTTTATTTTTTTTATTTAATTTTTTTTAAATTTTTTTAGGTGTTAAATTAAAAAATAATACGTTAAGAGATTTTTATAATGAGGAATTCCTTTTGGTATCTAATATCCAATATATTAAATTCAGTATAATTTACAATTATCAGTTGCAAATAATTATTGTAAACAATATACTTTCATTCCTTCCACTGCACTGTATTCGTCTAGTTAGTTTACATAAATTATTTTCAACTTTATCCACACGTTTACATTAATTAAATCGATTAAATTAATAATGTACAATAATTTAAACAATGCATTTTCCAAGCAATAGACTTTGGTTCTTTTTTATTACAGCCAAAATGGGAGGAGGTGATAGGTGTGGTGTTGCCGGCTTCAAGAATGACAGAAGGCAACTAAGTAAAGTCATTAAAAGATCTCATGTGCAGACAGTAAAATGGTTTGGAGTGGCAAACAACGAGGCCAAGAGACGGCAGTGGCAGAAACAACTTCGGAAGGGAAGGCAGGCGAAGGATGGCGAAATGAAATGGACAAAGGGCAGCAATGTTGTGGGTTGTTCCAACCACTTTGTAGACGGAAAACCCACTCAACAATATCCAAAGCCGACACTGTTTCTCACAGCAAGTGATGACATACACCAACACTCGCCGCATAAGAGGAAGGCACCTTTCAATCGAATTTTCAATCAAGCCACCCCGAAATCTGCCAAAAAATCAGCTGTTGTCCCCGACACTTCGTCAGACCAGCCACTGAGTTCAGTACCAGTTCCCCTTCATTTTGAACAAATTACCAAGGATACAGATGTTCGGTTCTTTACCGGTTTTAAAGATACCACAACTTTCAAATTTGTGTTCGTACACTTGCATCGAAAGGCAGAGCACATGCTGTACTGGAAAGGAATGAAGCAAACAGAAAAAGAAAAACCACCCATAGATGCCTACACAATGCCAGGGGACTATCATCGATCCGGTCCATCAAGAAAACTAACCTTGGAACAAGAATTTTTAATGGTCATGATGAGACTTCGTCTTGGCCTGCTCGTTCAAGATTTGGCTTTTCGTTTCCAAGTCTCGACCGGCCATATCAGCCAAGTTTTTACAACATGGATTAAGTTGATGGCAAAATAACTAAAATGGCTAATTCTATGGCCAAGTCGTCAAGATGTAAGGGCAAGCCTGCCAGACAGCTTCAAAAAGTGGTTCCCAAAGGTCCGTACAATTATAGACTGTACAGAGGTCTTCATCGAAACTCCATCAGCATTAGACGTACAAGCTATGTGTTGGAGTGAGTATAAGCATCACTGCACATTTTAAATTCTCATAGCAATATCCCCAAATGGACAAATAATGTTTACCTCCCAGTGCTATGGTGGCCGCGCATCCGACAAGTACATCGTGAAGGATAGCGGGTTTTACAACATGCTCGAACCTTATGATCAGGTCATGGCTGACCGGGGCTTTAAGATCAAGGATGATCTAGCTGCTTATCAGGCTACACTCAGCATTCCATCAAGCTGTAAGAGTACACTGCAACTTTCTGGAGAAGATTTGCAGGCAACATCTAGGATTGCCAATGTACGAATTTATGTGGAGAAAGCCATTGCACGACTCAAGTGGTTTAGGATCCTGTCCACCGAAATGGAAATTCCATGTCTGCCACTTTGTGATGACATTGTTACCACATGTTGTGCATTGTGTAATTTACTTGATCCTTTAAGTAATTAGAAAGTAAAAATGTCGAAAGTAGAATTTGTCATTGCTATTTTATTTTGCGTGGTCGATTGGGGTAACTTACATCGGGTATTGGGAAAACCTGTGGATGTGACAAGAAAATTACATTCCCTTAAATTTATCTGCACTGGGAAAATTCTGTTTAGCCCAGAGCACTTCTCCGTATCGTCGCTGCCGCTATTTCTTTACACATGCATCTTTACACATAAGATACACATTTCCAGTGAAACCAAAGGTCACATGTTTCACAACATACACTAAAATCATAATTCTTTTTAATTTCACTTTCTTCGAGACATACTTTAGAGCATGCTGGACAGTATGAAAATACTTTGAATCCCAGGAGGTACTTGGAAACATATCCTTTGAAAAAAAACATCAGTCTTTGTTCCACCTCCAGCCACCACTCCGGCTGCGCTTCGATTACCTCGATTAAGGCTGGGCCTTTCCCTGTCCACACACAGAAATAACCAAATTTAGCGCAGCAGACGGCGATTTGAGTTTGTACCTGGAAATAGTATGCGTGGCTTCTTTTTAACCTGATGTCACCAGATGGAAGAATTTGCTCTAGGAAGTCTGTTTTGTGGAAGTTCTTTTTTACTGACTGATTTCTGATAGAGAATGGACATTTGCATTCAACGGGTGCACTGCCATGACACTGGCACTTTGCTATTCGGGCGTCGCTGCTATATAAGGGTGTGAACCTTTCACAAATAGACCCGCTGGTTTCAATGAAAAGTTGTTATGGTTTTGAGCCTCTTGTGAAAGAAAACTGGTGAGAGCATCTTGCTCATGGGTGCGTCCCCAACAGATGGCTGGTATGTGTGCTAGAGATGGCCCTTCTGTCACCACGTTTTCTACGAGGGACGTTGTTCTGGCATTTCTGTTCTTCATTATTTCTACCACTTTATTGTTAACAGTCATACACTTTGATGCTGTGATTCGTCCAAGTCGCTGTTTATTCCACTCATGAGACTCGGATTGTCGCCGGGTGTAGTTTTCAAGGGTTTGACATTGTTCAGATGATAACATTATGGCTTCGCCAAATGCTTGTGTTGCTAAGTGTTCATCATTCTTGTACTGGCAGGCGATGCGATCAGCAACTTCGGGAAGGGAGGGCCGTGGAAGTAGGGTTGGGGGATGCATTCCGAGTTGATGAGACAGGCCAGAAAAGACAACTGACTTTGGGGAAATCTCATGAAGATCTTCTAGAAATTTCCCAATTTCTTTGGAAGAAACTGATTGTTCATTATCTCTTCTGGGATCAAATGCCCGCTTGGCCTTGGAAGATGCAACACTCTCCTCTTTCGACCTCTTTCTTCCACTGCATATGTCCACGCGAAAATCCATATCTGCAATTCGGCTTGGCCCAACTTCCTTTTGGGTGCCGTTGTTCCACTGGCAACTGGTCTCTGTGCAACTGCAAATTCTACTTTATAGAGGACTGCAATTACATGATTGCAGGTTCTGCCATGGCCAGCGGTACAAGAACAACATGATAATAACACGTGACCATCGTTTTGGACGAGTACCCATATCCTGTGGGCAATTGCCCTGACGCTTTGTGAGGGTGTTACACTCCCCTGAATGAAGCATTGCTCATCTTGGACTGATGTCCATGTTACTGGGCCAACAAACTGACTTGTGAAGTAAGAATATGCCTTCTGGGTTTTGTACTTTGACATAGTCGATGTTGAACTTCTTAGTTTCTAAAATATATTGGAATATATGTCCCAGATTAATTAAAGGCCACTTGCTGACATCGTTAGACCACCTGTCGGCAGGGATCAGCAGTGGGTCTGGAAGACATCCTAATCTTTCTTTGTACTGTTTATGCAATTTGTCTTTCAGAGCCTGTGCGTCGTGTTGTATCGGTTCTTTATTTTCCCACGCTACAAAAGCCCTGGCTACAAGTGCATGCTTTGAACCAGTGGTGCTGCATCTCCGTACTGCCAAGTAGTCCATCAACTCACTCTTTGTCATCTTTAAGAATTCTTCATATTTCGGGTTCTTCAGCCATGATCTGAAAAAAATAAATCTGGAGCTAAATAGTACATAAACAAATAACATGTTGGCCTAGCTTTTACTTATAAATATTTGTTTATATTATAAATAAATAATTCATCTTAACATTGAAAATGTGATTTTGTCTTTTACTTAACTGCATAATACAATTTTAACCATGAGAAGCTCACAGGTAAATGCTTTGGTTAATATTAATTTGGTATAAATAAATAAATTTATTTCAAAAGTACCGGTATGGGCCCAAAAAGTAGTGGTATATCCCCATCCCTCCAATGGGAATTGTTTATATAAAAATCCATTAACATATTATTTTCACTTAAAAAAAAATATATATATATATATATATATATATATATATATATAAATTAAATCGGGAGGGTGGCCTTAGCTTTCGATCCAATCCGGACCTTCATCAGAGGCTTTGACAAAGTACAACATAGAAACTCATCCATTTATAGGGAAAAGGGAAAGCAAAGGATCATGGGGCGGGATCCAAAAAAGGCGGGAAAATAGTGACCAATTAAAGATAAGCATCAGTCGAGAAAAAGCCAATAGGAGTATCAGAAGTGAACAAAAGGGGGATTATTGAGCCACTCAATAAGTGGATGTGGCAGCTTATGGTGAAGCTTACGGTAAAGAGGATTATTGAGCCACACAATAGGGTGAGGGTGGCAGCTTGTAGTGAAGCTGGCATAAACATAGGACAATACACAAAGGGATACAACAAAAAAGGGGGTTTTGAGCCTTACAAATTGAGGAGTTGATGTGTGGGTGTAAATAGTTCTATGAGTGTATATATATATGTATATATATGTATATATATGTATATATGTATATATATGTATATATATGTATATATATCCCCATCCATATCCCCACCCACGGGACCCTTTACTCCTCTCCCCATGCACCATTAATGTTATACCTCAGATATTTCAGAAAAAACCGAGTTCGGGATATACCAATGATTTTCCTATTTGTTCCCCCACCTCACACTCGTGTATGTCCCCACCCACAGCTGTATTACCCCTCCCCACTCACCCACCCACCCGCCCGCCCACCCACCCAATATATTGATGAAAAATCATAAGATGATAAAAACTTTATTGTATTTATAATATCTTGTCAAGTTACTGCATAATATTTAAACATTTTGTTTTTATTACCCTTCCCCCACCGTATCCCAATGCGATCCCCAGCCTACAGCTTAAAACAATGGGGCACAGGGATCACTCATTTTTCAGTTCAGTTAAGTCCGTGACTGACGACCTTGTTTCTGTTTTGTGAACAAGCATGGAGGATGGAAAACAAGTTTGTACCACAGCTATAATAAAACGTTCGTTCTCTTCCTTTTAATAAATAAATATAAAACATTCCCTTGAAAGGTTAAAAAGTTTGCGTCACAAGTATGACCCGAGTAGTATGGTTACTTCCGTTTTGAACTACATACTAAATGTACAAGTGTGGAAGTCAAACAACTAGGCCTCACTTCACTGCGCACGTTAGACTGGTGTTAGACGACGAGGGACTCTGATAAAGTGATAGGCTTGGTGATGTCAAACAAATCAGGAAATTCTACCGAATTGATTGGGATTTATTTTGGTAAAATATATTTGGACCCCAATGAGAACCAGTTATGGTGACTGATTTCAGACCGTCTGCCTTAAAATCAAAGCTTGAAGGTGAGCAAAATCGCTGTTGCTATGCGTAAAACTTTTGGGCGTAGGGCGCGTTTTTGCCCCTGTGAACAACTATGGCGCATATTACCGTCACACTCGTCAGGTTTGATTATACAAAGTAGATGTTTCCAGTACCAGTACTTTTAAGGCTCATAATGTTTTGGTTTTACGGCGGATCCAGACTCAGGGTCGGCTTAAAATTTAATTCTACGTAACATAGGCCAAACGTCAGACATACATGATGTAGGGCCTACCGTGTGCGGTATAGGCCTACTGAGTACTACTAGTAGTACTGTACTACTACTACATGCAATACCAGTCATGCATACAAAGACTTTAATGTTAGGGGCTGACCTTTTATTTGTTAGACTATAGGCTAGGCCTGTATTTTCTGTAACAAATTAAAAAGGACAAAAGAGTAAAGTTAACGTTAGACCTAACGTTAATAATATGAGCCTGTAATTAGTAGGCCTTGCTAACCCTACAGGCCTACAGGCCTACTGTAGCATCCCTCGATAATCCCATTGGATGTTTATAAATTGCAGTTACAATTGGTTGTATCCGCCACTGAGGGCGTTCCAGTGAATTTTTCATATTGTAATTTTTGAAACTGTTTAGGGAGCCTCTGTTTTTCGTTCATACAACATGTCCTTGGGAAATTTATTTTGTTAAGCGTGGACTATGCATATTGTAAAGTCGCTTTAATATTTTAAACATTATTGACTTTCAGGACATCCAAGATAGACGAAGTTAATGACGTCTTGAAAACTGAAGATAGAGAGGCCCACCTAGGTTGATGATCATCAAAAGTGATGGAAGGATAAGTTGGAGTCTTCATCGTTGGAGATGGTGTGCATATTTCCTGTAGTAAAATAGTCACAGCGGCTGTAATCACGCTGCTGGGTGTGTACTATGTGTTTGATCTTGAGTATCCAAAAATATATATTAACTTCTCCGGTACCTCCAGACTCATGTTGTTGGTGGGTATAATTTGAAGGAAAAAAGTGCAAGTATGGGTTCTTCAACAACACACTACGCCAAAAAACTGGTAGCACAGGTATAGCATCATCATCAACTTCCATCAGTGGAAAATCTGTTGACTAATAGCTATGTTTGAGGTCACTTAATTATTACGTTATACACTAATGGAATAACCCAAGATCACAAATTGATATGAAAAAAAAGCGATCAAAGAAAAATTGGCTGATGCGGGACTTCCCAGCGACATCTCGATTACCAAATATCGTTTTTGAACTTCAGAGCATATTGAATCGCATGCTGCTGACAAAATTGCAACAATCCGTGCTCTGATTTTGTCACTGCAAACATTCAGCTGTTTATATGCACTATTGATCACATGGCTTATCTATTGAGTCATACCAGATTATCAAATTCTTTCCTAAATATCTGTTCACAAAGTGTACAAAAATCTACAAAAGTGTTAGATGGAACCTTCAATGAACCAAAGTCACTACTGGTGGTGTCCCAAAGCTTTGTGGTGGATGAAGAGTAGATGGGTCAGTTAATACAGTGTCAGGTGACAATAAGGTTGATCGACATGTGATGCAGGGAGTAAGAATCTCATGACCTGTAAAATTTTTACTCCAAAGATATCCAGCTATGTAAACATTGTGTTTTGCTCTAGCATGTTGAAAGTAGATTGAGTTACAGGAACGTAAAATGGATTTGCAGACCCTTTCTTGGAACTATCTTCTATGAAGAGAACTTAAAATAGCATAAATTTATCACTGTCAGGTGCACAGTTTGAAATGAGTGCTAGTTTAATTAATTCTGCTACCATAACCATTCTCAGAGCAAATCTGAATTCAGATGCAGAGGATTGTCCTAAACCACTCCCTTAACTTTATTGTGGAAAACATGTCTTCAACCACATCTTGACCGATCTACCAGTTGGGAGAAACTTTCTTTCTCTTCTCTTTGATTTCATTTCGCTCCACAGTTTAAGGAGGTAAAACCCCAAAACCCATCCTTTAATACATAACACATGTTTTGATCCTACCACTTCAAACTCTTAAGCCACCATGAGCACACTCATTAAAAAATGCACAATGTTCAGAGTTCTATGAAGAGGGGGTCTTTTCAGCTTTCTCATTTCTTTGAAATACCTACAGTTGAATGAATCAAACAGCTGGTCAATTTTCTCTACAAACTGTGCTGTATGAACGGCTTCAGCAGGGGCTTACCTAAAGATGAGTATGTGTATATTCCGCTGCCACGGAATGGCTTAAAACTTATGCTGCTTTTCTGACCCTCATCTTAGTAAAAATTAGTTCAAAAATGACCCATTGTTAATTTAGGGGCCATACGTATTGGCAGCTGAGAATCACATTCATAAAATTTATGAATGAATGACCACTTAGCATTCTTCATGCTGCCATCTGTACCTTTAAATCTAAACAGGTATTTGCACATACTGGACCTAGTGTTTTTAAAAAAGATGGGGAGGTCATACATGCAAAACACTTTGTCATCACCAACATAAGAAAGGGTTTTCTTCTGAAATATTAAGGAACTTAAATGTTTTCCATTGTTTGATCCCTGATCACACAACTAATTTAGGGATACACGCCAATTGCTTTTAATTTCTCTAAACATTCCTTTAGCGGGGTTGCTTGTGTATTACCCGATGTTGCATCTTTGACAAAAAAGTAACCAACTGGTTGTTTCCAGTGAGATAGCATACCCTCACAATGAACACTAATGCATGGTTGTAGCTTGACCTTTTCTACCAAGACTTCCAAAATCATCAAAGCCCTCAACCTTATCTGTAGAAATGTCATTATGTGAGTCCAGCACACATAAACTCAGTTCGTCCAATGTGACTACCACAATATGTTATCTCTTTCTTTCATTTGAGGATACCTATGCGCTTCATTAAATCTAAAATGTTTCAGAGAAGCCAGGCTGGTTTCAACATTATTGGAGCCAGTTTCTAAGAGATGAAACGGAAGGTAAAGTAAAAATGATGCTACACAAAACTGAGTACGCTTTTGGACCCTTGATAGATAAGTGAGAGCAATAACTTTGTCTGTGTATGACCACCTTCTGCTAACTAACCTTGGTGCGTTGAGATGAGTATTGCAGCTGAGGATGCAAAGAATGACAGAGCTGGTTCCTTTTGCAGATACCATTACTACTTGCACCATCAATGAGTTGTCCAATAGTCTGTTTACTTGATGTCATGCTGGTCATGCGCCGTTTTGTAACTTCGCTTACTTTTTCTTCCAGTCTGCAAGTCCTGACACGCTCTTTCTTAAGAGATTTTACCCCAGGTTTATGTCTAGCCCATTGCTGGTCACGCTTATCATGGTTGATGCTTGTGTTGACCCCTGTATCCCTAATCATGTTAATGATCAAAAATAAAAACAAAAACTGTTTTAATAATCCATCTCTAAATTATGTGGGCATCACTAGCAACAAACCTCATAACATCTAAAGAGTTACATGAACTGTCAAGCATCAACATTTTGAGATGGTTGTTAATCTTTCCAACATAAATTGTGCCAAACTTAATCTTGGGGAGTCAGCATGCAAAATTAATACAATTTTCATGCTTAAAATAATTTATCTCATATGTCTTTAATGTTCACACCCCATTACTGTCAACATAGTTGCCCTAAAAGTGGAACAAAATGATCCACACCCCATTTGAATGACCAATACTTTTGTGTTGAATTTGTCATTTTATCCAAACCCCCCAAAAAATCTACTGAGAAAACTAGAAAACATTAAATTTGTCCAGAAGAATTAAGACAGCACTGCATGTTATGAAAATACAATGCCTTATTTGAAGTGTTACAAATGTATTGATCCATAGCAGCCATTTTAAAGAATGCACACAAATGACCTATTAGTTAAATGAATTAAATTCTAAAAAAGGAAGGTATAACTGGTTTTCGGATATTTTGGAACCGGATACCCGAAATCAGGAAACTCTCGGATACCCGGATACCCGTTTTTCATTTTGTTGAAAACATGCCCTCCAGTGGTTGTACAGTACATGTACTGTAAATGGTAACAAATTGACTTTTATAATACAGAGGATACCATACTATCGATCTCTTCTTTCATTGGGTGTAATCTCTTGAATTTAAAAGATAATTGGTCTGTAAAAGGATGTATAAACATTACATTGTTCAAGAAGTCTGAAATTTCATTCCTTCGCACCGCTCAAATGTTAAAGTCTGAATTTTTAAAAAGGATCGTTTACGGGTTTTGGAGACGAAAAAATGGAACCGGTTAATGACCGTTTCGGTCGGGTATCCGGATACCCGGATACCCGGCACAACTGTCCTAATTTTAACTTGGAAACTCAGTTAATTGTTTTAAAGTCTGTACACAGTGTAGCAGTCTTCCTGAAAAGATTATTCCCTGAATCTCGGTAATTTTAGAGAACCAGGAATTATTTTTGTAATAAAAAATAAGATCATAAACTTCTCAAAAGCATGATCACTTTTAGTAATAAAATTTTAAAACTTTCGTTTTATGTAATAAATGGTTTGAATACAAGAAGTATTGTACTTTTCCCAAACAACAAAACAAGGTTGTACCTTCTTTAATTAATTATAAGCCCACATGCAGGGGATTATGTGTTTTGTTGTTTTCCACACCTTTAACACGCTTGTCAGCTTGTTTGCCACAGCCTGCAATAGTGAGGTATCGGTACGTTTCCGTTTCAATGGTCTTCTTTAGAATCCAAATAAAAACGTTTTGGACGATTCGGTACATCAAACACTGTAGTATGGCATTCCACTCTGAGCCGTTTCCCTGTCCTTGTTAACAAGCGTGACTTGCCTCCTTCAAAGTGGTTTGAGACAGAGGAATCCGGCAGTTATTGTAGAGGTACCATGGGGTTCTTCCTATCAAATCTTTCCTCCCGGGTTGTTTTGAAACCACTGCTGGCATCTATTACAATACATGAACAAATAAGAACAAAGGGGTTATTACAGGCACTGGGTTATCCCTGCTGAGCCAGTTCCCAGGGGCGGGCACACATTCAAGCACTAGTGGTAATCCATTATACTGAGATTTATTCAACCAATTATCAGTGTAACATTAATTAGTATGTTATTTAAAAATTTTGTTAAGGAATACTGGACATTGGGAGGTGGCATATTGGGAGATAAGCTCAGTCGGTACAGCACAAAATCCAAAAGGGCCCAGCCCTGACACTGAGGGTATTATAAGGCAAAAGCTAGCTTAACACGTTAGTCCCTGGTCTATAGTGTAAAGTAGTACTACATCACTACTAAGTACTTAACTCAATAAAACTAGTAATGGTAGTACTCTAAAAACATTCACAGTCACTTTAAAATTTTCTGATAATCCCTTCACCAACGTTGCATCAAGTCATTACCAGCCTACTAACGTTAAGTCTTTCTGAAAGTGAAAGGTTTTAACGCTAACTCCGTTTCTAATTTTTGATCTTCCATAAAGTTTTCTCCGGATATATAATCACTGTGCAATAAATTAACTTAACCAGTCAGTGCGCAACTTCTGAAAGTGCTTTAATTTTAATTGCAAATATGCACGGCACGCGCGCACAATATTGATATTTACAGTATATAATGAGTTATGATATCAATTTAAAAAGATTATGTCACATCTGAACCTTTAATTTTTAAAACAATATTTGATTTGATATTAAACCCAACGAGTGTATTGTTCGATCCCAATTATTGAAAGAGGGAATACAGTTTATTTTAAGATTTGCTATGTGGTAAAACAAATTATTAACGTTTATTTACGGAAATTTCGGTTTTAGAAAAGTCACCTTTTAACACAACATGTTGTTATTGAATTACTGTAGATTTTAAATATTACCGTACCAGATAGATGGAGCTATTCGTTTTTCAAAAAAAATTATTCACCTTTTTCAAGTAAGGATGGGGGAAACAGTCAGGCGCACAGCTTAACATTTCGCTTTTAACGGGCGATCTTCAATTTATTAAACAAGTTGAGAAAAATAATCAGATCATAGATAAATACCCTTTTAACGAAGAGCAAAAACGTAATTGGTTTAAACCTCAAAAAGCATCGCACAGTGCCAAAAACGACCAATCACCGGGTTAGAGACACTCAAAACAGTAATGTTCCGACGTTGCACCTTGTACGCGCTTTGAAGCCATGCGTATTATACGCTCCCTTTGAATCTTGCGCGTGCGGTAAGTAAACCCATAGATATAGAACATAGTAACAATGACACGCGGTGCACGTTGCAAGTTATGTGTACGCTTTTGCTTTTCTCTGCAAAGCTTGACGTCACAAGCGTGTCTTAACTTTTAACAAAAAATACTGTGTAACAAGTTTTTTTTAAAGGAAAGAAAAAGGTTTCTTCCGTTGAACTGCAGTGAATTTGTTTTTTACATTACGATAGTGTGATACTTCGAGATACTATATTTAACTTTTTACGTCCCCCCCCACGAGGGAAACAGTCAGGGCAACAGTGGGGGCACGGATAACACGAAGGGATCGGCAAAAAATGTTGGTTTTATACCAAATTATAAGAGAGTTTTCTCCCAAATTTATCGTCAAAGCGATTATTTTATTTTTAATTTAGTGAGAACAACATTTCAAGATAATGTCCCATCAGGTTTCAGTCCTATAGTGAGAAAAACAGGGTTGCTACCGAACAGATAGTTTTCATTGGTGGGAGCACTTTCAAACACTCGCTTTTTTCTCGAGAAATCTCAAATGGTTCGAGCGTTTTCAGGCCCATTTTTGCAAATAAACGTTGCGCGTCAGCTTCTACATTAATCGGACGTTGCGCACTGACTGTTGTGTCCTGTTGTTTTGCGCATGCGCGAAATTCGACAATCGTGAAAGTGCGCCCTCTGTTCTCGAAATCGGTGCTAAATATGCGAATGAAACTGAAAAAGAATCACTGGAGAATTTTAAACCAATGAAACCTTCTAAAAATATTAAACATGAGTAGTGTTATGATCAACATATGACTTCGGAGGTCACGATGTTGACATTATTTTTATGCGGCATTCATCACCGTTTTTCGGTACAGCTGGAAGTTGCGATGGGGGGAATTTTGAGGTTTATTCGTTAAAAATCTAAGAGAGATTGAATTTCTCCTGGGGGAAAAATTTGGTTTCATACGTCAGTATTGTCTCGTAAATAAAGCCATTAACATCAAACATATAGGTCAGCAAACCTTCGGGAATGTTTACTGCCCCCTTTTAAATAGCACATGACTTCACCCCTACTCGTGGTAAAACAGCAGTGTACCTGCAGGCTGGCGGAGGGAATGGTTTGTATCTACATTTCCCAGGGGTCCTGCTTTTTGTGTTATGAGGTTCCACCAAATCGCCCCTGTCCAGGGATGTTGAAGACGGCGAGCATCGATTCACCACCCCTGGCTCGGCTCGCTCGCCGAAAACAGACCCGTCCATGGTATTGTGTGCTTCTAATGAGATGGTATGACATGGTCTTCCGCCATGTGCATTTTTGGTCAAAGGTAATTCCGGGATAAACAAGTTAGCCACATAATTATGCTCAGTTGAAAATACCAAACTGACTTACTATTACTGATCATGAAGGTGAAATTAGAACAGATTCAGTATAACAAGATTTAATATGCAAAGGCTGTATTTTTTGGCCAAAATACACTTCTTGAGTTCTCCAGCCACTGGGGATGAAGGCTTTCAGTGCATGCTTATGGCCGATCCCAAGCCCAGATAAATGGGAGGGGTTGCGCCAGAGGGCATCCGGCGCAAAACCTGGCGCCAATCAAATATGTGGATCATGATCCCCCTTTGGTGGCACCCCAACGGGAGCAGCCGAAAGAGGGACAACAACATTTCTTGAGTTCTAGATTTTTTACCTATCATAAACCCTTTTCTATGTAGATTTGGACTTCAGCGAAAAATGTTAAAATATTTTTCTTTCCAGTACGCAGTGTACATAAGAAGACATTACAATAAAATTTATGGGATGGAATACTTCAACATAATGTATCTTGATTAGAAATTAATTTCTCCTTGCAGGTGGTTTGGATAGACATGACTTCAGCTTTCGTGGCTTTCTTTGTGGCCAAATGCTATTTACATTGAGGGGTTGACATTGAGCAGGTGTTCCCGCATCAGCACCGTAATTTATGACATCGGGGTCCTTCTTTTTTGTGTTACGAGTTCCACCAAATCGCTTGTCCAGGATGTTGAAGACGGCGAGCATCGATTCACCCGCCCTGTTTCTCGCTGGCCTGCCTCGTTCAGCAGACCCATGCCATGTTGCGTGCTTCTAATGAATGGTATGACATGGTCTTCCATCATGTGCAGGTTTGGGGATAGATTTTGAAGGGAAAGTTAGTAGTGAAATTGGAATTTATGAATGGTTCAACCTCTGCATTCACGGGGGAAAAAGAAAAGAACAAAAAGTTACTGCAAATGCATCATTAGGGGAAAAAATTCATATGAACAGCATATGCAGGTTCAAAGTGTTCAGAAAATGTCTCCAAAACAGGGTAGCATAGAAAAGGACAGATGACGGTATTGTTCATTAGCTGATATTTTGAACGATCTTTTCACAGTAGTTACTACATCTTTATTGGTTTTTCTTGTGTGTGTGTTTCCATTGTTTTATGGAGTTGCCACACACCCCTGCGTAATTTCTCTTAGATTACACATGTTGAACATTCATCTTATTTCAATGACCTATAATATAAAAAGTCCAATTAAAATATTGGTACTGTTTGTAGTGTTGTCATATAATAGCATTGGATTACATTTATAAAAATCATTTAGTGTTGAATTGGGGAAAAGGTGTGGCTGCTTTCTCCTTGTATTTTTTCTAGGATAGCAGGGTAAGGTGGCCTATATGTAGGCTCACACAACATGGAAAACAGAAGAAAACAAACTAGAAGCGGAAGTAAAACATAAACCACTTATATGGGGCTCATGGAGATTTCACTGTCTCTATGCAGACCCTTGACTATACTAGATTTGATATTATGCACTAAATTTCACATAAAGTGTTAATTTTAACAAATATTGGATTAAAAAAAAGGGCCCAAACAAGAATGTCAAAAGATCTCACCATGCTCGTTTTTATTGTGTTTGTGCATTCTCAGGTTCAGTATTATAACTGCTTTTGTTAAAAAGTGATTTTCAATAAAACTGATACAACAACTTATGACATCTGCTTTTAATCAGGAATGCTTTTAATCATATTTTATCAAACCGTTCAAGCACTATCTGCGTGCTCAATATTGGGCAGTGTCGTTCTGGTATTGCTATGCACACGTCCATCGTGCACAACGCATATAATGACATGAAACAGACAGACGAGTCAGAAAAAACGACAGGGAATCCCGTCGATTGTGATTAATCAAGGAGGTGTGCTCTTTTGCAGATACACAAAGCGGATAGAGTTATGTTCATATTGTTATTAAAAAATAAAAAAAAATTATCAAGGAAATTAAATTTTAATCAAAAACAATAAAAACCCACCTAAAATGGGATCTTGGTCACGCGCCATCAGACGATAGGGGTCCCCAATTTGTAGGGCTTTTCCCGCGATCCGCTCGCATTAGTCATAAGCTTTGGGTCATATTTTAATAAAGTGGTATTAAAGAATTGCAATTGGTCAAAAGATGCTAGGATTTCATAAATATTCATCACATGATGACCCTTTAAAAGAATTTATTTGTTATTTTGCTTTCGTTTATGGGCAATCAATTTCATGGTAACAGCTTTCAATGCGCCTTTGAAAGGTTTTCAGGTACTGGAGTTAATTTAAATACAAAATCAATTTAAATTTTTGATTTTAAGGCAAGAGATCTAGAACTTCATTTTACTTATGTATTTTATTTCTTTTCTTTATTATTTTATGAACTTAATTAAATTTAATTTTGCAAATGGAATAATGTGTATAATTTTAAAACGAAAAGCATCAATAAATTTCCCACAATGATTAGTTTAATAAAACAACCAAATGGCTGGTAAATTTTGTCCAAAATTGTTAGGTGTTTATTTTAAATAATGGTTTTGGTTAGCTTCGGTTAGCCGGTTAGCATATTTCTAAATGGTCAGTGCATTTTTTTTTTTCATTTTAATTTATGTAATAACCAAATGATATGTTTCATTATATTTTAGTCTGATATCTAAACAGCAAAATAAATAAATAAATAAATACATTAAAAATTAAGGCTTCCAACATTTTAAGCATTATTGTGGTACAGAACCTTTAACATAGCAGACCTTAACATGTAGTTGTATCCTAGGGTTAGACGTCATGGTGAGTTCACTGTGATATCGAATTACACTAAATCAAAGCTTAATATTTCCAAAACAATATCTTCATGAACTACAAAAACATTTTCACAATCTTTGCATCATCTGAAAGATCTTGAATTATCTCTTCTTTAATAATGTAATCTATACCTTTATAGGCACTTCACCTACGTATCGATCGTTAACGAGAAACGTTACGGTAATTACACTGATATTCTCAAACAATAACAGAAACAATTCACTTGATAATCTCTTTAACTAATTCACAGCAAGAATATGATTGGCACTGATTTTATAATTTCTACTCACATAGTGTGGTATGAGGCTCTTTCCAATACACAAAGATTGATTGGCATAAATTACTTCAATACAGGACGATACAGGACGGAACAGAGTGAAACGAAAGAAGAAAGACCGAACCGGGCTCGCCACTATAATGAAGTGCGTTCGAAGAGCCTCTCGGGTTCAATTTGAAGTTGCTCGAGTAGGTCTGACGTCATTGTTGTTTATTCCTGGGTCAGCCTCGCAACCTGTCTGCAAAGCAGGTCACTTGAGGCAGACCCGCAAGGGACGTCACTTTCAGGAATATTCTGAATGGCCGCCATCTTTGTTTTCAGTGCGGCAATTTTTGTGAAGTTATTGATATTAACATTTTTCAAATCTTAAACAATAAACCGTGAGTAGAGACCGTTCTGTACTCAGAAGCCGTGTTGTTTTGCACGAACCCGATAGGTACCACCCAGGAACAATTATTTCGTTGTAAATATTTTTTGCTTACAAAGTCCGTGTGACCTTGGACATTCTTCACATCGCTTTAACGACCGACACGAGGCGGTACGTTCAACGGGATGCTCGTTCGATCAGGATGTACTCAGGGCTCACCCGTGTGACGTACTCGGTAAGCTACCTGAACGCACCCAATATTCGCGCTGCCGTTGGCTGGCACCCTCCAACCATACACCCACACACACGCACACGACAGCTACAGGTACTAGCCAGGGTGACGCAACCGGCAGTAGCCGAACGCCTCGGTAAACGCACCAGCACTGCATAAACAACAATGGCGCCCTCAAGCGCCCATTATTTCGTTAGCAACATAGTGACAAATTAGGCTTGTACTCTCTTAGGGCCTACCGTTGAGTGAAACCGCACCTTCAGTAGTTTATATGGCGGACAAGTCTTTTTGGAGTGGATAAAGAGTAAAATTAGTAGTTCATATAAAGAGTGAATTGTTATCCCTTTACCGTATTTTTCAATCAAATCAGAGTGGGTTTTACTAAAAAAAAAAAGAACTTGTCCGCCATTTATATAGCTCTTTAAAAGAGTGGTTTTCACTCTTTTACGTTAAGAGAGTGCTATCTTAGCCGACAATACAAACATAGTTTTTTTTAAATCTATAAATTGTTCTCAATTTATAGAGTTCTATAGAACTCTCATATACGTTCTTGTACAGAACTCTGCAAATTGTTCTGGTAGGAATTTCTACAAGTCGGGGTAAACATGGCGGTCAGCATCATAGATCTGGTGTAACTCAATGCGCCTCGAGCTCAAAGTGTGACGTCGATCTTAGGCTGTTGTACACCCATTAGTCTTGGCGCAAGACGTTATTCAAGATTTTGATACGTACATGCCGATCCGCTGCATTTGATAAACCAATCGCCGCTGCGGGCGCTCATTTATTCCTGCACAGCCGCGTCAGCAATTTTGTCCAGAGAGTAATTAGCGGTCATAATCCTGAAAATTGTATAGCGCCAGCTACGGTGGGTGATTTATGACTCATGCGGGATCGTGTAATTCAGGATCCGCATAACGGTCTTGCACAAGACTGTACACCCATATGCATTTGAATGATATAAATGATTTTTGACCCTTTTATTCTATAAAAAAAAAAATCCTACACAGCTGATAATTATTATATATTTTTATTATAATTCATAAAAATATATAAATGAAAAATCTTAGTATCGTCGATTCTAACTCGATAATTCATGCCACCAAGCCTTTCAAATTCCATTTAAAAGGCGGGTCAACAGAAAATGGCAAAACGGCAGAACAAATATCGCGTCTGATAGAGGGCGATATTGAATGAACATGTTACGTCACACTCGTCGTTACGGTATCATAATTATTCTAATCATGGATGATGTGTACGTACGTTCGTAACTCATTATCGTGATGTCCATTCTATGTAATATTTTAATGTTGGGAAACCTGTGAAATCTAGATTATAAAGCGAATGTAATCATTATTTTCCTTTATATATTGAGAATAAATTTCTTATTTAGATGAAAATAAATTTCTAGAAAATGGGAAAACTAAAGCTGCTTCTGATTGTCAAGAAATGTTTCTTTATTGACGAGGTTCTGTACATATAGCTCATTATATACACACACTTAGGACACACAGTCGTGAATCTCAAGACGTCTGAGGACCTCTATTGTTCTTCTATTGTTTGGACTCTAACTTTTAGAAGTAATCTCATTGGTTTTGTACACGATGTCTTCCTTGAGGACAACGAAGAACAAAGAACTGCCGTCGGAGGACCTATTGTTCTTTCTTATCTGTCCTCAGACGGTTTGCATTGTGCTCACCACACCCATTCTCATTTTTTGCATCCTTGTTCTTTCCTTTGTCCCTGTACTTTCAATACTTCTAGCAGGATTTGTACACAAATTCTCCTTGTGGAGCACGGGAGTCCTTTTAGAATTCCCCTGTTGAGACCAATTGTTCTTGCCTTTCCTTTTGTTATAGGACTCCACAAAGTGCAATGAACCCATT
>CM055821.1:12390727-12407031 GCA_029582265.1 Zoroaster sp. YZ-2022 | reverse complement strand
CCTGGGGTGTTTTGTGTGCGGGAACTCTTGTGATTGGTGCTCGCTGGGGTGTGCTTGTCTGTGTGAGCCTGGTGTTCAGTGGAGTGTGTCAGTGCTGTGTTGGTGGTGGTGATGCCTGGTTCTGCCAGATGCTGCTTCGATGTTGTATCCTATGTATTTATTGTGGTGGTACTGGCAGTGATGTTTTCTTGATTTCCGATGGCTTCACGGATGCGTCCGGTGATACCAATTCTTGACTGGTGCGATCGATGAACAGGTGCGGTGTTCCTCCCATTGAATGGTGTGATTGTTAGTACGCGTGTTTGATGATTGCTGACTTGTCTATTTCGCCTTTCCTGCCATGAGCTTTATGTTCCTTGAGGTCTTGTTTGAAGGTCCTGCAAGTCTCCTCCGATGTAAACTTTACCGCATTCTCCACAGGGGATGCGGTAAACACCACATCTACTGGCTTGAGGGTCGAGTTTGTCCCCTGTGTGCTGGAGCTGGGATTGGAGTTTCATTGAAGAAGTGTGATATCTACTTGGATGTCTGCTTTTTCAAGGATTTTTGGATCTTGTGTGATGTGTGGCCGATGTGTATGGGAGGATAGCGATGGACTCCTTGTCTAATGTTGGTTCTTGGTCGTTTCTGGTTTGTGGTTGTTTGGTGGAGTTTGTGGTGATCTTGCTAGCCGTTGAACTTGAGGACTTGCTTGACTTGACTTGAGTTCTTGTAGATGTTGGGTGTTGTAGATGTTGGGGTGTCACAGATGTTGGGTGTCACAGATGTTGTATGCTCGATTGTACTGAGTGTGCGTTGTATTGAAGACTTGACTGATGGTGGATGAAAGATCTGTCATTCGGGTGGCGGTCAGTGTGGGTGGGCTTTCTGTAAACGGCGTGTCCCAGGGTGCCGTCTGCTTGTCTTGTGATGTTTACAAGGAGAGTTATCTTTTCAATTTCCATGGTCAAAGAGATGTCAGTGCTGGTTGTTGAGATGGTGAAGAAAATCTTGTAACTTGTCGTTCCATGTGGCCATATGATGAAGGTGTCGTCCACATAGCGGAGCCACAGTGTTGGTTTGTGAGTTGCAGATAATAGAGCTGATTTTTCGAAGTCTTCCATGAATAGGAGCCAACACCTCTGCACTTTAGAGATTTGTGGTGCTTCCGAAAACTTTCCTAATTATCATTTCCACCATGCAAAGCCTTAAATCTATATCATTGTACACATCGCTAATTGTCAAAAATATTTACAAAAGGTATGACCCCAATTTGACCTTACTTCTTGTCAAACCGGAAGTCAAATTTTAATATATAAATAAAATCATATCTCAACAACCACAAGAGGTAAAATGACATTTTTTGCACCATTGTATAGACTGTTAATTGTCAATAAACATTTACACAGAGGTGACCCCAATTTGAACTTACTTCCTACCCAAACCGGAAGTAAAATTTTAAGTATTTACAAAAACATGACCCCAATTTGATCTTTACTTCCTGTCCAAACCGGAAGTCAAAGTTTAATATTAACTAGACATAAGTTTTTGTCACAACAAAAACTAGGTGTTCGGTTGACGTTAAAATGATGACGTCATCAATTGAAAGTGTTGGAGAAAGTGAAACGTTAACGTCTGTTGAAGTTCTCGCGAGAAGTTTATTTGAATACAATGCAATGCTGAATTGAGAAAGTAAACTTTGACTTCCGGTTTGGAAAGGAAGTAAAGGTCAAATTGGGGTCATGTTTTTGTAAATATTTTTGACAAATAACGATCAGTACAACGGTTCAAATTTTTAAATTTACTTCTTGTGGTTGTTGATATAGGTTTTTAATATTAAGCTTTGACATCCGGTTTGGACAAAGTAAAGGTCAAGTTAGGGGTCACCTATTGTAAGTTTGTTGACAATTGACGATCTGTACAATGGTGCAAAATTTTAAATTTACCTCTTGGTTTGTTGAGATATGATTTTTATAAATATTAAACTTTGACAACCGGTTTGGACAGAAGTAAAGGTCAAATTAGGGTCACCTTTTGTAAATATTTTTTGACAGTTAACGATCTGTACAATGGTGAAAAACTGTGAATTTACCTCTTGTGGTTGTTGTGATTTGATTTTTTTATAAATATTGAACTTTGACTTCCGGTTTGGGAGAGACAGACAGACCGACCGACAGACAGCCCGACCGACCGACAGACAGACAGACAGACTTTTTAAATACAAATTTAAAATACAAATTGACATGATATGAAAGAAATTTACATGTATTTACAAATAAAATAGAATATCAGTAATCAATGAAGATCATAATAATCAGTCAACAATCAGAAATTTATTAGGTACAATGGTCTAGTCAATTAGATAAGCCAGTAGATTTCGTTATTTTGTATGGTGAAGATTGCATTGTTGTGTCCCCATTTATTGAGAAAAATTGTTGGTTGTTTTGGGATTTGTAGAAGTGGAAATCGAGAATAATTTTGCTTTGAATTCGGTATTTCCATATTAGAAGAACATTTTTAAAGTTAGAATTACAATATAACCAGTAAATAGTAGCTTTTAAGCTAACAATTAAATAATTACACAAATAAACGGCTTCCTTTGGTCGATCCCTGGCGTGAGGAACTAAACACCAGTATAGATCAAAGTCCCAGTCTGTCTGTGGGAGGATCCGTCGCAGAAGTTTGTGAAGTGTAGATAGGGCTGGCTGAATTCTTGTGCAAAGGATGAACAGGTGTAAGCATGTGCCTCTCTTCCCACACCAGCCGCAGTTTCTGTTGAATTTTGGGTCGATGTGGTGCAAGACTGGAAGAGACGGCAGGACATTATGAAATAGACGGAATTGTACATCGCCTTCTTTTTTTGATATGGGTTGGTGATATGTTGCTTTACATTGAGCTGACGTTATTGGCCGAGCAACACCATTTTCATGCCACGGTGTTTTCATCGATTTTGCAGAGAGGGAATTGATGACTCTGTTAAAAAATTCGTACAAGCATTTGGATGTGCTTGTCAGTCCGTTGATGTTGGGAGGAATGGTGATCTCTGGAAATGGTGCTGGAAAAGGTGGTACATCTTTCAAATCTTCCCGTAGTCGCCAACAACCTTGTGGATTGAAAAAATGCGGGACGTTGTTAGCGATATTCCTCTGTATTATGTTGATGTCCATTTGGAAAGCCCTTGATGACGTACGGTACGGAAGATGCCGGTGCTGTGGAGGATGGAGGTCTTCTGCAGATTTCCATTTTCCGGTGGAAAAGTTGATGAGATGCCCCACAAGCGTTATCCCGCACGCTAGGAGTTGAGGTGAAGGAAGCCGTTCTTTGGTATTTTGATTAAGGTGAGTACAATTAAAAGGTAAGTTTAAAATGTGATCTATCAAAGTAGGTGGTACAGAGATACGAGCGCTGGACAGGAGCCAGGCGGTGACGATTTCACAGTGAAAATTAGGGATGCTATTCAGAAATCTCGCATTTATGTCCGTGAGAAACAAATGAATATCGAGGTTGAGGTTGCAATATTTTTGGAGAAAGTGAGAAAAGAGATTGTAAGCAGGATGCGGGCTCCTGTCCAAAAATCGTTGTAAAGTACGGAATCGGAATGTGGAAAGACGTGCCCGAAGGCAAGTGAGACCAAAACCTCCTTTATCAGATAATTGAAACATTGTATGTTGGTCAGTGTTTCCCGTTCGACCAGACAAAGTCAACAAGTTTCCTTTGGAGTTCATCGAGTATATGATCGGGTGTTGGAAGGACGGCTAGATAGTGTAACAATTTGGAAGTGGCGATTTGGTTAGCTATGAGGATTTTACCTTTATATCAGAGTGTTTTGAAAATGCTCTTCCAACGAGCGAGGGTTTTCTGGAGTTTGTTTCTACATATTTGCCAATTTTGTTGAGTGAATTTATTGGAATTACCCAGATGAACTCCAAGAAACTTGAGACTTTCGTTGTTCCACGTGAAGTTAAGGGGATTATCATTTCTGAGGATCCAGGATCCTGCCCATAAACCTTGGGATTTTTGAAAATTTAGGCATCAGCCAATTTTTCTTTACTCGCGAACCGTTTATATATATATATATATATATATATATATATATATATATATATGTGTGTGTGTGTGTGTGTGTTCGAGCACTGGCCGCGTTATGGGGACAGAGAACAAAAGAGGGATCCGGAATTACTTAGCTGTGGGGACATTTTGTGTGTCCCCACAACGTTTTTAATCCCCAAAATCCTTTGTATTTTGTCCCCACAACGCCCCGTGCGGGAATGTGTGTGTGTGTGTGTGTGTGTGTGTGCCGAGTAGCCAGGGATATATATATATATATGACAGCAACGAGAAAAATTGGCTGATGCCGGACTCGAACCCGCGACCTCTCGAATACTAGACGAGCGCTCTACCAACTGAGCTAACCAGCACCTATGTTGGCGGGCGGTCCACTTATGCCAATTATCTACTGCTCTATGGGGGCCATGTCAGAGGCCAAACCATATCTGCCGAGTAGCCAGGGATCAAGCCCCGGTCAGATGCAAACAACCCGGGTAACGGCAGTAGCGGGGATCACACAATTAACGGGACACAAGCCTTTTATGTGGTTGTACACAAAGTAGATTTATATGGAGAAACTGACCTGAAATATTATAAACGGGTAGCGAGCAAAGAAAAATTGGCTAATGCCGGACTCGAACCCGCGACCTCTCGATTACCGTACGAGCGCTCTACCAACTGAGCTAACCAGCCCCTATGTTGGTGGGCGGTCCACTTATGCCAAAAAATATATTATATATATATAGATATTATATATTATATATATTATATATATATCTATATTTATATTTATATATATATATATATATATATATATATATATATATATATATATATATATATATATATATATGTATATATATATATATATATATATATATATATATATATATATATATATATATATATATATATATATATATATATATATATATATATATATATATATAAATATAAATATAAACGTAAATATAAATATAAACGTAAAATTACAGTTGCTTTCTTAATATTGTTTTATTTTCTGGGAAGTTTGAAATGAAAAACTATTTAACATGGGAAAAATGTAGAATACAACCGCTACTTTTCTATCCAAAATATGAAGGTTTGCCTTTTCAAAGATGATAAAGGACACACTTAATGAGATGACAGTGAGTCAAGTGAGGAACGATAATTTGAGCAATAAATGTATGCACATCATCCAGTGAGAGTTGAATGGCGGTTGGGTTCAAACAGCTGGTGTGATTTCTGCAGCCATAACGCGAGCAGATTTTCGGCATCCTAACTGCATGAACTTCTGTCTTACGCACGACCGATGTTTACTCAAAACCGACCTATTCATGCTTTCAGCTATTATTCAATATGTAGCATTGAAGTTACATGAGTCATGAATTGGCATTACGACAAAAGGTTCTCTGTGACTGATATAAATCTATTAAGAATCATTCACTCGTGACAAACAACAACCGGCAAGTAAACTTAGCGTGTTATGCATTAAACCACACACACATGGCGCCATTTTGTGTAAAACTTACTTAGTGTAAAGCTATGGAACTACTCTTTCCTCTGAATAATGTTGTTCAATGGGCAGTAATGCTTTGAAAAACTTTAATAATGTCCATTTTGAATTATAGGTGACCCAGCCACTCTTTGAAAAAGGTTCGAAATTCTTATTATGTTCATATTTGTTTGATGTTTTAATAAAATAAATGATCAAAAATAATCATCCAAGGGCTTATTCATCGGTTGGCTCTTAAAGAGATTTCCCCAACCAATGCCGAGCGAGCAGGGAGGGGTGGGTGTATTTTAATAGTCTCAGCTGGCATTTTAGAGCCTCAGTCGGCAAATAAGCATCAAAGGTTATAGAACAAGGTTGTTCCAGAATGAACATTCAGTCAGCAGACCTTCATCTATGGCTTTGCCGACTGTAAATGTATCGTGTTTCTAAGCACTAAGATTTGCCGAATTGTTTATTATCAGTTGTTTTCGCTTTGTAATACATTATATTTTACTCACAGCACCCCCCTCCCGTTGAGCGATTTTACAGATTTACATTTGGGGGGGGGGGGGGGGGAGGAAGTAACTTATTTCGTCTTTTAATATTAATTTTTTGTTGGTAAATTTACCCCAAAAATGTTTGCCCTCACTCAATCTGAAAATCCTGGCTACGCCACTGATGCCAGTCGGCAAATTGGCTTCCACACCCCAAAAGAAAATGCTTTCGATCGCTACGCCCCCTGCCGCCACCCCTCTGTGTTTACTTTAATCTTCTGCCGATTTCCATGAAACCTTTATTTGGGAGTTGAGTTCAACTGGAAAGAAAATTTAAGATTAAGAATAAGTAATCGCAGCCGTGATGATCCATTTCAATTGTTTAATAAGTTTCACGTTTTCACAAAAAAAAGTCAGATAGAATAATTTCCTCAAGATGTACCATCAGTCACCAACTCATTTTTTAGGACAAACTAAATATTTCTCTAATATTTCTCTATTATTTATATATATATATATATATATATATATATATATATATATATATATATATATATATATAAAAATACATAATTTCATTAAGAAATTAACGTATTTAGTGTAAACCAACTCATCAAATGTTCACAGCACAATTAGCCTCTGTCCACCAATAGAAAGATTATTTAGATAAATCTAGCCGCTCAGTCAACAGAATATTTACACGATCAGAACTAACTCACAGTATGACACACCCAATGTTATATAATTAAACTCGTGTAAAAGAAAAGATGGAATCGAACCTGCGACCTCTCGAATACCGTATGAGTGCTCTACCAACTGAGCTAGCCAGCCCCTATGTTGGTGGGCGGTCCACTTATACCAATTATCTATTGCTCTATGGGGACAGGTCAGAGGCCAAACCATATCTGCCGAGTAGCCAGGGATCAAGCCTCGGATCAGATGCAAACATATATATATATATGGGCGATTCCGCGGTAACACGCGTTACGTTTTAGCGTGTCCTTCATTATTCTCCATTCTCTGGCTGCAAGACTAATTTGAATTTAGTGTTCATCTTTTGTATTTTAAAACCTAAAACTCAAGGCTAGATCCCCATGTTCACACAAAAATGAAAGATCAACTTGTGTAGCTGAGAGAGCTCTGCGAAAATCGGTAACACGCGTTTCGCTGGATGGACAGGCCAAAAAAATACCAAACTTTATCTCAACTTTGTCCTAAAACTAACCAGTCTACAACAAATTGGTTTCTATTGTAATCCAAGTACTATGCTAAAGGTTTATTATACTGGAATAATAACAATAATTCAAGTTATACTTTTTAGTAAACTGCAAAATAGTCAGTAACACGCGTTACGGTAACACGCGTTTCACTTTGTCCGGCTATATTGTTGATACGTTATTTCAATTGTTAAGTTACAAATTCTCAAAATTATCAACCAATATCAGTTTGCACATCATATCTGAAAGATCAAAACAGTAAGTAGACCTTTTTTTATTTATTTATTTTTAGTTGCTCTACAGATCACACAATTTGTAGTGCACATTTGAAGGACATTTGAAGGACACGCTAAAACGTAGTGCATGCGATTGTTTACTATCACTGGTTCTCCAAGTTTCCTAATAATCTGATTCCTAAAATAAAATGTTTTGTCATCTTTAGGACTTGGCCACTTCCAATTCTTTCCGGCAGGGTGCATCACTGAAACACGGAAGTCATTTTCGTCACTTACTTCCATTACTTCCATTACTTCACCAGGGAAATAATCCCCATCATATACCACAAGAAACCAATTCCCCACATGTATATAACTCAATGATCAACGCATTAATAACGTTTAACTTCCTTAGAACTAAAGTTAATGCAGCTGTTTTGACGTACATGTATTTGATTGTCCACTATACGTTAGAAAAAACACGGAAATACATGTACTTCGTCTTTTGTTGCACAGAAACTCCTGCAAAATCATGTCACCGAAACTCTTTAGAAACTACATAAAGGCCTATTCAAACACGCATGGTTGCATCGTTTACGTCCGGCGCGGCCGTAAAGCTTGCCCCGAATCACGTGGCATAGTAACAGTCGCTACGCACAGGGGTCAAAGTCTGGGTCACTTGCACAAGGCTTATTACCATTGTATGCAGTGTATTGGGCATGGTAACACGCGTTTCATTGGTAACACGCATTACTAGTAACACGCGTTACAATTGTTGAAGGCTCATTGTGAAGTGGTGGTTAAGAATTTATCTCAATGTTTACTATTTTTACATAAGCCCTTACTAGTAGGAGGAAAATTATAAGTTGCAGCAATTGAAACCAGGTTATTTAGTAAAAATATTTTAAAAAGTGTATTTCGGTAACACGCGTTACGCTCTCTGAGAGTACCTCAAACCAAGTATTGACACAAGTGTACATTGAGTTGTATTGAAATTTTACTTACTGTTTCTGAAAGACTATTGCCCATACTTATTTGCATTTATATATTTTTAAGAAGATTGATCCTGACTCTAAAATAGGGCCAATTGGTAAAATCATAAAAAACATGATTTTTCCCCCATCAAAGTGCACTATCGGAAAAGTAGGTTTTTCACAGTAAACAATACCCAAACATAATTTTTTCCCCTGACACTTGCATGTGTTTGGAATGATATAAAGATAAAAATTCAATTCTGAGAGCAATTTCATTTTTTTGAGAAAATTCCACCTTTTCATGGAATTAGCCTTATATATATATATATATATATATATATATATATATATATATATATATATATATATATATAAATGACTAATTAAATGATGAAAGTAGTGGCTGACTGTAACCTTTGATATTGTTTGCCTCACCCTCATCAATATTGTCTTCCTATTATGATAGCCTATTACAAATGTTGAAGATATCAAAATATCCCCATATTAAATTATCACCGAAGTTTGTTTAAGGTAATTGTTATGTGATGATTTGTAAATCCTCCAATATTAAACATTCAGATTTGTCCTCTACCCTCTAACCCTCAGTCCCACTGCCCATTTTCAGGATTCTTTACTTTTGTCAATGTATATTTTATTTATTTGTTTGTTTATTTATTTATTTATTTATTTCCTTTATTTACCCAGGGTGAGCCAGATCAGTAAAAACTGGTTTCCATTTGGGCCCTGCGTGTAAAAATATATTAAAATGTATATAGAATAAAGTGTATATAGAATATAATGTATACAAAGTATCATTTTTTAAATAAATTAAATTAAAACATTCTAGAAAAAAAACATATATATATATATGTACAAATATAAATTAAGCTGTTAAAAATTTAAAGAGTTCTGATTTAAAAACAGAAAGGGATGTAATTTTTCTCAGATGTTTTGGCAAATCGTTCCACATTTTTGCTCCAGAAATAGCAAGGCTCGAGCGAAAGCTTTCTTTTCTAGCCAAAGGAATCCTTAGAGTAAAATCATCATTTTGTCTTGTAGTGCAGTTGTGGGAAAAATGAGAATACATTTGCCATGTACTCTGGACACAAATTATGTAAGCACTTATACACAATGATCTGTTTTTAAAACAAACTCTGTCGGCAAAGATAACCAATTCAACTCTTTAAACATATCAGCAGAAGCAGTTCGGAAAGGACAACCAATAATTAATCTGGCGGCTCTTTTCAGTAGTTTGTTGAGCATGTTATTATGTAGATTGTATCAGCCTCCCCAAATCGTACAACAGTAGTCAAACTTGGCATAACAAAGGTTTTAACTAGAGTGTGCAGACTGCTTTTGGAATGTTGTGGCGAATTCTGCTTAACATAGCTAGTTTAGAAGAAACCTTCTTTTTTAATATAATCGATATGAGGAAACCATGTAAGTGATTCATCAATAATAACGCCCAAACACTTATAAGAGGTAACCTTTTCCACAGAGTCGTTGTTAATGACAATATTAAGATTAGTTGAGGCTACCTTGTATCTAGAGCCAATTACCATAGATTTCGTTTTTGTACCGTTAATTGTCAACTTATTCCCAGCAGCCCAATCGTGAATATTTGCCATTGCTACGTTAAGGCTATGTTCAATTTCGTCACAACTGGAGGAACTACATGTTATTGTCGAGTCATCTGCGTACATGTGCAACTGGCAGTTCTTAGGAATGCACTGTGGGAGACCACTCGTGTAAATTATGAATAAAAGAGGTTGTTTGTTGATTTACTGATTGATTTACGAATTAAAAAAAAAAGTTTATTAATTTTGCTCATATTTTTTCACAGGGAACGGCAAAGTATTTTAACAGAGCGTATTACACGCCGGGGATAATCGGGCGACGAGAAATTATTATTTTTTCTACTATTTATTCGGTAAATTAATCAATGGGTAAATAACGTTACTGATTATTTTGTTCATTCAGGTCGAATCAAATGAAATAATACCTAAAAATCAAACGGCCGCTCGTTTTCAGAGACCATGGCGTAACACGCTGTTTAGTATGCACATCCAGGTGGCGACCGTGTCTCAGTAGCTGTGGCACGGCTCCGTACCGTACACGTCATCGCCCCCTAGTTATTACTCTGTGCTTTACACGTACATGTACGTATAGGCTATGTGCGCCTGTTGGTCTTTGATTTTAATAAATCACTTTCTGTGGAAACTTACCTTAATTGTTCTCCATCGACAAGACCGGGATAAAGTACTTTAAATTTGTCCCCAGTGTGAGTAGAACCCGCTAACGGGCGACTCACACTGGGGCCGTGCAACTCTTCGTTTAAGTTGTTTCCTTCAGGAGCGGTATAATTTGTGTTGTCGTTATCAAAATTTCGTACCATTTCTCGTAAAGATGGGCAACTCGACCCGTATCGCATACAAACATGTATAACACGCATGGACTGGTCCGGCCGCCATTTTGAGCAAGGTGGTGATACTACGAAAAGTACCCGGATGTCAATGTACCTGCGGCTGGACCATGGAACTAGGAAGGGTTTTACTGATCTGTGTGGCTTTTTAGCGGTAGTTTTGAGAGTGATTTTTCAGTTATAGTAATTGCCCTATTTTCGACGTTCTAGTGGATATTGTGACAATCCATATATATAATATATATATATATAATATATATATATACACTGTAAAACCGCTGAACGCATGACGCGTTTATTACCTAAACACTAAAATTGAGGTAAACATATTACGCGTGTATAACCTAAACACTTGAAAGCAATGAACATTATGACGCGTTTATAAACTTAAACACGTTGTGTTTATTTATGCAAAAAATGCACTTATTGACTTAAAATTTTAGAGCAAGGAGAAACTGAACATGACGTGTTTATAAACTAATCACTTTAAAAACGCATGAACATGTTACACATTTAGGAGCTAAACACTTTATGTTTAAATATTGCACACTGTTAAGACAAAGCTGAAAATGAACATCCACGTGGTTATAAACTATACACATTGTAAACATATGAACATGTTACGTATTTAGGAGCTAAACACTTTATGTTTAAATATTGCACACTGTTAACCCTTTCGATCCCACGGGCTCTAAAAAGAGCCTTTGTTGTGATACGCTTCCTTCCCGTGGGCTCTAAAAGGTGCCGGGAATCGGCATGCCCTTGACGCCCACGGCTACTTAATTCACCACCTGAAAATGCTTGAGTGGTTTTTATGTTTGGCGCCCTCTATTGACAGGAATGAAGCGTTTAAAAGTTCATAAAAGAAAAAAGCGCGTCACTTTGTGCGGTTTTCCCTGCTAGCGTCCACTCGCTTTCCACAACGGTCAGTTTTTAGTTGCAATCATGATGGAAACGGACATAAATGATGGCATTTTGGCTGAGATTTTGGCAGACAGTGGCTCAGAATCAGATGACGAAGTAACGGATGATGACGACACATTAGAAGTACAAATTCCAGCGGAATTCGTTGAAAAGGTAGGCCAAAATCACAGTAAAAATGAATAACTAACAGTATTAGTAACAGCTAACGTTACTCTTCCTGGCCCAATGCAAATTAATGTAATTCACTTATTTTCCTAGGCTATAGCGTAAATAGCGTTACAACTGTTGGAGTTGAGTAATGTAAATTTAGAAAATGGATCCCTTTAATAGGATTGACCAAATCCCCACCCCCTGGACTGGGTCAAAAAAGTCAATTGAAAATGTACAATTATAATAGTAGTTTGTTGGGGTCATATTTGTATTCATTAAAACAGCAAGTTGATGTATAGATATAGCATAGAAATTTTAACATTCACCCATAGCCGGTCGTACTGTTTAGCGTTAACAGGCTGAAAATGCACTCTTAGTCTCAAGCTTCCAAAAGAATAGCCTTGTATTCGAAGGCCTTATAAGTCGTATTATGCAAGAAGTTGGGGAATTCATTCACAATCCCACGTTAAAACGAAATTTATCGACAACGAGTTTTGGAGAGTGGATGGAATCTGCCATATTTCTTTTCTCACCACAATATTCATTTTGCGCATGACCCCCTGTGGCCTGTGCACATGCAGCAAAGTAGCATTGAGATATTGTATTTACAAAGGACCGAGATTAATCCTCCTTTGCCTTGTTTTTCGTTGCAGCCTACCTACCAAGGTGACAGCCGGCCCGAGATCAAGGAGGACGACAGGAAAGTTAGATTTCCGATCCGGTTGGGAACGACAGAGACCATTACGAGTGTGGGACTGTGCAGTTCAATGGAAATTCTGGCCCCACGGCGACTTTGCCACACTGTCGGCAGTGGAGATCTTCAGCTGTATTTTGTCAACTCGTGTGGGATATGCTCGTCGATGAGACTAATCGCTATGCGCAGCAAACAATGAACTCAAATCTGATCAACAATTCTCCTGGCACCCAACCCATTCCAGAAATGATGGCATTTATGGCACTTCTCATTGCTATGGGCATAAACAAATCCTCTCAATACAAGATGTGCTGGTCAACATCTGAAGTTCTTCACATCCCATTCTACCCGTCGATCATGTCCCAGAAATCAGTTCAGTTCAATTCTTCGGTTTCTCCACATCTCAAATAACCAAATTCCTCGTAGAGCCTTGGCTAAACAGGACAAACTTTCAAAGTTCGGCCCTTGATAGAAGTCCTCGTCCGAGTTTCTCAACCTGAATAACCCTGCACAGAATCTGTCTCCAGACGAGTATGTTGAAATTCAAGGGACGCTTAAGTTTTGTTCAGTACATGCTAAAACCTATCAAACGGGGTATTAAACATTCTCCTGAACAGGTCAAAACAGGATACACGTGTGCTTGGAAACTGTACACAGGAGCTGACGACACCAAACTGTTTATGATGCAGACGTATGTAGATACCAAGTCAGACTGCCATCCTCCAAACCCTAACAGTTGCAGGAAAAGTCGTCGATTGATCTGGTCCATGGACTTGAGAATAAGGGACATGTAATATATTGTGATAATTACTATACTAGCCCAGCTCTTTTAGCTAAACTTGCTAACTAGGATTCAGATGTTGTGGAACTGTTCGTTACACTACACAGGAATACCCAGACCGCAAACCCCAAAAACCATAAAATGAAGAAAGGAGATGACCCATTCTTTTTGGTGAAAGGTGGGCAATTGTGTATCGTTTGGCAAGACAAAATCTGTAACACTTTTAACTATGTAGGCAACACCGATTTGTCCAAAAGCAAATTCGGTGTAATAAAACTAAGTGGATTTCGTGATGTTATGAAGCCCAATTGTATTGATGATTACAACAAAAACATGGGTGGAACTGGTCTTGCCGACCAATGTTTTTCGTACTACAATCATACACACAGAAGCTTGAGAAATGGTGGAAAAGAGTTTTTCCATAATTATGCTCAATATCTGTATTGTCAATAGCAGGTAATTCAACAGCATAGAGGGAACAAAAATGTCAGTAACCTTGATTTTCGTATAGGGATTGTACAGGGCTTGCTGTTGGGTTTGGCGGGAACGTAACGCAACAAGTCGGTTGAGATACCATATTCCTATCAGGTTGACAGGGCAACAGCACTATCCTTTAAAAACCCCAATGGAAAGAAACGCGACTGCATTGTTTGCAGTAACCGCAAATTAGGCAGGCGAAAACAAACAAAAATGATCTGTAAACAATGTACACAACCTATATGTGCATAGTTCCTTGCTTTGAGAAATACCACATCAATTGATTGTAAATTTGTACTATTTGCCTTAAACCCCAATTCAATGTTGGAAAGGTCGGACAAGTCGCAGATTACAGTCCAAACCAACATTGAATTGCGAAGAACTCTAACATGGATTATGATGTATGTACACTGAATACAAGTAAATGGTTCATTTCCAAGTAGAAAACAAAAAAAAATCCCCAAAAATCTCATCCAAGGTATTGTTTTTCACATGGAAAAGAAATCTTATACATGTACCGTATTTGCATGAAATATCGCCCATTTGTATTACTTTTCTTCAGTGTAAATACTGATCTAAATAATTCATTGTTTTGCTTTTACACTTAAAAAATCTGCACAATATTTTCCTCCCTTTGTATACTCATTTTTACCATCAGTTTAACATACAAATATATCTGAGCCATTTGGTATGTACAGTACACATGTAAAAAAAAGTGTCTATTACTGCAGAGTGAGGGCGCACTTCAATGAAATTGTGAAAAACCCACTGGTGCTGAAGTGACGTTGGGCTCCTAATTACTGTGGTAAAAAGGGTACTCTCTTGCATAACTGGCTGATAATGAAAGGGTTAAGACAAAGCTGAAAATGAACATCCACGTGGTTATAAACTATACACATTGTAAACATATGAACATGTGGCGTATTTAGGAGCTAAACATGCACTTTATGTTTAAATATTGCACACAAGACAAAGCTGAAAATGAACAACCACGTGGTTATAAACTAAACATATGAACATGTGGCGTATTTAGGAGCTAAACACTTTATGTTTAAATATTGCACACTGTTAAGACAAAGCTGAAAATGAACAACCACGTGGATATAAACTAAACACATTGCATGGAACACGCGCATTTAGGAGCTAAACACTTTGTGTTTAAACTATTACAAAATGTTAAAGACAAAGCTGAAACACTCATGGTAAAACACATTGTAAACATACGAACACGTTTATGCATAAACTGATGTGTTTTAAATTTGGCATGAAAGGGCTGAAATTGAAATGACATAAACTAAACTTTGGAACACGTATGAACATACCATTAGCTAAACACCGTGTGATCATTGCCCAAATGTTATATGCAGTAAAATTGAATATGTGGTTATAATTAAACACTTTAAAACGTACGTAATGTACATGCATGAACTAAACTGATGTGTTTGAATATCGCACAATGTTAGCTGAAATAGGAGACCCTATGCTAAACAGGTTCAAAACTCAAAACGGTTCAAAAACCGTGAGGTTAAAACTGAAATTGAACGTCCGTATGTTTATAAAAGCTAAACACATTGTGTTTAAACAATGCAATGAGTTGTCGTTTTCAGGAAGCTGAAACTTGTGTAAACGTATGAATGTCCTGAGGCACTTTTATGAATGCACTATAAATCACATTGTGTTCAGCACATCTGTAATAAGCCTAAAATATTTCCACTTGTGACTCCTTATTTGAACGATGACATGTTGGTGGACAACCGTAAACACTGAACTAAAGATCCCGATATGATTCTAATAAAAACAGTATTGGCACTATGCATAATCAACAATCTGGAATACACACTGTGTTGAATTCATGGTTAAACAATTAATTTAATTACTGTCTATACTAAGCTTTTACACGGACAACATGGTCCTTGCATTGACCCCGACCCTAGAAACAACTGCAATGAACCACTTGCTGCCGGCCAAAGATTTGCCACGCTCGCCAATGAAAAAAAATATATATACGCGCCCTGCGCCTGCGCTCCGCCGCGCGCGCCGCCTGCAGCTCCATTTTAGGTTTACATTCTTCTTTCGTATATGACATCAGAACCTCAGAGGTCCAACTCAGTGTCTTGTAGCCCATGCCTTCGTCTCTGGGTCCATACGTCAAAGAGGCTGGCTTCCTGATTCAGTCTGTATAGGGGGGCAGGTGGTTATTATGTGATCATGGCAGTCTGCTCTCCGGGTCGCCGCACTCGCATGCAGCGCATGTCTGCCAGGCCCCACTTCTTCATGGAAGAGTTGAAGCGACCAACCCCAGTTCGTGAGACGGTTCAACAAAGTCCATTTTATTGATTGAGCATAGCTAGCTGCATGCATCATAGTACGTACTCGACCTCTCCAGTCACTCTGGAGCGGACCAAGTCACAGCAGTTCATCCACCGCCGTTTGCT